>LNAC01000056.1:3115525-3161153 GCA_002007465.1 Ailurus styani | reverse complement strand
TATATATATATATATATATATATATATATATATATATACACACGCACATTCTGGGTATTAACCCCTTATCAGATATGACTTGCAAATATATTCACTCATTCTGTAGGCTGCCTTTTCACTCTGTTAATTGTGGTCTTGGCTGCACAAGTTTTAAATCTTGATGTAGTCCCGTTTATCTATTTTTTTTCCTTTGTTGCCTGTGCTTTTGAAGAAATCATTGCTAAATTCAGTGACATAAAGCTTTTCCTCTATGTTTTATTCTAAGAGTTTTATAGCTTTATGTTTTAGATCTTTTTGAATTAATTTTTATATATGGTATAAGGGAAGAGTCCACCTTCATACATTTACATGTGGGTATCCAATTTTCCTAACAACATTTGTTGAAAAGACTGTCCTTTCCACAAAGAATGGTCTTGGCACCCTTGTTGAAAATTATTTGACTGTATTTGCAAGGGTTTATTTCTGGACACTCTATTCTATTCCTTCATTCCTTTTTTTTTTTTTTAAGATTTTATTTATTTGGGATAGGTGGGTCGCTCAGTTGGTAATCGTCTGCCTTCGGCTCAGGTCATGATCCCAGGGTCCTGGGATCGAGCCTCACATCGGGCTCCCTGCTCAGTGGGAAGCCTGTTGCTCCCTCTCGCACTCCCCCTGCTTGTGTTCCCTCTCTCGCTGTGTCTCTCTGTCAAATAAAATCTTTAAAAAAAAACTTTAATTAAAAAAAGATTTTATTTATTTGACAGAGAGAGACACAGAGAGAGAGGGAACACAAGCAGGGGGAGTGGGAGAGGGAGAGGGAGAAGCAGGCTTCCCACTGAGCAGGGAGCCCAGATGCCGGGCTCATGCGGGGCTCATGTGGGGCTCGATTCCAGGACCCTGGGACCATGACTGGAGCTGAAGGCAGACACTTAACCACTGAGCCACTCAAGCACCCCTCCTTCATTCCTTTTTATGGTAGAATAATATTCCATTGTGTGGATATACCATATTTTATTTCCGGCAAGCCTAATATTTTATCTCAATCACTGGGTGTGGTCACGTCTGTAATTTATGGATTACTAAGCCCTTGCCCAGAAGCCTGAATTTAATCACTAGAATATTATACCCTCTGAAAATAGTGTCTATTTTGTTTACTTGCTTTGCTTTTTATTTTATCATTGGCCACTCAACATTGGGCTGCTAGAACCTCAGTGTAGAGAAAATCAAGTACATCTACCACAAAGAAAGCCAGCAATATATTCCTGGGAAAAAAGACAAGCTCCATTGCTAAACTTTCTGCCTATGACTATTACAAATTTCTAATCAAACCTAAAATAACTTGTTTTCTAATCCACACTGCTAATATTCTTACTAATACCCTATCCATAGAATGCTTTCTAATTTTCAAAGCAGAGAGTGATTTTTGTCTTGTTTATTACTCCTTCCAGCCCAACCCACGTGCCATGTGTGTCCCACACAAGTTTAATGTTTGCTGGAGGACAGAACGACGAATACCAACTAACATTTTTTTGAGTACGTCCTAAGTATTTTCGTCACATGCCTTGTCTCATGACCGTATCTTCATGTGTTCCTGCAGCAACGTTACCACGTAGGTGCTGTTATTCACTGAGCAGGAAATTGTGGGTGAATTTGCCAAGGCTGCAATGCTGAGTAAGGGGAGGAGCCCAGGAATCCGCAGAGGACACAGCGCAGGGATTCTCCATTTTATTGAAAGTCAGATGGCGCAGATCCGGGAGACGATGGGCCCGGGAGTTCTGTGCGACCCAGGTCTTTTGACCCCCACGTGCAGGCACCAACAGCTGTCCTCTGTTTTACCGCAAGCTTCGGAAAACACCCCCCAAACAGAGACCCAGATCTTCCTCTGTTGTGGAAGTTCGGAGGCAACCGAGAAACTCAAGCGGCACGCAGAGAGCTGGGAGAACACAGCTTTATTAACCCCAGCGGGCCCAGCGGGATTGTTCCCAAAGTCTGAGCACCCAGCTCTGATTGGGGCGGATATTTATAGGCACACTAGGGATTTTTCGTGCAGTCTTACCGCTGATTGGCTAAGTTCTTAAGGCTATGCAGAAGTGACACGGTAAAGAAGTGCCAAGTCCTCCTCTCGGGCTCCCTATCTCAGTGAGGCGGCCATCTGGGGCTTTTCCGCCTCATGTCCCCCCTCTTGATGATCGACAGGGGTACCCCCAGAAATCATCATTCACGTCGAGGGGCTGATATCCTCGAAGGGCGAGGATACGAACGGTCGTGTGCTGAGACGCGGTTTCCCTAATAAAGTGAACGAGGCCGGTGAGGATACAGGGCCCCAGAGTTATCAGGAGAAATAGGGACAGGAGGGGCCCAGCAATGGGAAGTAACCATGATGTCCATGTCTGGAGGTTGAAGCCGCATATAGTAAGTTCTTCTCGACGCCGCTGAATGCGATCTTGGTGCTCTTGCACCTTGGCAGAGACGATTCTGGACTGGTTGACGTAGTAACGACATTCTTCCTGTAGGAAGAGGCAGGTTCCCCCGTCCTTGGCAGTGAGGCGATCTAGAGCCCGCCAGTTTTGCAGAGTAACTGCGGCCAGACTGGTGAGCTGCGTTTGCAAGGACGTCAAGGAGTCCGAGATACGTTCCATATCATCCTTGAGTTCCTGCGAAAGCTTATTATAGTAGGTAATGGAGGTTCCAAGTCCCGATGCCCCAGTGGCAACTCCGGAAAGTATCCGGGCCCCTATCAGGAAAGGCAATGCTATGGCCCGTCGGTCCCGTATGCCAGGGGTTATTCGGGATTGGAACTGTAGGTCCGAGTAAAGTAAGACGGAAGGGGACAAGAAGACAAGTATGCAACCAGAAGTGGTTTTGTTAGTATTACGACACCCGAAGAGGAGGTTATCTTTGCAGGAAAGGAAAATGCCGGGGGTGGGGCCATGCAATAAGGGAATGGGGCTGTGAACTTATGACAGTGTTCATCTGGGGTCCGAGAGACACCTGGGCGTAGGAAACAGGTAAGATTGGGTGCTGGGGTTAACGGAACCCTTTTTAATTGTATTGGTCCAAAGGTTTTGGAGTCTGTTCCTTTGGGCAGCAACCATCTAGGGGGAACAGGAATGCCAGCGAAACCTGAATCAGTTAAGGGGAGGCAGACCCAGCAAGCAGTGTTTATTGGAAAGGATGTAGAATTAAGCCAGAAGTGACAGGTGGTCTTTAGAAGTTGGTGAGTGTAGTTAGCAATAGAGGGGCCAGGTGGAGTGCAGGAGGGAATGGGGGTCTGTAGCCCCTCACATCAAAGTGAGAGTATAGTCTCTGGGTCCTTTCTGACGACATCTAGCCGGAGTCCCCAGGACCTCTGTTGATCCCGATAAGCATTTCACACCCCCACAGAGTGAGGGACAGAGACTCTGATGGACTCCCAGTCTTGAGAGGGGACACTGTGAGGTATGAGTCAGTTTTCGTCCAGGGAGCGAGAGTTTCACATCCCCATCGGGAACAAGAGGCATCCACTTTACCTCCACATCCCCTGTTTCTATCTTCTGGGCACACGTATATATCATACCTGGGGTGACACCAAGACCAAGGCGGGAGCTGACACTGCGGTACTTGGAAAGTGGGACACTGGGTCTGGGGGGTGGTCTGGTTGGCAATAACAGTTTCTTGCCCTCCTTGCTCCTTAGTCAGTGTTCAGACATGGACACTGGCCAGAGTCTCTAGAGATGCCAGGAGAAGGACAAGTATTACTCCAGGCTGGATTCCCCAGTTTTGAGCCTGGCATTTTGGGAGGCTTTTCTGATGGTGACTTTTAGGGGGTTTGATGGCGACGGGTGTGAAGTCCAAGAGGTCTGGTCCGGGTTTGTCTTTTTCACACAGCGAGTGGTGGATCCATGGTGTGATGTCGGAATCCTTGAGGGCGGTAGGGGTTATAGGAATTACTGTATGCGGGCCAGTCCAAGTCGGGCGCAGGGGTTCATGTTTCCAATCTTTTACCCAGACTTCATCCCCAGGGCGGAAGGAATGGACGGGAGTCCCTAGAGAGTTAGGCGCTCTCTTTAACAGGTGGGCATGTAGCTTTGTAAGGACTTGTCCTAAGGATTTTGGTTGACTCTGGACATGTGTATCCCCTAGGACATTGAGATTGCCCGGGGTGGGGATTAACAAGGGGGTGGCCTGCCATAGAGTATTTCAAATGAAGAGAACCCATGTTTTTGTGGAGTACAGTGGGAGTGGAGAGTGCTAAGGGGAGTAGATCTGTCCACCCTAAAGAGGTCTCAGCATGTAACTTGGAGAGGGTTTCCTTAAGGGTACAGTTCATGCGATCTACTTTCCCTGAACTCTGAGGGCGGGAGGCTGTGTGGAGTTTCCAGGAGATGTTGAGGGCTGAAGTTAGTCCTTGCAGAACTTCCGAGATGAAAGCTGGACCATTGTCGCTGTGAATGGTAAGTGGGATCCCATATCGAAGAACAATCTCCCGGAGTCATGCCTTGGGCCCTTTCAGTTCGGGTGGGAAATGCTTCAACCCATCCCGAGAAGGTGCAGAGTAGGACCAAAAGATATTTGATACCTCGGTGAGGGGTCATCTTGGTAAAATCTACCTCTAAATCCTCAAAGGGTGCTGCCCTATGCGTTGTACCCCAGGGGGTGGGGTGGGTCCAGTTTGGGGTTATGTTTGGCACAAGTGACACAGTGGTCCATACCGACTTACACAGAGTTGCGAGTCTGGCGATGTAGAAGTGTTTTGCCAGAAGTTTTTCAAGCCCTGTTTTTCCTAGATGTGAGGTCGAATGCTGCTCCGCGACTGCCTGAGGGGCGAGAGCCACGGAAAGGACTAATCGTCTGTCTGGGAGGATCTGCCATCCTTGCGGGTGCCGGATGGCTCCCTCGGTCTCGGCCCAGTTTTCTTCAGCAGCTGTGTACGTGGGACTCTGTAGGGAGGGAGTGATGGACGCTGTGATGACAGGCTGCCCGCTCTGTGCAGCCTCTCTGGCTGCCCAACCAGCTAGGCGGTTCCCGGGGTGGCAGGTTCATTATCTGCTTTCTGGTGTCCTCGACAATGAATGACGGCTAGGCTCTGAGGCGCCCATACCACCTCTGATAACTGGAGGATGTCCTTTTTATTTTTATTTTTTGATGTCCTTTTTATTTTATTATTTTATTTTTTTTAAAGATTTTATTTATTCATTTGACACAGAGAGAGAGATTACAAGTAGGCAGAGAGGCAGGCACAGAGAGAGGAGGGAGGAGGAAGCAGGCTCCCCGCTGAGCAGAGAGCCCGATGCGGGCCTCGATCCCAGGACCCTGGGATCATGACCTGAGCTGAAGGCAGCGGCTTTAACCCACTGAGCCACCCAGGCGCCCATGTCCTTTTTATTTTTGATGGTTTTCCCATCTGATGTCAGGAGCCCCCTTTCTTTGTAAATTGCCCTGTGTATATGTAAGGTGGGGAAGGCATACCTTGAGTCGGTGTATATGTTGACCTTTTTGTTCCTGATAACATAAGTGCTCAGAGTAAGGCCCAACATTCAGCCCTTTGAGCGGACCATCCTGCAGGGAGGGCTTGAGCTTCCAGGACCTCCATGGTGTGGTAACAGCATAACCTGCTTTTCTCGATCCATTCCTTAGGAAGCTGCTGCCATCCATGTATAGGGTGAGGTTGGTGTTTTTCAAAGGGGGGTCCTTGAGATCTGGACAGGTGGCCTACACCTCAGTAATGACTTCCAGACAGTCATGTTCTGGTTCTCCTTCTGCCATCGGAAGGTATGTGGCTGGGCTGAGGGCCTGAACAGTCTGTAAGTTAATGTGGGGGTTCCCCAGGAGCAGTCCTTGATATTGAGTGAGCTTGGCATTTGATATCCATTTTCAACCTTGGCTGTTCACTAGTTACTACTGAGTGGGGAACCTTTATGGCTAACTGCTGCCCAAGGGTGAGCTTGTCAGCCTCTCTGATGAGGAGTATGGTGGCTGCCAGGGCTCGGAGGCAAGGGGGCCACCCAGAAGCGACTGGATCTAATTTCTTGGACACATACACAGGGCCTAAGGGTTGAGTTAGGAGCCCCAACGCTGTTTTATCCTTTTCATGGACATGTAGGCAGAAAGGTTTTCCAGTGTCGGGTAGGCCTAGGGCTGGAGCCTTTCCAAGCAAGTCCTTAAGTTTCTTTTTTTTTTCTTTTCAAAGATTTTATTTATTTATTTGACAGAGAGATTACAAGTAGGCAGAGAGGCAGGCAGAGAGAGAGGAGGAAGCAGGCTCCCTACTGAGCAGGGAGCCCAATGCGGGCCTCGATCCCAGGACCCTGAGATCATGACCTGAGCCGAAGGCAGAAGATTTAACCCACGGAGCCACCCAGGTGCCCGTCCTTAAGTTTCTTAAAGGCTCTTTCTTGTGCATCTTCCCATTGTAAAGGTTGTTTCTGTGGCCCCGTCAGTGTATCGTATAGGGGCCTGGTTATGACTGAGAAACTGGTATCCAGATCCTACAGAATCCTGCGGCCCCCAGGAACTCACATAGGGCTGGGTTAGTAGTGGGCCGCAGGAGACTAGTTAGTATAGCTTTCTGTTCTATGCTGAGGGCCTGCTTCCCTTGAGTTATTATGAACCAAATATCTGACTTCTTGTCTACATAGTTGAGCCTTTTTCCAGGAGACTCGATATCCTCTCTTTGACAAGCGTTGTAGGAGGTCGAGCGTTGCCCCGTGGCAGGTCCCTTCAGTCGAGCCGGTGATGGGGAGGTTGTCAACATACTCCAGGACTGTGCAACCAGTCTGGTCCCAGGGAAAGTCAGCCAGGTCAGAGGCCAGGGCCTCACTGAATATTGCTGATGAGTTTTTAAATCCTCGTGGGAGCCGGGTCCAAGTGAGCTGCATTTGGCGCCCAGGCAGTAGGGAGGGCCGGAGGCCCACAGGGCAGTGGGAGTTCATCATCCGGGCCCCCTTGGTGAATGGTCTTATTTTGAGTGCTCTTGGCCGGTCATGCGACAAGAATCCTGCACTGTCCCTTGCCATTTACACAGAACCATACCCAGGGGGGGAGGGTCCTGGCTATTTCTAGCCAGCAGGCAGTATGTGGAAATGGGTCTGGGTGTCCTGGGTCTCCCGTGACTACGGGATAAACTCGCCGGATGGTGGGGAGGTCTAAGGTACCTTCTGAGGGCCAGCCAACATCAACAGTGGGTCATTCTAGCTCGCACAGGGTTCTCAACTTTCCTGGGGTCATATGTACCCCGAAGCGGGCACTAAAGCCTTTCTTGAAATTCTTGAGCACACAATCTAAGACTGTAGGTTTGCTGGGTTTCCCGACCATCGTGAACGGTGGCGCAGACAAAGCGTGGGTTTGGTTTTTTTCCTTTCAGGTGCTGTCCTGCTCGCGACCCTCACGGGAACGTAGGAGCGTCTTAGCTAAGGTCTATCGGGACCAGGCTGCTCCGCGGAGTAGACGACCCTTATGCCGCACGAGGCTCCGCGAGACTCCGGGTGCAGCCCACTCAGACCCCGGCGCCGAAGCGGCGGAGCCCTGCAGACACACTCACCCTCAGGCCGTGCAGGTGGGACACCCCCTGGGTATCCCGGACGGATGGGAGGTGATCAGACTCCTGTTGCATCTCTCTGGACGGGTCTGACTCCCACGGTGGCCCCGGGGCTTACCTGGTCCGACGGGTGGATCCGGCCCGTCGTCCCCGGTCTCCTCTCGGGCGCCCAGCGGGGCGGAGGCGAGCCGGGCTGTCCGGGAGAAGGCAGCCGCGGTCGGCGGACAGGATGGGCCCCGGTCCCACACCGGCGGCCCGGTGGGCCAGCGCGGTCGGCTTTCCCGGCCAGGGAACCAAATGTGGCGGAAGCTCGGAGGCGACGGAGAAACTCAGGCGGCACGCGGAGAGCTGGGACCACACGGCGGTGGTGCGCGGCGGCCCCGCGGGATGGGTCCCAGAGGCCGAGCCCCGCCTCTGACTGCGGAGGGCATTTACAGGCGAGCGAGGGATTTTTCGCGGGGTCTCACCGCTGATTGGCTCGGGCCGCGGGGCACTTCGTGAGGCTACGTGAGTGCCTCGGCGGAGAGGCGCCGGGTCCCCCCGGGGGCTCCTTCTCTCAGGGCGGCGGCCACGCCGGGCTTCTCCGCCTCACCTCCACCAAGAATGCAAATTCTCTGGCTGAAAAGCTCGAGCAAAGAAAGGAAAAAGTTGTGTGCTTTTTACCCTCTTTCCCCGACTGGCGGTGGGAACTCCGCCCCCGTCTCCATGGAGACCCGGCGGCGGCGGCGGCGGTCCCCAGGGGCGGGGCTCGGGCGGCCGCCCCTCCCCCACCCGCTTGGCAACACCTCCCAGCCGGGAGCAATCGCGCTCACCCCTTAACCTCTCCGTTCCTCTTCTCGGCTGTCCTCCCTCTCTGTTGTCTTCTCGTGCCCCAGACCACATCCTGCGGGCCGCCCTCCTGCACAGTCCTCCGCGGGGCGGGTGCTCCCCGCGTCCGGGCCCGGAAGCCCCGGAGCGCGGCCTTTCCGCCCCGGGCCCACCCCTCGGCTGCGCTGATTGGCCGCTCCTGGGCCATCCCCCCGCCCCGGGCGGGCAGGGTCGCAACCCGGCGGAAAGTTTTCTGCGTGGGGAGGAAGTTGGAAGTTTGGGGATTCTGAGAAAGCAGCTGCTGCGGCTGCGGGGGTCTCTGTGGCCATGGAGGAGCCCCCTTTGCGAGAGGAGGAGGAGGAAGAAGACGAGGGAGAAGGGGACGAGGCTGGGCCCGAGGGGGCTTTGGGCAAGAGCCCCTTCCAGCTGACCGCCGAGGACGTGTATGACATCTCCTATGTGATGGGCCGCGAGCTGATGGCCCTGGGCAGCGACCCCCGGGTGACACAGCTGCAGTTCAAGATCGTCCGCGTCCTGGAGATGCTGGAGACCCTGGTGAATGAGGGCAACCTGACGGTGGAGGAGCTGAGGATGGAGAGGGACAACCTCAGGAAGGAGGTGGAGGGGCTGCGGACAGAGGGCTCGGCGGCCAGCAGGGAGGTGAGTGCGGGGAGCAGCCTGGGGAGGGGAGCCCCCAGTCCTCGGATGAGAAGCATTCTCAGAGTTACATTTATCGAGCACTTACTAGGTGCTGAGCCCTATGCTGAGTTTGTTCTAAATCAGGGGCTTGGAGCCCTTTTGACTTGACCTAGCGCAGTGGCTCTCTGCGACGAAACCACCCAGACTGTTCGTTAAAGCACAGATTTCTGGGCCCTGGTCCCAAGAGTTTCTGATTCAGCAGGACCACCAAAAGACGCCTGTAAGAATGTTCCAAGCACCTTTATTCAGAATTGTGCCAAACTGGAACAGGTGCCACCGAAGAATGGATTTTAAAATCATGGTACGGTCCCACAGTGGAATACTACACAGCAGTGAAAAAGAGCAGCCTGCTGATACATACAACCGTGTGTGAAACTCTCACAGGCGTTACACTAAGGGACAGGAACCAGGCACAAAAGGGAGCCTACTATATATTTATGTGAAATTCAAGAACAGGCAAAGTAATCTGTATTTATAGAAGACAGATTGATGGTAGCCCCAGATGGGGGTGGGGTTCATAGGGAGCTCATCTGGGTGTGATTACATGGGTGTTTACCCTATGTTAAAAATCATCAAGGGGTTTCTGGGTGGCTCAGTCCACTAAATGCAAGACTCTTGGTTTTGGCTCAGGTCAGGATCTGAGGGTTATGGGATCCAGCCCCTGGTCCAGCTCTGCACTCAGTGGGGAGTCTGCTGGAGTTTCTCTCCCTTTCCCTCTCCCTCTTCCTCTGCTCCTACCCCTGCTCGCTACTCTCTCTCTAAAATAAATAAATAAAATCTTTAAAAACAAAACAAAACAAAAACCATGCATCAAGCTAGGGGCACCTGGCTGGCTCAGTCAGAGAAGCATGTGCGTGTTAATCTGGGGGGGAGGGGGGTTAGAGGTAGAGATTATTTAAATAATTTTTTTTTTAATTGTCAAGTTTGGAGTGCTTGGGTGGCTCAGTTGGTTAACCATCTGCCTTTGGCTCAGGTCATGATCCCAGGGTCTTGGGATGGAGCCCCGTGTTGGACTCCTTGCTCAGGGGGGAGTCTGCTTCTCCCTCCCTCTGCTGCTCCCCCTGCTTGTGCTCTCCCTCTCTCTCTCTGACAAGTAAATAAATTAATTAAAGGCACAAGGAAGTAAAGAGATATTTTTTAAAAATTATCAAGCTATAACCTCAAAATTAGTGCCTCCCATTATAATTGCCCATTATATCACTTTCCAATAGTGATGAAACAAAAGTTTTAAGAAACAATTTATCTTAACTCACCCCTTTTTTAAAAAAGATTTTATTTATTTATTTGAAAGAGAGAAAGCATGAGACAGGGGAGGGTCAGAGGGAGAAGCAGACTCACCACTGAGCAGGGAGCCCAACATGGGACTCAGTCCTGGGACTCCAGGATCATGACCCAAGCCGAAGGCAGTCGCTCAACCAACTGAGCCACCCAGGCACCGTTAACTCACCGTTATTAAATATGATGCACAATCATACTTGCCTATTCCTTTTTTTAAAAAAGATTTTATTTTTTTGTTTGTCAGAGAGAGTGCATGTGAGCACACAAGCAGGGGGAGCAACAGGCAGAGGGAGAAGCAGGCTCCCAGCTGAGCAGGAAGCCCAATGTGGGGCTCAATCCCAGGACCCTGGGATCATGACCTGAGCCAAAGGCAGACGCTTAACCAACTGAGCCACCAGGAATCCATTTACTTGCCTATTCTATTTTTATGAGTTTTTAAATTCTTGTTACAATTGATTAAATCAGTATGCATTACTAATGGGTCTCCAGCCACACTTAAAAAAAAAATAGCTGTCCTAAGTGGACTATCTCATTTTATCTTCTTATTATCAGTATATCCATTTTACATAAGTGGAGGCATAGAACAATTAAGTAATTTGCCAAAGAACTTACAGCAAGTAAGAGGCGCAGTCAACTGGATTTGAACTCAGAGATGCCAGTCTTCACCACCGCACACGAAATACAGACATTCGACCTTATTTGTTGGACTGACATTTGATGAATGATTGCACCGTGCTGGCCTCTGGGGCCGCAGAGATAAATTAGACGGGGACTCTGCCCTCACTGAGCTCCCGTCTAGTAGGAGAAGTAAGATACCCCACCTCCAGCACTGCCGTACAAGATCACAAACTGGGAAGCATGCCAAGAAAGGACAAGAGCAACAGGGCTGCTGACATTCGCAGGAAAAAAAGAGTGAAGGTTTCTGGTCACCCTTCCCTGGTACACTTACTTCAGCTACTCATCGTTCGCCCCAGTGACAACTGTACTTGTATACATTTCTACTTTAGTGTCCATCATACAAGATAGTTGAATATTATGATTCATAGCCTGGCTTTTGAGACTCGAGAGAAGTTAAGTGACTTGCTCAGGGTGGCTCAGCTCACGTTCTGAGCTCATCCCCACCACCTCCAACCCCAGGAACAAGGACACGGAGGGACCCCCACCACGGACTGTGTGCAGCGCGCCCTGGGCCTGGGTGGTTTCCTGCGTGGGGCACAGCGGACAGGCTTTATCAGCCAGCAGATGAGAGGGCATCTTCCTCCCAAACCGCAGTCTTAAAAACGGGTGGGGAAAAGGGCGGCGAGAGTGAATTTGTTTAACGCCACTAGGCAGTTCATAAAAATACACCTGATTATTTTTGGGGTTTTTTTTAATTTTTAAGTTATTTTTATTTGCAGGAAAGTACACATAAAATTTACCGCCCTAACCATTTTTAAGTACACACTTCAGTGTCATTAAGCACATTCACGCTGTTGTGCAACCATTAGCCGCCACTCCTGCCCAAATTCTTTTCATCTTGCAAAACTGAAACCCTGTCCCCAGTAAACACTAGCTCTGTGCTCCGCCTCCCCCCGTCCATGTTCTATCTCTGTGAACTTGCCTATGCCAGGCACTTCATATAAGTAGAATTGTAGAGTATTTATTTGTCCTTCTGTCACTGGCTTATTTCACTTAACATAAGGTCTTCAGGGTTCATCCACATTGTGGCTTGTATCAGAATTTCTTTCCTTTTAAAGGCTGGATAATATTCTACTGTGTGGATGTTCGTTTATGCATTCACCTGTCGATGGACCCCTGGGTTGCTTCCACCTTTTGACTAGTGTGAATAATGCTGCCGTGAACCTGTCTGTATACTGGGTTTCCTGGGTGGTTCAAGTCCATTGAGCGTCCAAATCTTGACTTGGGCTCAGGTCATGATCCTGGGTCCTGGCATCAAGGCCTGAGTTGGGCTTTCCACTCAGTGGGAAGTCTGCTTGGGGATTCTCTCTCCCTCTGCCCCTCCCCCTGCTTGCACCCACATGCTCTCTTTCGCTATCTCAAAAAATAAATAAGTCAATCTTTAAAGAAAAAAAAGGGGGGGGTGCCTGGGTGCCTCAGATGGTTAAGCGTCTACCTTCAGCTCAGATCAGGATCCTGGGATTGAGTCTGCATCAAGCTCCCTGCTCAGCAGGGAGTCTGCTTCTCCCTCTTCCTCTGCTGCTCCCCCCACCCGGCTTGTGCTCTCTCGTTCTCTCTGTCAAATAAATAAATAAAATCTTAAAAAAAAAAAAGGGATATATACAGATCTCTTCAAGTCCCTGCTTTTAATGCTTTGGGGTATATAATTATAAGTGGAATTACTGGATCATAGGATAATTCTATTTTTAATTTTTTAAGGCTCTGCCATATGGTTTTCCATAATGACTGTACCATTTTACATTCCCACCAGCAGTACCCAAGAATTCCAACTTTCCTATCTCCCTACCAACATTTGTTCTATTCTGTTTTGTTTGTTTGTTTATAGTAGCCACTAATGGTTGTGAGGTATTTGTTTCCTTTCTTTTTTAAGATTTTATTTATTTATTTATTTTGAGAGAGAAAAGAGACACAGGGATCATGAGTGGGCAGAGGGGCAGAGGGAGAGAGAACCCCAAGCAGACTCCACGCAGACTCCACGCTGAGCACAGAGCCCAATCGGGGCTCCATCTCACGACCCTGAGATCGTGACCTGGACCCAAACCAAGAGTTGGATGCGCAACTGACTGAGCCACTCAGGTGCTCCTTAATTCCTTTTTTTAAAAAATTTATTTTTGGGGGGGTGCCTGGGTGGCTCAGTGAGTTAAAGTCTCTGCCTTCGGCTCAGGTCATGATCTCAGGGTCCTGGGATCGAGCCCTGCATCAGGCTGCCTCCTCAGTGGAGCCTGCTTCCTCCTCTCTCTCTGCCTGCCTGCCTGCCTACTTGTAATCTCTCTCTGTCAAATAAATAAATAAAATCTTTAAAGAATTTTATTTTTTAAAAGATTTTTTATTTATTTATTTGAGAGAGAGAGAGCATGAATAGGGGGAGGGGCAGAGGGACAGGGAGAAACAGGCTCCCTGCTCAGCAGGGAGCCCAACACAGGGCTCCATCCCAGGATCCCGGGATCATGACCCAAGCTGAAGGCAGACATTCAATTCCCTGAACCACCCAGGCGCCCCTCTTTTTAAAAAATTTAAGTTCCAAATTCAAAAAGTGCAAAAGCGTTTGCCTTGAAAAATCTACCTCCCCACTTCTCTTCACCCCTGGCCCCCCACTTCCCCTCCCTGAAAAAAATTTAAATGATCACTTTCTTGTGTGTCCTTCTAGAGATACTTTATGGAAACGGAAGCAGATATGAAAATTTTTTCCATTTTTTACACAAATGGTATTATAACATATACCGAGTTCTGCCTTTTGTGTATTTTCACTTAATATAGCATGAAAGGTGAATTAAATCAGGAATATAGAGAGCTTCCTCATCTTTTAATGAGGAAAAGTTCCATTGTATGGTATTATCAGTTGTTCTGCTGAGAGTTCTTAAGAACCTCAAGAGCCTCTTGGTTCTTGGCTCTTAAAAACCTGAAGTTCTTGGATGGCAAGGGAACCGTTGATTCTTTTTTTTTTTTTTTTTAAGATTTTGTTTATTTGACAGAGAGAGAGAGAGAGAGAGAGCACAAGTAATCTGAGAGGCAGGCAGAGAGGAGGAAGCAGGTTCCCCACTGAGCAGGGAGCCCGACGTGGGCCTTGATCCCAGGATCCTGAGATCATAACCTGAGCCGAAGGCAGAGGCTTTAACCCACTGAGCCACCCAGGCGCCTGGGAACTGTTGATTCTAGTCCAAGAAGTCCATGTCCTTGCATGGAAAAAAATTATATTTTCATTTTCATTAACTTCCAACTGAAATGCGTCACTTTCTTCAATTGTGAATGTAGACAGCAAACTACAGTAATATTAGCAATGCCTGTGACAATCACCAATGGAAATCACAGATATTTTCATGTCCCCTTATGGGTCATTCACATCTCAAAGTTTTGTTTTTGTCTAGTATTTCACCAGAGCTACGTCTAGCTCACCTTATTTAATAAAGAGACATGTTGGGGCACCTGGGTGGCTCAGTTGTTAAGCGTCTGCCTTCCACTCAGGTCATGATCCCAGGGTCCTGGGATTGAGCCCCGCATTGGGCTCCTTGCTTAGCGGGGAGCCTGCTTCTCCCTCTGACTGCCGCTCCCCCCACTTATACTCTCTCTCTCTGCCAAATAAATAGATAAAATCTCTAAACAAAAAAATTAGGGTCCTTTACCCTAAATACTTCAGTGAGTATCTCACAAGACATACTATTGCATAGCCGCAAACAAATGATTGAACTCAGAGGGAAAAGTGATAGAATACAAAGCCCTAATATACTACCCCTATTCAAAATTCACAATAATGTCCTTTACAGCATCCTTCTTCTGGTCCAGGACCCAGTCCGGGGTTACACAGTACCTTTGGTTGACACATCTCTTCAGTCACCTGAAGAACAGTTCCTCAGTTTTTCCTTGTCTTTTTACGACCTTGAGATTTTTGAAGATTATGTATCAGTTGGTAGAGTGTCCTTCAATTTGGGTTTGTTCTGAGGTATCTTGGACGGATCCAAGTGATACGTGTTTAGCAGAAACAGCTCGGAAGGGATGCCGTGTCACAGTCCTTGTTATCAGGAGGCACTTGTCTCCGTTTGTCATTATTGGTGATGTCAACTTGCCGCCCTTGGTTAATGTGGTGTCTGCAAGACTTCCGCACCGTACAGGGGCCTTTATTCCCCTTTGTAATTCGTAAGTACTTCTGGGAAAATACTTTGAAACTGGAAAATATTCTGTTCCCCAACAAGCTCTCACCCCAAAGTTTTTAGATCCATTCATTCATTAGTCTTCCTTGAATCGATTATTACCAAGTTGGTTAAAAAAGAGGATTTTTTTTTTCTGGTAAAGATTTTTTTTTTTAAGATTTTTTTTTTTTAAGATTTTATTTATTTGTTTCACAGCGGGAGAGAGATCACAAGGAGGCAGAGAGGCAGGCAGAGAGAGAGAGGGGGAAGCAGGCTCCCTGCCAAGCAGAGAGCCCGATGCGGGCCTCGATCCCAGGACCCTGAGATCATGGCCTGGGCTGAAAGCAGAGGCTTTAACCCACTGAGCCACCCAGGCGCCCAAGATTTTATTTATTTATTTGACAGAGAGATAGCACAAGTAGGCTGAGTGGCAGGCAGAGGGAGAGGGAGAAGCAGGCTCTCCGATGAGCAGGGAACCCAATGTGGGCCTCGATCCCAGGACCCTGGGATCATGACCTGAGCCGAAGGCAGTTGCTTAACCGACTGAGCCACCCAGGCATCCCAAGATTTTATTTTTAAGTCATCTCTACACCAAACACGGCACTTGAACTCACAACTCCAAGCTACTGACTGAGCCAGCCAGGCGCCCCAAAAGGATGATTGTTCCACTCGCTCATCTTCTACACTCTTAATTGGTCTTCTGCTATAAAGCACAGATTCCCCTCTTCTTTCCCTGTTTTACCCGGAGTTCTCTAGAGAAACAGAACCAGCAGGGGCTACAGCTATCAATATGAAGAGGGTAGTTATTTGAGGCTCTGGCTCATGGATTTATGGAGGCTGAGAAGTCTTACAGTCTTCAGTCTGCAATCTGTAGAACCAGGAAGTCCGGTTAACTGGGGCAGGCTGTGGGGGTCAGGTGAGAATGCAGGGGGCGGGGCGGGGGTTGGGGGCGGCAGTGTTACTCCTGGTTTGGAACCAAAAGTCCAAGAATCAGGAGTGTCAAAATCCAAGAAGGAGGATGTCCCACATCAACAGACAGAGCTCAGAATTTACCCTTGTTCCCCGTTTTGTTCTCTTCGGGCCCTCAGTGGATTGGATGGTGCCTGCCCACCCATCAGGGAAGGCCATCTGTTTTTCTCAGTGCATCAGTCCAAATGCTAATGTCTTCCAGAAACACCTTCACAGACACACCACGAAATAATGTTTAGCCAGCTATCTGGGCAATCCTTAGCCCAGTCAAGTAGACACATAAAATTAACCATCACATCCCGATTAATGAACTAATTTAAATTTTTAAATTTTAAGTATTAGCTCCTGGATTCTCTTTTAATTCGAAGGGTTATTGTCCACTGCTGTTATTATTCATTTTGATACTCAGCTTGTTCTCAGTCTGGGCAGTGGGAGCTCCTTCAGACTGTCGTTTTGATATGCCTCCATCCCTGACACCAGGGAACGTTCCAGGTTCATCTCACGGTTTCCCTGTCCCAGCCCTGGATCGGCCATTCCCCAAGGAGCCCTGGTTCTTTTCCTGGGGAATGGTACTTAGAACTTCGGCTTCTTTACCATTCACCAAACACTTCAACGGGCAGTGTCTCATCTAATAGGGGTCCTGGGAGTAATAAAACGGAATTTGCCCTTCTGGGCTGGACAGTCCATCCTCATGAGGGAAGCGGTGTAAGCGACCAACGTCTCTCCTTGCAGGTAGACCTAGGACCAGACAAAATGGTGGTTGACCTGACAGACCCCAACCGACCGCGCTTCACCCTCCAGGAGCTGCGGGACGTGCTCCAGGAGCGCAACAAGCTCAAGTCGCAGCTGCTGCTGGCGCAGGAAGAGCTGCAGTGTTACAAGAGGTGGGGATCCGCTGCCCTGGGCGCCCCCGGACCGCCGGGCCCCACCCTGCCTGCAGTTCCGTGACACGCTCTGTGTTTGCTCTTATGTTCGCCCAGCCCTTTTATCGGAGACCTGCTCGAGGCCAGGCCCTGTTCCTGGCACCGGGCGGTAGCAATGAACAAAACAGAGAAAGTCCATGCTAGTCTAGGGGGAAGACAGGCAATTGACAAGGAAGTCTGAGATGAGTCTGAGATGAGATGATCATGGTGGTAAGTGCTCTAAAGAATGGAAACCGAGGCGACAGGGGGCGCCTGGGTGGCACAGCCGGTTAGGCGTCTGACTCCTGATTTTGGCGCAGGTCATCATCTCGGGGTTGTGGAAGCAGGCCCTGTATCGGGCTCCTCACTGGGTGTGGAGTCTGCTTGAGATGCTCTCTCTCCCTCTCCCTCTGCCCCTCCTCCCCTTTCTTTCTCTCCCTCTCTAAACAAAACACAAAAACAAGGTGACATATGGCAGCAGAGTGCTGGGGGCTGGAGGAGGGGCCTGGTTTACATGGGGTAGTCAGTGAAGAGCTCTCTGCGGCAGATGACAAGAAGCAGCCAACCATGTGAAGACTGGTAGTGCAACAGTAGGGCAGGAAGCTCTACGACCCTGAGCGGGGAACCACCACGGCCCATTTAGGAGACCCAACGTGGTGGAGGCTGGAACACAGGTAGACAATGAGAGGTAGGCCTAGTGAGCTCCAGGAAGGGGCACCACTTATATTGTAAGTGTAATGAGGAGTCCCTGGAAAGTTTTAACCAAGGAAATGACAAGATCTGGTTTACTGTTTAATTTGTTTGTTTGTTTGTTTTTAAGGAGGCTCCATGCCCAGTGTGGGGCTTGAACTTACTACCCTGAGATCACGAGTCAGAAGCTCTACTGACTGAGCCATGAAGGCACCCCAGATTTAGGGTTTTAAAAGATCACACATGAGGAGCACCTGGCTGGCTCAGTTGACAGAGCATACAGGTCTTGATCTCAGCATGACTTCAAGCCCCCACATTGGGTGCGGAGCCTACTTTAAAAAAAATGGGGGGGGGCACTTGGGTGGCTCATTTGGTTAAGCGCCTGCCTTCGGCTTAGGTCATAATCTCAGGGCCCTGGGATCAAGCCCCACATCAGGTTCCCTGCTCAGCAAGGGAGTCTGTTTCTGCTCGCTGCTCTCCCCTGCTTGTGCGTTCTCTCTCTCTCTCTCTCTCACAAACAAATAAATAAATCTTTAAAATAAAATATCAATGTGGGTAACCTGATAATTGAACTACTTGGTTGTGTAAGAGCATGTCCTTGTTCTTTAGAAATACACACTGAAATATTTAGGAATAAGTGGGTAAGATGTCTCCAGCTTACTCTCAGGCGGTTCAGAAGGAAGATAGATACATGGATGGATGGATAGGTGGGTGGGTGGATGGATGGATAGATGGATAGGCAGGTAGGTAGATAGACAGATACACAAAGAAACAATTGGGGGGTCTGGGTAAAGAGTATATGGGAATTCTAATCATACTAATCTTATAATTTTTCTATAAATTCGATATATAAAAATTAAAAGCTGAAAAAAGATCATAATATGGGCTCCTGGCTGGATTAGTCAGTGGAGCATGCGACTCTTGGTCTCAGGGTCATGAGTTTGAGCCCCATGTTGGGAGTAGAGAGTACATAAAAATAAAATCCTAAAAAAAAAATTCACATTAACGTGTAGGGAAAAGGTTGAAGGACAAGCAAGAGAAGAAATAAGAAGCTGTCGACCTATTTGGTTTGGACTTTGCTTTATCCATATGCACCCTGTTTCCCAAAATGCTTTCTTTCGTGTAAGTGCTTCTTGAAAAGACAGCTCTAGAAAGGAAGGAAGGAAAGGGAGGGAAGGAAGGAAGAAAGGAAGAAAGAGAGAGAAAGAAAGAAGAGAAAGAGAAAGAAAGAGAGACAGAAAGAAAAAGGAAGGAGGGAAGGAAGGAAGGGAGGGAGGAGGGAAGGAAAGGAAGGAAGGAAGGAAGGAAAGAAAAAAGGAAAAAAAGAGAGGGGAAGGAGGAAAGAAAGAAGGAAAAGAAAGGGGGCTCTGTGGTTGAATAATTCTGGGAAACCATTGAGTTAAAGCAGATTCCCTTAGAGACAGAAGAAGGAAAGCCCAAGAGAATAAAAACTCAGGGCCAGCTGATATTTGTCAATGCACACTGCATGCCAGGCACTCTGCTGAGTGTATTCCAAGCATCATTTCAGTTAGTGGTCACAGCAAGGTGAGCTATGGTAATGTTACCTCCAAGGTGTTCTGTGGTTCATGAAGGTCAGGTACCTGCTTGAAGTCCCATAGCTGGTGGTGACAATGGTGAGATGTGACCTCAGATGGCCTGATATCAGAGTCTGTGCTTTTAGTTATCATGCCACGTTTGGACTCTGAAAGTTTAGAAGGAAGAAGTAATCTGACTCAGGGGTGCCTGGGGGGCTCACCCGGTGAAGTGTCTGCCTTCGCTCAGGTCCTGATCTCGGGAGCCCCAGGTCTGGCTCCCTGCTCAGCGGGAAATCTGCTTCTCCCTCTCCCTCTGCCCCTCTCCCCAACTCATGCTCTCTCTCTGTCTCTGTCTCTCAAATAAATAAATAAAATCTTGAAAAGAAATAAATTCATTCAATGTGGAATCAATCAAGGAGGAGCAGTACAGTAAAAATGTTCTAGCAAGCCAAATCCCTAAGGGCTGAGTTCTGCCAACAGGAATTTAATTGTCTTCCTTCTGCTGAGGTTGGAACCGTGTTAATGGAAAGACCTGTCTTCCTCTCATTGAATAAGTCGTTCAGACACAGGTAGTTAGAAACAGGAACGGCCGAACTGCTGGAGCTTGAGCAGCTTGGTAGCGACACACTTTATTTCCGGTCTTGAATTCTCAGAAAGCAGCAGTGTACTTCCATCCGGTAGAGGCCAGCTGATGGCAGGATTCTGCTTACTCACTTGGGTCCTGTATTCTGGAGAAACCAGCCTGTCAGCTGAGGTATTCTCCTAGCAATTGCATCAGTTTCGAGGTCCAAGTTCATGCCAGTGGTGGATTTTCCTTGAGGCAGATGTGGTAGCCTGCTTCCAAAGATGGCCATGATTTTTCCCATCCTCGAGCCTTCTGCAGGGAGCCTTTTCCACCCAAGAGGCAGCGTCTGTTTTTCTCTCTCCTTGAGTCTGGGCAGCTCAGTGACTTGCCTTGACCGATGGAATGTGGCAGAAGCGATGCTCTTTGGTTTCCAAGGTTGGGGGAGGTCTGTTGCAGCTTCCATTTTGGTCGTTGTGGAATGCTTGAGATCACAGTTCTGTGAGGAAGTTCAAGATAGTACAATGGGGACGTCACACAAAGAACTAAGATGCCCCGGCTGACGCCCCAGCTGGGCCCAGCCCCCAGATGACCCATCAAGCCAAGCAGAAGAAATGGAGCCATCATGAGAAGTCATAAATCTTCATTGTTTTAAATCACTACGGTTTAGGGTGTTATGTAACAATAGATAATGGAAAAAGGGGTTATTAGTAATAAATTAATGGTGTATTAATACTATAATAAATATGTTAATAATATTAAATAATAAGAGCTCCCTCTTTGCAAAGGAGAGAGAAGGATAAATCCTGTGTCTTGCCCTCTTACCTCAAGAGGTGTCTCAGTCTGCCGGGCTGCCAAAACAAAGTACCATGGACTGGGTGATTCAAACAATACACATTTTTTTCCTCACAATTCTGGAGGCTAGAAGTCCAAGATCAGAGTGCCAGCGTGGTTCGTTCTGACTCCTCGCAGCTTCTTGCCCACGGCACAGAGAGGAAGCCCTCAGACATCTCTTACAAGGGCTCTAATCCAACCATGGGGGCCCCCTCATTGACCTCATCTAAACTTAATTGTCTCCCAAAGGACCCATCTCTAAATGCCATTACATTGGGGCTTAGGGCTTCAACACATGGATTCTGGGGGACATGATCCAATCTGTAGGAAGGGGAAACACCACAGGTATAAGTTAACCAGCAGGTGCCACAGCAAACTACCTAAGTGGAGATAATAAGCAATGTATGAAGTATTTCATACATTGCAACATTGCACTGCGGTCACCCTTCTTTTGGTTGCAAGTGACAGAAATCCAATTCAAACTAGCTTAAGTACAAAAGGGAATTTATTAACCCACATAGCTGGGAAGGATCTTACGACTGCTTTCAGGAATAAAAAGAAAAAAACTAATTTGGGGGGCACCAGGGTTGGAGGAGCCAGAGATTTTGTGCCTCTTTCTTTCCTCCTTGCTTCTCTTTGTTGGCTCATTGTCTTGTGTTGTAGACACACCTTCTAGGAATCTCAGGAAACGTGGCCGCTGGCAGTCCCAGCTGGACAAATGAGAGAGAACAGATCTCTTCCAGCTTCGGTACATCAAGTACAAGGAAGTACTCTGGTCCTCGTTAAGTCAGCTGACCTCAATATCTAATCAATCACTACCAATTCAACTCTTATTACCATCTGAATTACTCTTTTATTTTACTTAATTTATTTGTTTATTTTTAAAAAGATTTTATTTACTTGTTTGAGAGAGAGAGCTAGAGAGAAGGCACAAGTGGGAGGGGAGGGGCAGAGGGAGAGGCAGAAGCACACTCCTTGCTCAGCCGGGAGCAAGGTGGTGCTGGATCCCAGGACCCCAAGATCATGACCTGAGCTGAAGGCAGACGCTTAACCGACTGAGCCACCCAGGCGCCCCAATTCATCTGTTTATTGACTGCTTCTTTCCCCAATGGAAAAGCATAAATTTGCATGATAAGAGATAATTTTGTCTGTTTTGTTCCCTGCTCTAGTGTCAGGGGCTATGTATTATCTCACTTAACTACTCAGTCCTGGGAGACAGTTACTCTTACAGTCCTCATTTTTCTTTAAAGATTTTATTTATTTATTTATTTGTCAGAGAGAGAGAGAGAGAGAGAGAGAGAGTGCACAACCAGGGGGAGTGGCAGGCACAGGGAGAAGCAGGCTCCCCACTAAGCAAGGAGCCTGATGCAGGGCTCGATTCCAGGACCCTGAGCTGAAGGCAGACGCTTAACCAACTGAGCCACCCAGGCATCCCTCTTATCATCCTCATTTTATTGATTAGAAAATCAAGACTTAAGTTAGAGAATTGATATGTGGTCATATCCCTAGAAAGTGGAGAAGCTTGAAGTACTAGCCAACGCATTTAGACAAGAGAGAGGCAGAAGAGGTGTCAACGTGGGAAAGGGGAGGGGAAGATTCTCCTTACTAGAAGTAGAATCTCTCTGACTCTAGCTTTCAATGATAATATTACTGATATAATAATAATAATTATTAAGACCCTTCACTTTCAGAGCTGCACAGACGGAAGGTCTGCAATAAAACAACCCTCTTTTTGTCCCCTTTTCCCCAGTGGTCTGATTCCACCAAGAGAAGGCCCAGGAGGAAGAAGAGAAAAAGACGCCCTTGTCGCCAGGACCAGCAAGGCCAGCAGTAACAAAGAGGAGAAGACAATCATAAGGAAGCTGTAAGTTCCTTGCCGCCCCTTTGCCACTAAACCATTGCAGAAGTAGGGAGTGGAGGCCCGAGGAGGCTGGCCAGCTACCCTGGTGGGGACGTCCTGGTTGGTGGTGCTACAGCTGATAGGAAAGTTCCGGGCTGGACTATTATGAGATCTGTTAAGCAGTAGTCTGGGCACTTGGCCTGTATTAATTCACAGACTCTTCGCAGTGACCCTGTGAGGTAGGAGCGGCCATCATCTCCATTCTACAGGTGGAGAAATAGATACTAAGAGGCAAAGTAATTTGCCTGAGGTCCCGCGGAGGGTGAATAGTAAAGTCGCAGTTGAACCCAAAAAGTCCAGATTCTACACTACTGCCTCCCTATAGTAGAATAATACCACTATAACAAGAAAAACAACAATAATTATTAGCGTGTACGGGGGATTCATGGGGTGCCTGGCTGGCTCAGTTGGAGGAGCAGGTGACTCTTGATCTGGGGGTCATGAGTTTGAGACCCACGCTGGGTGTGGAGATTACTTAAAAAAAGGGCAAGGGCAGCTGATTCATTACATCTCTTACCTCCAGATTTTTGGGTTTTTTTTTAAGGTTTTATTTATTTGCGAGAGAGAGAAAGAGCACAAGCCGGGGGAAAGGGCAGAGGGAGAGAGGAGGCTAAGCAGGTAGCCCAACACAGGGCTTGATCCCAGGACCCCGGGATCATGACCCCGGGCTGAAGGCAGAAACTTAACTGACTGAGGGACTTAGCCCCTCTTACTTCCAACTTTAGAGGACCCTGTGTCTCCCATCGTTGGGACGCATAACGTGATTTTATGCTCCCTTGTTAATCCCTCATTTCTTCGGGTGCTAAGCCTCAAACCATAGATTGTGGGGTCCTTGTTTAAAATTCAGATTCTCCGAAGTCAAATCCAGGATGAAGCCCAGAAATCTGGATTTCTACTAAATTCCCCGGGTAAGTCTGATGTGGAGAACCCTTGGATCACACTTTGAAAGATGCCTTCACAGCCGACAAGTGTCAGCACAATGAGGTGTGCCTTCCCCCACCCCTCCGTGAAGCAAACAGTCCATTTGCCTTGGCTGTTCTGTGAATGTCTGGCCTGGTGACAGTTACCAGCCCCTGACCCCGGGGACAGAGCTGAGAAGCAGCCTCCGTCAGGGATCGCAGGTGCCTGGGGGGCAGGGCAGGGCGCTGGGTGGCTCAGTCGGGTAGTGCCTGCGGGTAGTGCCTGCCTTCAGCCGATGTCATTTGCCCAGCATCCTGAGATCAGCTGAGCCCCGCTTCTCTACTCCGCAGGGAGCCTGCTTCTCCCTCTCCCTCTGCCTGCCACTCCCTCTGCTTGTGCTCTCTCTCTCTGTCAAGTAAATAAATAAAATCTTTTTTAAAAAATGCCTATGGGGGCCAGGCACTTAATGTGGATGAGTGATGGGGGTGTGGAGTGGGGTGGGGTGGGGAGACACCTGCCAGGGTTCTGGCAAGAAACAAATAGCGCACTTAGAAGGAGTGACTGAAAAGATTTAAAGAAGGGACATCTTACAGACATGTGAGCAGGGTTAAGGGAACGAGCAAGGGATAGAGAAGCACCCCAGCATGGCAACGGGGCTGAGGGACCCAGGAGGGAAAGGGAAGGGGGCGGTCAGCAGAGGGACACAGCAACCAGTTAGACCAGGCCTGGTGGGGAGGGAGCCAGGGCGTCAACACACCCCCGCCCCCACCACCTTCGCAGCTCCCGCTGGGGCCTCCCATTGACTGAGCCCAGCCTGAAGCTAGGGGACCGGGGAAGAGGCTTGTTGCTGTCATCCGCAGAGATCAGGGCAGAGAAGGGATGAGATGAATCTGAGGGCCAAGCAGCCCATGGAATATGCACATACAGAGTTTAGTTAAGTATTACCAGACTTTCTGAAGTGCCTGCATGAAAACCGCTGTGTCAGACAAGACCACCTGAAACCAAAATGATGCATCCCTTCCACACATATTTAATGGGGGCCTGCCATGTGCCAGGCGTTGTTCTCGGTCCTGGGGATGCAGTGAATGAGACAGAGCCCCTGCCTTCATGGTGCCTCCCTTCCAGCAGGGGAGTCAGAGCGAGCTGGTCAGGAAGTGTATTGACAGGGCCGTTTCAGATAGCCGTTCAGTGAGAGAGAGGTTGACGGGGGCAACTTCAGATTTGGGGAGTCCCGGAAGGCTTCTGTGAGGAGGCGGCACTCAAGCTGGGCCCTGAAAGGCCATAACGACGTGAGGAAAGAGCATTTCTGGCAGAGGGAACAGCAGGTATGAAGGCCTGAGGTGGGAGAGGAGCACAGAGAATGGAGTGAGGCCTGCGGTCAGTCAGGGCAGGAGGCGGGGGTGCCCGCTGAGGACCCTGAGTTTCAAGGTGAGCACTTTGGGAAGACATTGGAGGGTTTTAAGCTGGAGAGTGACATGACCATATTTATGTGGGAAAGCTCACTGTGGTTGCTTTGTGGCGGAGGTGTGGGGGGGACAGACTCAGAGCAGGGCCTGGGGGAGTGTTTCTTTCCCATGGAAGGTTCCCCTGAGGTAAGGTAATGAAGGAAAGAGCATCGCCATGCCACACCAGCCGTTGCACCTGAAGGCATTTGCTTAGCTCTTCTTCTTTTTTCTTTATTAACATATAATATGTCATTCGTTTCAGGGGACAGGTCTGTGAATCATCATGCTTACACCTTTCACAGCGCTCACCATAGCACAAACCCTCCCCAGTGTCCATCACCCATCCACCCTATCCGTACCCTCCCACCCCCCAGTAACCCTCAGCTTGTTTCGTGAGATTAAGAGTCTCTTATGGTTTGTCTCCTTCCCGATCCCATCTTGTTTCATTATTTTTCCCTCCCTACCCCCCACAAGCCCCGCCCTGCCCCTCAAGTTCCTCATATCAGAGAGATCCTATGGTAATTGTCTTTCTCTGATTGACTTGTTTCACTTAGCATAATACCCTCTAGGTCCATCCACAACATTGCAAATGGCATTGCTGAGCTCTTCTATTGGCTGCGCAGGAGATGTAAACTACTGGTTTCTTCGTGCCTCTTAGAGGAGAGTTCTTTGGGCCCTTTAGAGAGAGTATGAGCCTGACACGAGAAAAATAAGATGTTTGTTCCGTGCACAAGCCAGCCTGAGGTCATGAGGCTAATGAGCATGAGGCCACAATTTCATAGTCAGATGAACTCATTAATAGAATGAATGAATGAATGAATAGCTAAAGTAGACAGAATGAATGAATGGCTTTCTGAAGAAGTAGGTCACGCTAAGGATTTTGGTCTTTATCCTGAGGGCAGTGGGGAGCTGTGGAGGGGTGTAAGCTGAGGAATGACTTAGTCAGCTCTGTAGAGTGACAGGGTCATTCTGGCTGCCGTCTGAGTGGATTGCAGGGGGCGTCGGGAAGGCCGTCGTGCTCATCGTGGTGACTTGGACTGGGGGGGTGGCAGTGCAGGCGATGAGGAGTGCTGGGATTAGGAACATATTTGGGGCAGGATGACTAAAATATAGCAGATGGGGGGGGGAGCTGAGAACAACTCCCGGGTTCCTGGCATGAATGACGAGGCGGGGATGATGTCACTTCCTGAGCCAGGGAACTGGCGGGTGGAGGCGGTGTGTACAGGTTGAGGAGGGGACGGCTGAGCCCTAATCCCTGGGTCCCAACACTAGTCCAGGATCCACCCCAGCCATTGTGGGCAGAGCTGCTAACAGTGGTGCTCAGGGGCTTTGTCTTTGACCAGAAGCACCAGCCCGTAGTCCTCGTCACTGGCTTTCCAGCCCTCCAGCCCCCTCTGGGTCTTTCTCATAGCTGCGCCTAGCCCTGAGACCGAACTTTGCGATCAACCCCAGAGAGCCTTCTTCCTTTTCAAAACTTTGCATAGGAGAGGGAAAAACACGGAACGTTTGGTATTCATGTCTCGGGGGATACCTAGGTTTTCTCCAAGAATTACATGCCCATCTTTATGCATTGCGAAGATCTGTTTTATAATCGTAGGTAACGTGGATGTTCCTCCACAATAAAACCTCCTGAAATTAAAAAAAAAGAAAAAAAGTTCGGACACCGTTTTTCTGCATAGCGCCGTGCTTAAGTGGGCTCTGGGTCCCACTCCTGGTTCCGCCACTTACTGTGTGACCCTGGGCCTGTTACTGAACCTTGCGGGACCTCATTTTGCTGATCTATAAAATAGGAATATTGAGGGTACTTACCTCACTGAGGAGTTATTAGTGTGAAATGAGCTGGTAGATGGAAAGCCCCTGAACAGTGTCTGTCCCCCCTCCCCCACCGTGAGCCCTGAGCAAATGGTTGAGTCAGTGGCCTGCCAGAGCCTCTCTCGGATTCTGCACAGTTCTGCGCTCCTTGCTTCATTCTGTCTGTACCCTTGTCTCTCTACACCCAGGTTCTCTTTCCGATCTGGGAAGCAGATGTAGATGGAGAGGCACAATGAAGAAATTCTCGGACTCAAGAAGGCGATGCACCAAGACTTCCAAACTCATCTCGCAGTGTCACGCATACTCACTGTACTTGCTCACCTGTTTCCCCTGAAAGCCACCAAGGAGGAAGGAGGTGAGGCTCTCTCGTGATCATTTTTTCCCCAGGCCTCAGAACTGGACACCCCTGAAGCCTTGGCCAGGGCCGGGGAAGCAGCACAAAGAAATCAAGAAAGTAGAAGAAAAGCAAAATGAGGCCCACTTCCTGCTCCACGCCAGCTGCCGGGAGGGGCCTCCAGCGTGCAGACGTGTGTTCTGCTTGTCTGGTCTCACAGATGACCTGGGTCTTTACCATGTAGCAGCCCCGAAATCCGTGAGCCCAGAGGGAGGGGAGGAGAGAATGCAGGAAAAAATGGTATTGACATTCCAGTGGTGATTTCACAGATCCTTAGTGAACATTCGATTTTGCCGACATTTCTTTACATGATTTTGTATTAAAGTGAAATGACTTTTATACTTTCTCTGAGTGTTTTAGAGTGGTGTGTGGTGTCTAGAGTTATGTGACCTTGTATAAGATGCGTTAACCTTTCAGAGTCTCAGTTTCCAAATCTGTAAACTGTGTGTATGTATGTATGCATATTTATATGGTGGTGTGTATATGGTGCATGTATATTTCAGTGACTCTAAGTGATGTACCAGTATTTTGTGTTGCTATGAGAGAAAAAAATGCTGCAAATTATTATTATTATTTTTAAAGATTTTATTTATTTGGCAGAGAGAGAGACAGAGGGAGCACAAGCAGGGGGAGGGACAAGCAGAGGGAGAAGCAGGCTCCCCGCTGAGCAGGGAGCCCGAAATGGGGCTCGATCCCAGGACCCTGGGATCATGACCTGAGCCGAAGGCAGACGCTTAACTGGCTGAGCCACCCAGGCAGTCCTTATTATTATTTTTAAAAGACTTATTTATTTATTTGAGAGAGAAAGCATGAGCAGGGGGAGGGGCAGAGAGAGAGAATCTCAAGCAGACACCCCACTGAGCATGGAGCCTGATGCAGGGCTCAATCCCACAACCCTGAGATCATGACCTGAGCCGAAATCAAGAGTCAGATGCTTAACCAACTGAGCCACCTAGGTACCCCTATTATTATTATTTCTTTTTAAGTATTTTATTTATCTATTTGACAGACAGAGAACACAAGTAGGCAGAGAGGCAGGCAGGGGGAGAGGGGGAAGCAGGCTCCCTGCTGAGCAGAGAGCCCAATGGGGGGCTCGATCCCAAGACCCTGAGATCATGACCTGATCTGAAGGCAGAGGCTCAACCCACTGAGCCACCCAGGCACCCTTTTTTTTTTTTTTTGACAAAAGTTCCCAGCTAACGAAAGCATCTTTTTTTTTTTAAGATTTATTTATTTATTTATTTTAGAGAGGGAGAGAGGAGAGGGCATGAGAGAGAATTGTGGGGAGGGGCAAAGGGAGAGGGAGAGAGAGAATCTTAAGCAGACTCTGTACCAAGTGTGGACCCTGACATGGGGCTTGATCCCATGACCCGGTGATCATGACCTGAGCTGAAACCAAGAGTCGGATGCTCAACTGACTGCACCAGCCAGGCGCCTCCTCAAATAACCAGAGCATCTTGAGAAAGAACAGTGCTGGAGGTTCACAGTCCTAGGTTTCAAGATAGACCACCGAGCTAGAGTGATCAAAACAGTCTGGAACCGGCACAGATCAACAGAACGGAAGAGAACCCGGAAATAAACTCACACTTACGTGGTCAATCGATCTGTGACAAAGGAGGCAAGAACATACAATGGGAAAAAGACAGTCTTTTCAACAAATGGGGCGGGGAAAATGGGACAAATTATAACATTAAGATGCTATTGATTTTAAGGCTCATCCTGACTTCAAAGATGTTAAAATGTTGGGGGGGAATGTGTTTTGGATTCAGTGAAACACAGTTCGTAGAGAACGGATAGCTAATGGACCTGCTGAACACATCCCGTGAGCCGGTCGTCTAGTGAGCGACCCTGGCTTACTGATTGTTCCGCCGGCTGCATGGACTACCCCGTTTATTCCTGTAACAGCTCAGGGAGGTGGGGACCGACACTAACCCGCAGTGTACAGATTCAAAAAGTGAAAGTCTGAGAGATGAGAGTACACGAGGTCATGGAGCTAGGAAGTGGCTGCCCCAGATGCATGTGCGGGCCAGATTCTAAGGCCTGGGGTCCTGCCCGCAACGTGCACCGTGTCCCTTGTCTCCAAAAAGCACTCATGTTAATGAATGCATGTCTTCCCTGTGCCACTTGGAGGACCTTCTGCCTACGGCCTCGCCATACCTCTGTGGATGGGTGTCATTATTCCTGTGATACACCCAAGGTGACAGCACAGTGGGCTGAGGGAACCGTCCAGGGTCCAAGCTCCAAAGTGGTAGAAGTCGGATCTGAACCCAGAGGTGAACTCCACAGCCCAGGCTTCACCCACTCTGCCTCCCGGGAAACACTGGCCCTGCCGAAGCCGGTTCAGAATGCCACCTCGGCAGACCCTTCAATCAGGGGCTCCTGATTTCTAACCCCGGATGAAGCTGCCATTCTCACGGGGCCCTCCCCTCTTCACAGGGGGAGGCAGGAGAAAGGTTTCCGGGCCTTGGAGGTTAGAGCCAGCTGGGAAGATGGATCTATGCATCCTTGCCTTCAGAACCCCCACGCAGAGGCCGGGCAGACCGCGCACAGGGGCAGCGAGACCACAGAACAGAGTGTGTGGGTGTGTGGGTGGGTGGGTGGCGGGGGTGGGGGGATTGCTGTGTCTTTTATAGGAGTGCAGAACAGACTCAGCTCCTGGAATGACAGGTAAAGTCCATCCTCCCAGGCACTAGCCTTACATCCTAGAGTCCCCGCGATGGCAACCCACTTCCCTACCCCTGAGCCAGTCTTGCTTCGGTTTCCACCTTGTCTCCAGGCTGTAGGACACCCAGAACGTCTAGAAGCAGACAGATCATTGTGTGTTGCTGTCCGTAAGCCATTTATACATAACACCTGCGTTCCCAGACCTGGGGGTCCCCCTGTGTAAACACTCAGCTGCCTCTTTCTCCCTCCTGGAGGTAGATAAGGCCAGAAAACGCACTCCAAGAGAAAGGTCAAGTTTAAACAGCCCTCGTTCCTGTGTATCCTGGGGGACACGGACTGAACGGACAATAAGGAGTGCTCAGATTTTAGCAACTCGATCAGACACTGGGGTGTGGGAGTTCCAGAAGGTAAGCCCCGGAAGCATTTCTCCCGGAGCTGGGGCCCGCTGTGACCATGGAAAAGTGCTCGAGCGCCTCCCACGCCACGGGCTTCCTTTGCCAAACCCAGCACCCGGAGGGACCCGCTGAGCGGTGGGTTTCCAAGCCAGGTTTCACAAGGCACGAGAATTGGTTGCTGTAGCAATCATCTTTTAAAAATGAGTACGTAAACACAGCAGCTAAATATCAGCGCTCAGAGGCTCTTTCTTAGCCATCAGTCCCGGGCATTGGTAAACAGTGAATGGTAGAAACAAGGCAAAGTTCCTCCCTCTCTCCCTTCCTTCTTTCTTTCTTTTAAGATTTTATTTATTTGGGGGAGAGAGCAGGAGCAGGGGGAGGAGGAGCGATAGAGGGACAAACAGACGTCTCGCTGAGCAGGGAGCCCAATGTGGGGCTCGATCCCAGGACCCTCGGATCACACCTGAGTTGAAATCAAAAGTTGGACATTTTACCAGACGCTTCATCGACTGAGCCACCCAGGTGCCCCGAAACAAAGCCAAGTTCCAAACCCAACAGCAAACGTGGATGACGGAGGGAGTGCTCCACATGCTAGTCCCATACTAACTCCTGTACTGCCGTCACCCGCGTGCCCGCAGCAGCACTGCTCTATGTTGCTGAGGAGGAAGTGACGCACACAGAGCTGTCACCTGCCCAAGGTCACACAGCTGGCTGCACCAGGGCCGAGTGCACTCGGCCACCAGGCCACCCTGTTTCCTCCAAGGTGAAGATGGAGTCGTCCGTGACGGCTGAACCTTCAGGACACCCCCGCATGTCAGCGGGGCAGAGGCTGTTCCTGTGTGATGGTCGAGCTTCGGAAAACGAAAGGGATTTGTGCAAGGTCACGGGCTGACAAACCCAGCTGCTGCTGGCCCAGAGCCAACCAGGGACTCTATCCACTGTCCCCATCCGCCTTGAGTGCGGGCGGCTGGTGGGGTGTGCGGTGGGGACAGAGATCTGGACTGGTAGGAGGGGCTTCCCGCCCAAGACGGGCACAGATGAGGATCCCAGGTGTTGTTCCAGGGGAGGGTTCAACATGCACTGGCTCTTAATCTTCTCTGGCACCTATGGCCCCCACTGTACCAGTAACAGGCTGTCCCCCCAAGAGGACATTCACCAATGTCCTGTAACCCTTTTTTTAAAGAAGATTTTAAGGGGCACCTGGGTGGCTCAGTCATTAAGCATCTGCCTTCAGCTCGGGTCGTGATCTCAGGGTCATGGGATCGAGCGCCGCATCGGGCTTCCTGCTTGGCGGGAAGCCTGCTTCTCCCTCTCCCACTCCCCCTGCTTGTTCTCTCTCTCGCTGTCTTCCTCCCTGTCAAATAAATAAATAAAATCTTTAAAAATAAATAAGTAAAAATTAAAATATAAAAAAGATTTTAAGTTATCTCTGCACCCAACATGGGGCTTGACCCCACAACCCTGAAATCTAGAGTTGCATGCTCTACCAACTGAGCCGGCCGGGTGCCCCTGCTGTGCAACCCTTTTGTAAAATAAGGCAGAAAATCCAATCCTCTAGATCTCCTCCGTGTAAAAAACAGAAAGACACACAGGTGGCCTTGCCTGGCAATAAATATTTTAATTTTTGTTTCATTTTTATGATGACAAATAATTTTCAAGTTATTTCCTTTCTTTTTTTTTAAATACAAAGCTAAACCACAAACAGGTACAACCAAGACATTTTATCTCACATTTACACTCTGTCGGATCCTCCTCCAATTCTCTGACCACTGACCAGGCAAGTGTGGGGTGGGAGGGAAGACTTTCTTAGGTAGCACCGTGGTGAGGCCGGGGGGGGCGGGGGGCATCAAGGTTGAGGACAGGCTCTCATACCTGTCTCCATTCACATTTACCTGGGGACCAGGGGAGGCCAGGAGACCCCAGGGCACAGATCCTGAGCCATGGCCCCCTGGACTGCAGGTTAACAGAGAATAGGTCCCCCTTCAGGAGGGAGGAGGAAGCTACCTACTCCTGCATCACAGTCAAGGTGAAAACTTTACCCTTAGCCTTGACCCCTGAGCTGCTGGGCCTGCCCACTCCACTGTGCACCCTACGCAGTGGCTGGGGCGCAGTGGCTGGGGCGGGGGCCCTGCATTTCAGGGTCTGCGGGCTCCCCCTTCGGGTAATGGCTGCATCTTCATTTTTGCAGGAAGGACACCAGGTGGTCTGACAATCAGAAAGCCTGACAGCAGGTCTGGAACTTTCAACCCATTGGAATCGGGTCAGGGTGGGGGGACGGGGGGGGGTAAGTAATTTCTGGTCCCGCTACAAAACTTTTATTTTTGATTAGAATAGAGTACCATCTCAAATCTCCTCTACAAAAACCAAAACCAAAAAAAAAAAGAAAAAAAGAAGAAAAAAGAAAGTAAAGAAAAACGCAGCCACTTCACTCACTTCAAGACCTATATACATGTAAGTTGTTTTCTGTGGTTTTTTTTTTTGTCTTTTTTATATTTTTTACTTTTTATTATTACTTTTTTTTTTAAAATAAATTCAGTGTTCACATTTCTATAAAGAATTAACCCAGTTTTGGGAAACCCTGCCCCAGCAGGGCGAGCAAGCAACGCTTTTCCCTGCCCACATCTACTCTGATTACCCGCCCTGATGCTTCAAGGCGCCCAGAAAAGCGGCAGCCTGTGGAAGAGTAAACCTAGGCCCGGCCCGCACCCAGGGGCCACTGGGTCAGTAAGCTTTCGAGAAAGCAGAGGGGAAGACTAGCTTACTGCGAAACCCTTTTTAAAAAATATTCATACACTTCCATGTGCGCCTGTCCAGACGTCAGGAAAACAAGAGCTTGGGAACACCCCGGCGGGCCTCCAGGAGGTGGCGTCTGTGGGGAGGCGCCCGTCTGCGGCCGGCGGGGGTGTGGGGAGGAGAGTCCTGGCTCTTCAGTGGGAGGTGGGAGTCACCCAGCTTCCGAGTTCATGTTCACTCTTTCCTCTACAACCTGTGCTGCGTCTTTGACTGCACGCACGGGAAGCACGATCGTGTGACTTGTATGCAAAAAAAGTACAAAAACAACTAGAATATAAAAGTTTTGGTAATATAAGGCCATCTGTTCAAGTCCACCTTGGAAACCTGTAACAGATATTTAAATACTACAGTGGAAAGGCATCTTAATATACTTTTTAAAAACATCTGAAGTAATCTGCTAAGATTAAGTGTGTAAAAAAAAAATCAATTCCCTTTGAGGGCACTTTGTCCATGGAAGAAGGGGGGGGCGGGGAGGGCGGGGCGGTTAATGCTTCAGCCAGGGGTACGCTTCGATGGAAGCCCGGCTGCGGTCCCCATAGTCATACAGGAGCTCCTCCCCGGCCTTGATGTCGCGGGAGGCGATGAGGATGAGGTGAGGCACGCCGTCGATGTCGTGCAGTTTGGTTTGGCAGTTCCCACATTTACTGTGATTGATGAGTCTTCCCAGGCGATTTGTCTCTCTAGTTGCATCCACACTGGCGGGAGGGAGGGCAACAGAGGATTAAATTGATAAAGAGGCTTTTGATCCCAGTCACAGCCAGCGCTCGACTCTGGTAGGATGTCGATTTATAGCCGCGTTTTGAGGAAAGCAATTCGAATCAAAAGAACATCTTTAAGAGCCCAGGAGGCGCTGGGTGGGATAGCTGAGGGGTGGGAGGAGACAGGAGCAGACGGCTCCTTGTGGGGGCCCGGGAGGCAGGTGCGTCATAAATAAATGAACACAAATCGATCTGCTGGTAGTGGGGGAAGCGGTGCGGGTGAGGAGGCAGGGGGCGTCGGGAACTCTCCGTACCTTCTGCTCCATTTTGCTGGGAACTTAAAAACTGCTCAGAAAAATAGAGCCTAACTAAAAAAACCAAACCACGACCCAATCGAGTGCACTGGGCACGTGGGAGAAAGAGCATCAGTGATTTCTAGAGCGCTCCGGCCCAACGCCACGAGAGGGAGCGGGCGGTCACCGACCGTCCACTTCTCGTCTGGTCAGAGGGCGGCCAGGACGGCTCCAAACCCAACTGTTAAAATGGCAAGTGGGGGACAGCAGCTTCGCAGCTCGGGGGGAAAAAAAAACAAAACAAAAAAACCCCAGAAAAACAGAGCGAGAGCGACCCGAGAAGCAGGAGCAGGAGGAGCAGGCAGGATGTGCCCACGGCTCCCGGCCCCGGGCCTGTCCCCGGGTCTGTCCCCAGGCCTGTCCTCGCTGCAGGGCCGCACACCAGGCACGTGGGGCTCCTGCGGACTTACCAATAGGTTTTGCTCAGATACTGAAAATAGTACATGTAGCAGCCCGTGGAGGGGTCCTGGGCGTACAGAGCCTCCCGCTTCTTGGCGTCGGTGATCTCGATGAGGTCCCCGTGGTACTCGACCACAAACTCGCCCCGGGAGAACTGCTTGGTGGCGATCACACCCCTGCCCTTGCCGTCGATGAGGTCGATCTGTGGAGAGGTGAGGAGCAGCGCTGCTTCCTGACCTGGCGCGGGCCCGGCCCACCTTCCTTCAACAGCTGCCCTGAGCTGTGCCCTAGACCCCACTCGCTCCAGACACAGCACAACGGGTGTCACGAACCTCAGCGGTTGTGCAACCATCGCCACAATCCATCACCCCAAAAAGGTCCCTTGTACCCTTTGCAAAGCACTCTTACATCTGAGCCTCCAGTGAGAACTGCCAGGTGAGCGTTGGCCCGTTTTGTAGACGAGGAAACGGAGGCTCAGAGAGGCAGAACCACGTCCAAGGGCACATGGCTGGAAAGCGGTAAAGCCCGACTCACATCCACATACGTGGCCTCTTCCGGGGAGCAGTAGGACCCCGTGTTCCAAGCGTCTCCTTTTTTCTGGAATTTACCCTCCCATGCTTCTCCTTGCTTGGTTATAAATGGGGTTGCAGGGTGACTGCTTGTGGGGCCCAGACCCACCTGGCAGCCACTGCAGGGCTCCGCCCCTCTCATCCACCTAATGTGTTTGCAATACAGAAAAGGAAATTTCTTCGGCCCTGTCATTTCCCAGGAAAACAGAGTTTAGGAAAAATGCATTCGTTTGCCCGGGCCTCATGCTAAAGCCAGATACGACAAGCCATGCACTCTGTGACTCCATCCATTTGAAATGTCCGGAACAGTCAAATCCACAGACACAGAGCAGATTAGTGGTGGCCAGGGCTGGGGGAGTGAGGAGTGATGGGTACGGGGTGCAGGGTTTCCATTTGGGAGGGTGAGAAAGTTCTGCAACCAGACAAGGATGATGGTTGCACAACGCTGTGAATGTACTTAAGGACACTGAATTGTATACTTTAAACAGGTTAAAACGGTACGTTTTATGTTATACGTATTTTACCGCAATTTTAAAAAAGTTTCGTCGGGATAACATTTCCCATATAAAACCCATTAATGTTTCCTTCCCGAGACGTTCCCTGAACATATTGAGTATCTGGCCTCTTGACAACCTAAGACTCTGACTAGTCGCGGTGACTGTGACGGGGCTATGGCAGCCGGCTGGCCGCGGGGAGCTGAGGAGCGGGGCGGGGGCGGGGACCCTCCAGCCTCAGCCTCCGAGCAGAAGGCCCTGCTGCCCCTTACCTTCATTCCTTCTTCCTTCCCACTTTCAATCAACTCGTCTATTCTTTTCCTTTCTTCAGACTGGGAGGAGGGAAGAAAAACAAGCAGCATTTCAGCATTCTCTCCTGGGCCACTCGGGCAGCCTGGACCACCCACGGGTCACTCGTGGCTGGCCTCCGTGACATCGGTCCCCAAAGACGCCCGCGCCCCCACAGCCCTGTCCGCTTCTCACTGCCCATCTGTTGTGGACAGTTTGCCACCTGGGGCTCAAATGAACCAGCAGGGACACAGCAGTGGCCCAACTGCAGAACTGGGTTGGGGGCTATGTTCCCGCTGGCACGTGCAGCGCTGTTTAAACTGTCTAAATCGCCGACACGTAAAAACCAGGACTCTGACTTCATATAAAATTGGCGAGGGCAGACGACAGGCTGTGTCTTTCGAAGGGGTGGGTGTACACCACGTCCCTCCTGTCCGATGGCCCCTGTAGGCGCCTTGGTTTAGAAATTTGACCTGGGTCTCCACGAAGCCACGCCCACGGATGGGACCAGGGCGTCCCACCCCCAAGAGGCAGTACCACCCCGAACAAAGAAGTCAGACAGGAGTGGACACTCCTGGCCTCAACAGCCCCTGAGGACCACCACCTCCCTCCCAGATCCAAGTTCCATGCTCTGTCTGTGCCTGGGACTGCGGGGAGGCACAGGGAGCCACGGGGAGCCACACATATACCAAGCCCAAGCCCAGGCCCCCCACGGGCCGTCACAGCTGGGCGCACACGCAGGGCTTCCACCCACCGCTCCGCACAGACCCGGCCCAGCCAGCGGCCCCGGCCTGCAGCGCATGTGGACTTTCTCGGGCGCTCTCCACGTGGCGGGACGGGGAGACCAGGTCTCTGTAGGTTTACAGTCCGGCGCAAGAGCCGCATCACACACCCCTGCATCTAGCCCTCATCCTGGTTCTTCCACGGCCGCCTTGCAGCCAAGCCAGCGCCTCCTCCCTGGGCTCCTGGTGCCCACTCTGACCACCCCCTTCACTCTGTTCCCCGCGCAGCGACCATGAGGTCTTGTAAAAATCTACACAAGGGGCGCTCGGGAGGCTCAGTCAGTTAAGCGTCTGACTCTTAGTTTTGGCTCGGGTCACGATCTCTTGGGGTCATGGGATCAAGCCCCACAAGCGGGTTCTGTGCTCTACAGGGCGTCTGCTTGAGATTCTCTCTCCCTTCCCTTCCCGCCCCCCACTCTCGCTAGCTCTTTCTCTCTCAAATAAATAAATCTTTATTATTATTATTATTTTTAAAGATTTTATTTATTTGACAGAGAGAAAGAAAGAGAGATCACAAGTAGGCAGAGAGGCAGGCAGAGGGAGAGGAGGGAGGAGGAAGCAGGCTCCCTGCTGAGCAGAAAGCCTAATGTGGGGCTCGATCCCAGGACCCTGAGATCATGACCTGAGCCAAAGGCAGATGCTTAACCCACTGAGCCACCCAGGAGCCCCGTAAATAAATCTTTAGAAAAATAAAACACGGGGCACCTGCATGGCTCAGTCAGTTAAGCATATGCCTTTGGCTCAGGTCGTGATCCCAGGGGGTCCTGGGTTCAAGCCCCGCCTCAGGCCCTTCTCCCTCTGCCCCCAAATCATGGGCATGTGCACTCGCGCTCTCTCTTGCTCTAAAATAAATAAAAATTAAATTAAATTAAAATGTACATAAACTCATGTCATTTCCCTGCTTAAAACATTCCAAGGAAGGGGGCCTGGGTGGCTCAGTCAGTTAGGCTGCTGCCTTAGGCTCGGGTCATGAACCCAGGGTTCTGGGATCAAGTCCTGCATCGGGCTCCCTGCTCAGTGGAGAGCCTGATTCTCCCTCTCCCTCTGCCTGCCTCTCTGCCTACTTGTGCTCTCTCTCTATCAAATAAATAAATAAAATCTTAAAAAAAAAAAAAAAAAAAGAAGCCAGCCAGCCAGCCAGCCAGCCCTCCAGGAAGTTTACTAAATAGTAATGGGCCAGTGTTGGTTCACGGTGACAAACGTACCAGGACAGTGTATGTGAGGTGTTAGTGACGGGGAAACCGAGTAAAGGATCCATGGGAGTACCCCGTACTCTCTCTCCAACTCCTTTATAAATCTAAAATTATTCCAAAACAAAAAGTTCATTTAAAGAGAAGCAAAAGCTTGGGGTGCCTGGGGGGTGAGTGTGTTGAGCGTCCAACTCTGGGTTTCAGCTCAGGTTGTATCTTAGGGTTGGGAGATCGAGCCCCGCGTTGGGCTCTGCGCTCACTGGGCATCCGCTTGAGACACTCTCTCTCTCTCCCCCTCTGCCCCTCCCTCTCGCAAATGAATAAATCTTTAAAGAGAGAGAAAGAAGTAAAAGCTTTTCCACACCTTCCCACTGCAATGCAGATAAAACCCACTCTTCCGATGGCCTGGGAGGCTCCGCAGGGTCCCAGCCCTGCCTCATCTGCCATCTTCACCCTTGCTTCCACATTCCGGCCACACTGGCTGACTCACTTAGGGGGCCAGGCTTGTTCCCGCCTCGGGGCCTTTGCACATGCTCTCCCCTCTGCCTGGAACACCCTTTCCCCAATCCATTCACCTGGCTTGTGTCCTCCCTCCCAAACTCCGCTCAAAAGGCACCTCCCTCGGTGAAACTTCCCTGATTACTGTAGCTACAGTAGCCTTAGCCTCACCCAGCTTTCAAACTACTCTGTTTTATTAAATTAATGTCAAAGGACTATCTGAAATTATCTTGTTCTTTGGTGGGTTTTTTTTTTTAAATTGTGAATCACTCCCGACTTGAACATATGCTCCCCGAATACAGGAGATCTTGCATGCCGTGGGATATCCTGGCCCAGAATGGTGCCTGGCACACAATAAGCCCTCAAGCAACAGCAACATTAATACACACACCACCTTGTGGAAAAACTGCTAGTGTGCGCAGGAGACCAGACCAGGGAGAAGTGCGGTAAGCTCTGTAACCGGGAGTGACGGTGGGCTAGGCACCTGAGGACCTCCCTGCCGTGACCGAATGCGGCAGGAGGAGCTGAGCTGGGGGGAGCTGGGACCAGGCTAGATGCCCTGAAGGCAGAGCAACAGTGTGAGCTCCCGTTCTGGAGGCATGCACCAGCTCCAGGCTTCTGAGTCAGAGTTCAGGCAGCAGCCTGTCGGGGGGTGGCAAGAGGCAGACTGAGTGGGAGGTAAGAAAGGTCTGAATTAGGTCAAGGCTGCTCTACCCATCAGGCCTGGGGCTCGGCTGGGGAGGAAGAAGCCAGGCCACTGCCCCAGTGCAGGCTGGCACCCCACCCACAAGCAGCCCAGTGAGCTAAGGGGCCCCCGCAGGGAAGCAACAAGCGGTTCAGGGTTCTCTCTCCAAGGCCCAGTGTCCACCCTCTTGCCCTGGCCCTCGCCACTCTGTCTTCAGACTCAATTATCTGCAAAGGCCTTCATTTTAGTTTCTCCCCTGGTTACGCCCAGCCCTCTCTGATGCCCCATGTGCCTGAGCCCTGGTTTCCAGGGCCCCGAAGAGCAGGCAGGTGGGGACTGACTTGACCCCTCAGGAGAGGTCCAGCTGCCCCACCGTCGAGCTTTACCTGTGCCATCAAGAGAAGACGCCGCCCTGGCCAGCCACAGCCTCACGGCCCAGCCAACAGCCGCCTTCCCGCCTGCCAGCAACCACCTGGCCGTGGTGCTCCCTGAGCAGAGCCAACACAAACAGAGAGAGCACAGCACGGCTCTCCTCGCCGCTGGCTCTTCAGTGACATGGCGAGCCTCACCGCTGCACGCCGGGCTTCGGAGAAGCGTGCATCTGTTCCCTTCTGCTCGGCTGCGGCAACATTTCGCAGACCCGCATCACGTCCTGGGGCAGGCTGCCCTCCCCCAGCCAGAAAAGCCCTGCTTATTTTATTAAAAACGCAAACTCGGCTGCCCCCGCTGTGCAGCCAGGCCTCGGCGAACCCCAGCGCTCCCTGTGTGGGCACCGCAGCCCCGACCACGGCTGGGAGCTGTTCTGGGTTCTGGGGCCTGGCGCCACCTCGCCCTCTGCAGTGCGGTCTTGAAGGGTGACCTAGCACAGCCTCCCGCTGCAGGCAAATATGTCATAACAGCTTGTTCTTGGCTGAAAGACAATGCCTTTCTCAAGAAATAAAGCCAAAGCTGCTCTCTGGGGGGTGAGGCAGGGGGATGGACCCCTTCTCTCATTTATTTTAAAGGAAGCCTCATCAAGGCAAATAAGCAGAGGACGAAGACGCTAAGTTGCTGTATCTGTACCTACGGTTCTAACCTGCAAAATGCTGAAGGAGTCTAGCTCAGGATGAAATGCCAAGACCAACAAGGCCTCGAGGAGGGTGGCTGGGGGTGGGGGCGGCTCCGAGGGGAGCGCGGCTCCTCCACTCCAGGGCGCTCCGAGGGCGCGGGAGGGCGCGGCACGCCCAGGGTCTGTCTCCTCCACAGACCGGCGAGGACCGCACCGCCCTCGTCCAGCGTGGGTGACTGCTGCCCCCGGCCCCCCGGGCCAACGCAGCGGGCCGACGCCTGCAGTCGGGCGGCCTGCCTCCACCGTCCACGCTCGGGCCGCGGCGGGCGCGAGAGGAGACAGGGGCCACAGGAAGTGACGACGACGGGGAAGCCAGTGCCTCCGGGTGCCGGGCCGGTTCCCAGCGCTCCTCGCACGTGACCTCACTGAACCCCCCAACGACCCCCTACGAGATACCGCTTTGTTATCCCATTTTACAGACAAGGCGGCCGCGGCGCGGTAAAGCGATTGGCCCGAGGCCGTCCAACCAGTAAGTGGCTTTCGAGCCACCGCTCTGTCCCGGCGAGACGGGACGCGGAGCGTGTGGCGAGCGGACAGGCCAGCCTCCCCCAGGTCCCCGGCTCTGACCGCGCTGCTGCCGCAGCCCGGAAAGGGCGCCGGGGCGGGAACGCGGAGCCCCGTGCCACGCGCTGCAGCGGACCGGCTCCTTCGCAGAAGCGTCGGCGGGACCGAAAGGTCAGGACGGTGCCCGCGGGCCACGGACGCCGCCCGGCCCGCCCGCCGCCCCTCCGCGAGCCAGGACGGAAGCCGCAGGACGCTACCTGCAGCTCGGCCTTGCTCTTCCTGGAGCTCCTCCGCACCGGGTAGAAATCCGTGAGCTTGCGATTCTGCTGCGTCTTTCCTTGAGCTCTGGGGCGGGAAGGGCAGGGGAGAAAGCAAGGGTGTGCGCTGAAAGCACGCCGCCCCCCGGAGGGTGCTCCCTGGCCGTGACGTCACTTCGACACCTCCGTCCGCTGGGGCCTGTGGTCACGCGGGCTCACCCCCCCAAGGGGGTCTCGGAGCGTCAAGATATAGACTGCCTACACTCAGGGTCTGGGGTGTCGGGGGGCAGCCCCGGGGCGGGGGGAGCTCCTGAGCTCTCGACTCAGACGAGACTGGGATGCTGGCTGGCAAGTAACGATGTCCCTGGTGGTGACTCAGCACCTGGGCCCTGATGACACAGAGACCGGCCGGGGGCCCCGCTCCCCACCCCGCTGGCACCTGAGCCCGGGCCGTGGGGCCCCGCTCCCCACCCCGCTGGCACCTGAGCCCGGGCCGTGGGGCCAGAAGACGCGCCCTGCTCCGCCTCCGGGGAAGGGCTCCCGGAAGGCACTTACTTTTTCCGAGGGGCCTGTTTGCCCTTGACCGGCTTTTTCAGGGCTTGCTTGGCGACGGCGGCAATGGCAGGACCACAAGACGAGGTCGGAGTTTTTGGAGGTTCTGCTGCTTCAGATTTTTGGTTTGGAAAAGGTGCCAGGGGACCCCTCCTGGCGTCTTTGAGCTTCTGTTCCTCGGACTTCATGGTGCTCCGTACTGCGTTCCCACTGTTTCTTTTCTCTGCAGGCAGAGCGTGGGGAAAGACAGGGGGTCAGTCTCGACTCTCCGGCTCCCAGCTTCCCAGCCATCAGCTGCACTCTAGGACAGGCTGTTGGAGGAGAGAGGCCCCCGGGGTGGCAGGCGCAGTGCCCTCCGCCTCGGGGACCCGGTGTCCACTAACGGCTCCCAGGGGAGAAGCACGTGGCTTCACTTTCGGAGCCAGACACGGGCCAGAGCTTTTTGTCTGCATCTTTCTAGTTTCTTTCTTTGGCATTACTGAGGTATCTCTGGCAAGACAATTAAGTACTTGCAGTGTACTGCCCGATGGTTTGACAGACATGGTGGAAGACTCCCTCCCATCTAGCTTGTGAACGTTTCTGATCTCCTGCCTCTTGACGAGAGAGAGAGAAAGAGAAAGAGAGAGAGAGAGAGGGAGGGAGGGAGAGAGGGAGCCCTCGAGGCACAGCTACCACAGGCAGCACCCACCACAAAGGTGCTCAATCTGGAACTTGCAGGACCTGGGCTGCAGACCCCAGGGAAAAAGCGAAATTCCCAGAGTGGGCCGGCATTGATGGGCAGAAACAAGGTCATGCAGCACGACTTCTTCCCTAGCAAAGACCTCTTCCCCAAGAGCTGCCTGGCACGCTTCACTTCAGACTTTAAGGAAAAAAACGTTTCCTCTTCTAAAGGGACCAAAGCCCTGCGTTCACAGTGGTTCTCGGCACAGTGACCTGACACTGGTCAGTGCGGTGCCCGGAGGGACGGCGAAAAGGATTTGTTACTAAAAATAGCTGTGAAGCACCAGTGTGGGTGAATGATTCACTTTTTTAAAAAATGACTGACTTAAAAAAAAAAAAGTAAATAAATAATACAATGTAAATAATACGTAGCCGGTAGGAACATAAAATGGCGCAGTCACTTTAGAAAAGAGCCTGGCAGTTGTTCAGAAGTTCGACATGGAGTTACCATATGACCCAGCAGTTCCATGCGGAGGCGGCTGTTGGGAGAATTAAAAACATATGTCCACACAAAAACCTGTATGTGAACGTTTGTGGCAGCTTATTCACAAGAGCCAAAGACTAGAAACGACCTAAATGTCCATCTACTAACGACTGGGTGAGTACAATGCGGTCCATCCACGTGACGGAATATTATTCAGCCACGGAAAGGAGTGACGTCCTGACACCTGCCCTTTTAAACGTGATGCTGAGTGGAAGAAGCGAGACACCTAAGGCTACAGATTCTGCGGGATTCCGTTTACTTATGTCCAGGGACACAAATCCACAGGCACAGAAAATAGGGAACGAGGAGAGACTAATGGGTACGAGGCTTCTTTTTTGGAGTGAGGAATGTTCTGGTATCAGACAGCTGGTCATGGTTACGCTTGTCCATGAAAAGACTAAAAACCACCATGTTGGTTGGAGACTTTAAAATGGTGACCACTGTGATATGTGACTTAGAGCTCAATAGATAAGCTAAAAAGAAAACTACGTCAAAATCCATCCAAGCCATTCTCACTGCCTCACACACCTTAAGTGGAACCTGAGGGAGTTAAGTCCTGGACATCATCCGTAAAGACTAGGAGTACGTGATGCCCGTGAACGTCAACTACCACGTCAGTCTGAGTCACAGCAGAAAAAAGGTTGAGAATCAAGGACAAAAGCCTGGCCCTTGGGCTCTCCTCCAAAGTATATGCAGCCCCAGATCCTAACTGTGGCCATTTAGGGACACTAGAAGTCAAATATGCTAGCTTGTGTACCATCTCACCATGCAGGATCATTCACATTCCACCCATTCCAGGAGGGATGGGAGACAGCCAGACCACCACTTAGGAAAGCCCCTTCCCTAGTCCCTACATAGTAGGTGCTAGCCTAAGTGCTGTCAATGCAGCGAGGAACAGGCCAGCAAGGAAGGGGTGCCAGTGTGAGCACTGCACGAAGCCCTCTGCACCCATGCTTTAACCAATCTTCAGAACAGCCCTGCAGAGCAGGAGTTCTCCCTTCTACTTCAAAGATCAAAGAACGGAGGCTTGGAAAGTCGGAGTGACCTACCCCAGCCTCTCCTTGTAAGTGGCAGAGCTAGGATCAGAACCCAAGTCATTTGAAGACTGACTGAAATAGTATCACCCACCTCCCTGGGTGGGGAATCAAGCCGAGACCTGGCTCCTGCCCCTGGTTCTGGGCTTCCCCAGCCCTGCTGCTCAGATCTGGCCCCGGACATTGTGCTCACCGTCACTTAGGGTATTTCTGTAACTGAATTACGAAGCTTCCTTGTCCGAAGCTGCTGGCGGCCAGAGTTCTGCTTCCTCAAGGCAAGTTTTAATTAGAAGGGAGTTTGGAGAATTGGGGAAAGCTCCGCTTCCCAATGCAGCTTTATGAGGGGAAGTATTTGGAAGAGAGCAATATTTCTATGAGGTTTCAGCTTGTTTTGCAGGGCAGAACAGAATTTTCAGTAACTATGGATTTTCTTGTTCAGTATTTTAACTCTGAATCTCATCACGGACTACGCTGCTTCAGAGAGCAGCACCGAACGCTGGAGTGGAAAGAAACTCAGAAATGAGGTCAAGGCCAGCTCAAAAGAGGAAAGGAAGGCAGTTCCCTATGTTCACACAACACAGTTAGGACTGCGAGCGCCTGCTCTATACCACCCAGACGCCTAACTTCTGTACTGTGAGTACTTGTAAGCCTTTTTATCTGCAGCTCAGGTGTCATTTCTGCAACTTGGCAACACACTCAAGCTTGAGGGACATGCTAACTCTTGTGAAAGCAGGGAAAACCTGTTAGACCAACAGGGCACACACCCTGGGACAGGCCACTCTTCCCCCTGTGTCTTGTTTCTTAGCAGCAAGACAGAACACAGTTCAAACCTTTGAACTTGGGTTTGAAAAGGCTGGATAAACATTTAACATATGTGCACAATTATGCAAGAGAGGGGCTTCTGCAACCTGACCAGCTGTGGTCAGAACAGGGCCATTTCAGAGCCTTACCTTCTCGTTTCCTGTAGAGTCCGGCTAATGGCTTCCCCTGGCATTTGACTTCGTGATGTGCAACTGAGTTCTCTTCCTGAAGGGGGGAACGCATTCCAGAGCATTTGTTGGAGCTCATGTAGGAATAGATCTTTGATTGCCCGGTAAATACATTCTCCTAAAACGACAAATGCATGTTCTGAAAGAGGCTTGAAGAAGAAGATCCCAGGGCAAATGGCGGAGAAGGGCACTCAGAATTACCAAAACCAAAGACAGACACCATCTCTCAAAAGCAGGCCACCAGGAGTTGCCAGCCCCGGAGGGAACAGTGGAAGGTTTAGGATCTCTCGGGGCCGAGCCAGACATTTCCCGAACTCATGCGCTCTCCAGTTCTGGTCACTAAGCGCACATCTGGCCGGCAGGAAGCCAGGTGTATACCAAGGTGTATACCAGAAGCAGACAACGTACCAGGAGCAGAGAGGTCAGAATGACCCAGACTGAACAACTGCAGAATTTGATGGGCTGGCCTGTGTGCTGGAGCTTACTCCCCTGGCAGGAGCTGCAGGAACTCTTAGCCCAGAAACAGGCCTCGGGGAATCTGATTAACCACTTCTTGGTCTGAAGGCCGCCAGGACGACTTGTCGTGACTGCCTGAGCCTGCAGTGTGCCCAAGCCTGGCCCCTCTCACATCGACGCAGCCCAGCAGCCTCCCAGGACTGCGGGACTGGACTGCAGTGGTAATTGAGGGGTGGGGTTGGGGGTGGAGAGCTTCATAAAAGCTGAGCCTACAGCCAGCTCCTGTCGGGCGCTCACTCTATTGCAAATGGCATCCCGGCCCGAAGGGGCGGGTGGGGCGGTACAGGTCACCGCTGGCGTCTCTGGGCGTGGGGCCTCTCCTCTGAGTAAGCGCGGAATGGAGGAGGGCTCCCCCAGAAACACTGCTACGGCCTGCCTGCTCCGTGAACCTTGAATCACCAAGTCGGCGAGCCCCGTGACCTCTCTGGGGGACCCGGGCAGGCCCCGCACACGCTGGGAAGGCAGCCGCACCGCCGGCGTAGCTGCGTCTCGGGGTGCGGAAATGCCATAAAGACACAAACTTTTCCGAGGTCAAACACCGCCAGGGTCATGGCGGAGCCCGTGTGGACGCCACTCCCAGGCAGGCAGCAGAAAAGGAAGCTGCCCCCGCCGCGCGCCCCGCCCGCACGCCC
>LNAC01000056.1:3097428-3110034 GCA_002007465.1 Ailurus styani | reverse complement strand
CCCAGCCCCGTCTCCGCGCTCCATCCGAGCAGACCTCCGCAGACCGCCTCCCCGCTGCCGCTCCCGCCACCCTGGTCCCCCGCCCAGCACGACCTCCCACCCCAGCCGCCCCGGCGCTGACCGCCTGGGCAAATACCTCTAGCCATGGCCCGGCTCTGTCACCGCCTAAGATCTCCCGGGAAACGCAGCTTTCGAAAAAAGTTGCAACAACTGTAGCCAACTGCTCCGCCGAGATACGGCTGCTGCCCTGATTGGCGCCGTTGCCCGCCTCTCCCCACGCTGCCCGCCGTGATAGGAGAAGCCGGGAGGGAAAACCCGCCCCTCTTCCCGCCTCCCTGGCGGGGGCGGGGCAAGCGGCCGCACTTTCTACAAGCGCTTTAGGGACAGGTCCCGGCGGAGGAGGTGGGAGGGGGTTTAAATTTTATCGTTTCCCTGCTCTGATTGGCTGAGGTGGGAGGACACCCGCGCTGCCATTGGGAGGCCCCCAAACCCCGCCCCCTCCCGGTGCTGAAGCTCCGCCTCGGGAGGTTTAGTCACGCGGCTGGAGGCCCGGGCTCTGAGCGGACCCGATCTGGGACTTCCGGTTCTTCAAGGGTTTGACGGGAACCCGACCTCTGACCCCTCGTCCTCCCCTTATGACCTGCAAACCCTAGTTCTCCCAGCAGTTTGGCGTCTCCAGCCCCTTGACTCCTCCAGCGATTTCATTCATTCATTCCTAACTTCGAAAGGTTTACGGAGTCTATCCTTCCAGTATTCGAAACTAGCTGGCCCAGCTCCGACGAACCGAAGGGGTCAGAGGATGAACCTCACAGAACCTCAGAAATCCTAGCCCACGTTACCCACCCATTTTCCAGATGGAGAAAGAGAGGCGACCAGGGGGACCAGGTCACTTAGTTGCTGCCCAAGATCACCCAGGAGTTTAACTGCCAGGGCCTGGGTCCGTCTTGAGACTCTTGAGTCCACTAGACGGCTCCCTTAATCCCAGGGAAGCCACGCCGGCCTGTGCCCGACTCGGGGAACCTCCTCCCAGTCAGTCCCCAGAGAAACACACGTGTCTTGGATAGTCTTCCTTGGAACACAGGGAAGTGTCCAGTTACAGATCTTCCCTGGGGGCCCCTCCTGGAGATGTAGGCAGAGGTTACTCATCCACGGTCTCTCTTTGGTCCCCAAGAAGGTTTTGGTGTCCTCGCCATAGCCCAAGGACCCTACCATTGCACCGGAAAATGAAGGAAAGCTAAATATGGTGATGTAGGTGAAAGCATTGGGAAAAGTAGAAAGGGACACTTACCTTTTTTTTTTAAAGATTTTATTTATTTATTAGAGGGGAGGGGAGGAGTCTGTGAGGGGGGTGAAGAATCTCCAGCAGATTCCTGCTGAGCGTGGAGTCTGAGGCAGGGCTCTACCTCAGGACCCTGAGATCATGACCTAAGCAGAAACCAGGAGTCAGGGACGCCTGGGTGGCTCAATCTGTTAAGCATCTGCCTTCAGCTCAGCTCATGATCCTGAGGTCCTGGGATCAGGTCCCACATCCGGCTCCCTGCTCAGCAGGGAGCCTGCCTCTCCTGCTCCCCCTGCTTGTGCTTTCTCTGTCAAATAAATAAATAAAACCTTTAGAACTTTTTTAAAGTGCATTTATTCCACACTTAGTAAATTGTATACCTGGCACCATTTGATACCCCAAAGATACCGTGATGAATAAGACACAGCTCCTTCCCCATATTTTTTAGGGAAGAAACAACCAGAACCACTTATCTTTTATTTTATTTTTTTTTAAAGATTTTATTTATTTATTTCACAGAGGGAGAGAGATCACAAGGAGGCAGAGAGGCAGGCAGAGAGAGAGAGGGGGAAGCAGGCTCCCCGCTGAGCAGGGAGCCCGATGCGGCCCTCGATCCCAGGACCCTGAGATCATGACCTGAGCCAAAAGCAGAGGCATCAACCCACTGAACCACCCAGGCGCCCACCACTTATCTTTTAAAAAGATAATCTTAGAAGCTCCTGGCTGGCTTGGTTGGTGGAGTGTGCAACTTTTTTTTTTTTTAAGATTTTATTTATTTGAGAGAGAGAGAGTGTGAGAGAGAGCATGAGAGGGGAGAAGGTCAGAGGGAGAAGCAGACTCCCCATAGAGCTGGGAACCTGATATGGGACTCGATCCCAGTACTCCAGGATCATGACCTGAGCTGAAGGCAGTCGCTTAACCAACTGAGCCACCCAGGTGCCCCAACTCTTTTTTTTTTTTAAGATTTTTTTATTTCTTTGAGAGAGAGAGTGAGCAAGAGAGACCATAGGAACAGGGGCAGAGGAAGAGGGAGAAGCAGACTTCCTGCTGAGCAGGGAGCCCATGTGGGACTGCATCCCACGACCCAGGGATCATGACCTGAGCTGAAGGCAGACGTTCAACTATCTGAGCCACCAAGGTGCCCCTGGTGTGTGCAACTCTTTTTTTTTTTTTAAGATTTTATTTATTTGACAGAGAGAGAGAGACAGTGAGAGAGGGAACACAAGCAGGGTGAGTGAGAGAGGGAGAAGCAGGCCTCCAGCGGAGCAAGGAGCCCAATGTGGGGCTCGATCCCAGGACCCTGGGTTCATGACCTGAGCCGAAGACAGACGTTTAATGACTGAACCACCCAGGCACCCTGGAGTGTGCAACTCTTGATCTCGGAGTTGTCAGTTTGAGCCCCATGTTCGGTGTGGAGATTACTTAAAAATAAAACCTTAGGGGCGCCTGGGTGGCTCAGTGGATTAAAGCCTCTGCCTTCGCGGCTCAGGTCATGATCTCAGGGTCCTGGGATCAAGCCCTGCATCAGGCTCCCTGCTTGGCGGGGAGCCTGCTTCCTCCTCTCTCTCTGCCTGCCTCTCTGCCTACTTGTAATCTCTCTCTTTCTCTGTCAAATAAATAAATAAAATCTTAAAAAAAGGATAATCATAAATAGTGATTAATGCTATGAGTAAAATGAAAATGGGGGGATTTTATGGAATGTGAGTGGGGAGAGGGTTGCTTTTGTAGATTTGATGAAGTTAGAGAAATCCTCTTTGGTTAGTGGGTTTAAGTTATACCCTAAATAGGGATGCCTGGGTGGCTCAGTCAGTTAAGCACCGGCCTTCAGCTCAGGTCATGATCTCCGGGTCCTGGGATCAAGTCCCACATCAGGCTCCCTGCTCAATGGCGAGCCTGCTTCTCCCCCTGCTTGTGCACTCTTTCTCTCTCTCTGGCAAATAAATAAATAAAATCTTAAAAAAAAAAGTTACACCCTAAATAAATAGGACCCAAGGGAAAAGGTACTTCTAGGGAAAGGAAATAGCATGTGTGAATGTCTGGAGGCGGGAATGAGCTTAGCGTGCTTGGGAAAGAAAAAGACACCCAATTTGACTGGAATTGAGCACGCGGTGGGGAGAATGGAAGGAATCAGGCTTGAGACGGAGGCAGGTGCTAGATCACATAGGCCCCTGAAGGCTGGGCTGGCCTCTCAGCTCCAAATCCAGTTTTCTCTACTCTGTTCCGCAACATTGGGGCTGCATACCATATTGGTCCTTTGTCAGCTAGGGCTAGGTTTTGTCACCAGGAGAGGATCCAGAGAATCTGGAAGGCAGGGGGAGGGAAAAGGGAGTTACTCATGACTGTTTGCTTGCAGTTCTCATCATGGTCACCTAAGTAATGACATGCTGCTTCTCATAGTAGCATTTGGTTCAGTCTCCAGGTTCTTATAGGCTCCCTTCAGATTCTTCTAGCTCTAATCTCCCGAATTTGTTCTCCATCAAGGTGGGAGCTACTTCCTGCAGTTAAGTCACCTTAGTGTTCCCACCACCTCTTCAATGAATTTCCTATTTTCAGTTCTGTTTTCCTAGACCCAGACCAACACAGAAGTCATGGTAAGGACTCAGACTTTTATTCCAAGTCTAATGGGAAGTCACCAAATGGTTTTAAGCCAAAGATAGATAGATTGGTGAATCTGAACAGTTAATCACTGCAAATAGTTACATAAATTACAATAATCTATTTCGAGGCTTCGAATCTTGGAATAATGTCACGTTTCTGGAATGTTTGCTTAATGATCCCCACTTTCCTAAGATGGCTACATCATGTGGGTGAAATCACACCAGTGCTAAGATTACTTTCCTTACTCTAGTGTTATTTTTGCATTCGTATTTGCTCCAGACTTTTGCTATTGTTAAATATTTCATGTTAGCATCAGTTCTTGTAAGGTTCTATCAAATGGAACATGTGTGTCCTAAAGTTCCTTAGCTGGTGGCCAATGTGATCTACTAAATCCATCCCATTCTTCTGTGAAACATATAATATATAAACACACATATGTATTTTTTTCTATTATATGAATGTGTGTATTTATAATATACATATAAATATACATGTAAGTATGGATGGATACACATATATAAATATGTAAAACTTTCCCTCTCTATATACATGTATATACATTAATGTGTAATATGTATATACACAATATATGTAATGCATTTGGAAGTCAAGCAAGTGACAGTAAAACAATACTCTTTACCTCAGAGGCTTATTGTTAGGATTAAATGAGAGAATGAATATAAAGCATATGGAGATGTAGGAGTTGGAGATGGTAGCCATTTAGCAGTGACTAAAATAAAGTTACAAAATTGCATCTTAGGGAATTGCTGTAATTTGGGCTATTAACACTTTCTTCTCTATCTCCATTCTTTTCTCGGTGTCCTCAGAGGGAAGCCAAAACTTGTCTATTAAGTGAGCATTTCCAGAGAGGACTCTGTGGTCAGGCCCCTTGTTATTGAGCATGGAGAGACTACACAAAAATGATGTCGACAGCATAAAATTTGGTATCAGATGACACAGAGCCAATACCTTCTTTGCTTGAGTCTTTTTTCTCATCTGTTAAGGTGTATCATCTTTCCATCCCACATATTTTTTTTTCTAAAGATTTTATTTATTTATTGAGAGAGAAAGAGCACAAGCAGGGAGGAGGGGCAGAGAGTGAGGGAGAAGCAGACTCCCTGCTGAGGGTGGACCCCGACATGGGGCTTGATCCCAGGATCAGGACCCGAGCCGAAGGCAGATGCTTAACTGACTGAGCCACCCAGGCACCAACCCCCCCCTTTTTTTTAAGTAGGCTCCACAGCCAGCGTTGGAGCCCAACGTGGGCCTTGAACTCATGACCCTGAGCTCTAGACCTGAGCTGAGCTCGAGTCAGGTGCTTAACCGCTCAATCAAATGAGCCACCCAGGTGTCCCTCCCATATCTCTTTTTAAGAAAAGGTAATATAAAGTAGTTCTTCAGTTGATTGGGAATTCCTTAAAGGATATCATTTTATGAAAAAGCAAATGGTGAATGTACATATTGATCGGTAAGTGTGTTTGAAATGTCAGCTTAAAGATGGATTAAGAGCACAGATCAAACTGTTCAATATACAATGTGATTTTTAAATTTTTTTCTGCGTGGGCTTTTATTCTGTGTTTTGGACAGACCTTCAGTTTGTGAGTTTGAAAGGGTGAGGAGACATCATTTTATTTCTGAGTGATGTACGTATGGTTGGATTCGTTTGCTAGGGCTGCTGTGACAGAGCATCACAAACTGAGGGGCTTAAACAACAAAATGCGATTGCCTCAGATTTCTAGAGGCTGGAAGTCCAAACCCCATAGTGCGGGCAGGACTACCTCCCTTGGAGGGCTGTCAGGAAGAGTCTGTTCCATGACTCTCCCCTCGTTCCTGGAGGTATGCTGACAAACTTAGGGGTTCCTTGGCTTGTAGACATATTGCCCTGACCTCTGCCTTCATCTCCACGTGGCACTCTCCCTGTCCCCACGTGTCTCCAAATTTCCCTTCTATAAGGACATAGTCATGTTGGATTAGGGGTCATGCTGATGATTCCCTTTTAACTGGATTTGATCTGTAAAGACCCTGTCTCCAAGGTCACATTCTGAGGTACTGGGGGGTTAGAACTCTGACATTTGAGGGGCACCTGGGTGGTTGGTTGGTTAGGCATCTGCCTTCAGCTCAGGTCGTGATCCCAGGGTCTGGGATGGAGTCTCCCGGCCCAGCAAGGAGCCTGCTTCTCCCTCTGCCTCTGCCTGCTTGTGCTCTCTCTCTGACAAATACATAAATAAAATCTTTAAAAATAAAATAAAGTAAAATAAAATGTCCACACTCTCTTGGGACAGATTGAGTCCATATCAGTCTGTATTCCAAAAAGTTTGATGATGAGGCCAGTGAAAACCTTTTAAAAATTAGTTTAAATATATGTTTCAGACTTTCAACTTTTCCATTTTTAATTAGTATCTGTATTGGTCAAGATTGTTTTAGATTGCAAATTAAAGAAAACCAGCCCAACCTGGCTCAAGGAAATGAAGCCTCTTATTGCTTGTAACAGAAAAGTTCAAGGGCAGGGGTAACTTGAGGCCTGATGGGATCCAGTGAGTCAAAGAATGTCATCTGGATTTAGTCTCTCCCTCTCCCTCCCTATCCACTTCCTTGCCTTACCGCTCTCTAGGTTGGCCTCACAGAGAGGTCTTCCATTCCACATGGCCTCTGCCCCCACTTCCCAGAGCTCTCAGCAACACCAGTGATGAGGCAGTCTTTTTCTTACTACTTTCACTTGACGACTTATGTTTTATGATTTTTTTTAAGTAAGCTCTATCTCCAACATGGGGCTTGAACTCATGATCCCAAGATCCAGAGTCACATGCTCTATGACTGACTGAGCCAGCCAGGCACCCCTTTTTCCTACTACTTTCAATGTAAAGTTCTGAAACTGAAACTCATTGACTGAGCACTAAATCTATCAATGGGGCCTGGATGTGCATCCAGCATTCCAACTGGCCAGACCTGAACTAAATGCTCCCCTCTGGGGGACTGTGTATGGGAGATGATTAGTGCTTTCCAAACCACATGGACTTTGAGAGAGAGAGATCAAATTAAGGTGCCACTATCTGAAGAAGGAGAGACAGATTTTGAGTAGTCAAAAACAACCAGTTCCAGAGCACAGAGGATTTTTAGGATAGTGATACTATAATGACAGATACATGTCATTAATGCATTTGTCCAAACCCATACAACGTACAGCACCAAGAGTGAACTTTAAGGTAAACTATGGACTTTGGGTGATAATATCAAGGTGGTCTAGAACAACTGTAACAAATGTACCGTTCCAGTGGGGGATGTTGATAATTGGGAAGGCTATGCATGTGTGGGAGTTGGGGGTATATGGGAAGTCTCTGTACCTGCCCTTAAAATTTGCTATGAATAGGGCGCCTGGGTGGCTCAGTGGGTTAAGGCCTCTGCTTTCGGCTCGGGTCGTGATCTCAGGGTCCTGGGATCGAGGCCCGCATCGGGCTCTCTGCTCGGCGGGGAGCCCGCTTCCTCCTCTCTCTCTGCCTCTCTGCCTACTTGTGATCTCTCTCTCTCTGTGTCAAATAAAGAAATAAAATCTTAAAAAAAAAAAAGAGTATTTTAAAAAAATTTGCTATAAATATAAAACAGCTAAAAAAAAAACAACCCACAAAAAAACTCTGTCCACCATGTCTGCTATTGAGAGAAATCCAATACATGCGTTGGTCATATTCTGGTGCTGTCTGCTGTATTAGATGTTACTACTGGCCACTCAGTCCCTGAAACTCTACTTCCTTGGCATCCATGATATAATTTCTCCCTGGTTCTGCTTTGACTTCTCTGACTGATCTTCATCTGGCTCACTAAGTGCTCACCTCTTTAGATATACAACCTTACGGTTCTGCCCTTGGACCCCTGCTTTTCTCTCTTCATTCTCTCTAGTTTTACCCTCTCTCGTCTTTTAATCCCCGTCTAGATCCTCAAGCAGTAGATTCCCAACTGCTTGCTTGACATCTCCACTTGGATGTCTCACTGGCCCCTTAAAATTCCTCATGATAGATTTACTTCCATGGCCTCTAATGAACAATACCTCGTTGGGGATGCCTGGGTGGCTCAGTCGTTAAGCATCTGCCTTTGGCTCAGGTCATGATACTAGGGTCCTGGGATCGAGCCCCACATCGAGCACCCTGCTCAGTGGGAAGCCTGCTTCTCCCACTTCCACCTGCTTGTGTTCCCTCTCTCGCTGTGCCTCTGTCAAACAGATAAATAAAATCTTAAAAAACAAACAAACAAAACCAAAACAATGCCTTGCAACCATTCGAAATTTTTTTTTTTTTTAAGTAGGCTCCATACTCAGTGTGGAGACCGACACGGGGCTTGAACTCTTATGACCCTGAGATCAAGACCTGAGCCGAGATCAAGAATCAGACACTTAACCAACTGAGCCACCCAGGCACCCTACTCTTTTTTTTTTTTTCTTACTTAAAGATCATTTTAAGTATTCTCTATACCCAACATGGGGCTTGAACTCAAAACTCCAAGATCAAGAACTGCATGTTCTACTCACCTGAGCCAGCCTGGTGCCCCCCCACTCCAGTCAAACTCTTGTGCTATCTTTCCTTGAGTCTTGTATGGCCTTGTTAATAGACTGAATGTGTTGGAAACATCACCGTGTCAGCTACAAAGCTAAAATTCAAGAGAGGCTAGAACCATGAGGCAACTGGACAGACCACATGGGGAGAAAGAAATACAGCTGTCCCACCATCCTAGCTGAGCCCTCCTAGTTATAGTCACACAAGTGACTATTAGCAAGACCAGCAGAACTGTCCAGCTGAGCCCAGCCCAGCTTGCGGAATCGTGAGAAATAACAAAACGGTTGTTGTGTTAAGTGATTAGGTTTGGGGGTTGTTTATTACATAGCAATAGATAAACAAATCTTTCCACATTATCTAAAGCTAAACTCATTGTTTTCCTCTTCACATCTGTTTGTCTCCCTGAAGTCACAGTTTCAACTACGGCACTCTTATCTACCCAGGTGCCAAAGGGGAAAACTGAGGCTTCATTCTAGACTCCTCCCTCCCCACAACCCCCATCCAACCAGCCACTACGTGTTGCTGGCTTCTCCTCTTCAATATTTCTTGAACCCGGCCCTCTTCTTTTGCTCAACAATTTTGCTCCATTTCCGTTTCTGTTCTTATCTTCTTTCAATCTGTCTATTCCTCATACCTGCAGTCCAGTTCTTAGATCCATCTGCTACACTGCTTCCAGAGTGATTCTTCCAGAATGCACATCCAACCACAGCAGCGCTCCGCATAGCAGGCTTCTGAGTTCCCTGTAGCCTACAGAATAAAGTCCAAACTCAGTTACAAAGGCTCTTTGAGAATGGCCTTCATCTATTTTTATAATCCTACTGATAATTCCTTGTTACTTGCTATGTCAATCAAAGTTCACACAGGAGGCAGAAACTACACCGGGTTTTGAATAGAGATAAATTAATGTAAGGGGGTGCCTGGGTGGCTCCGTGGGTTAAGCGTCGGACTCTTGATTTTGGGTTAGGTCGTGATTTGGATCAGGTCATGAGATGGAGCCCCATGTTGGGCTCTGTGCTCAGTGGGGAGTCTGATTAAGATTCTCTCTCCCTCTGCCCCCCCAAATAAATAAATAAAACCTTTGAAAAAAATTGTTAACTAGGTCTAAACTGGTTAACCAGGTAACTTGAAAGGCTGAAAAGAGAACTTCAAAGCATCACAGAGGTAGCGACTGCAGGAAGCCGCTCTCACCACTCAGCCTGAGGGGACAAAGGGAAGGGGTTGGTGTCACTAAGAAACATAAACGATGGGCCCCGTGTTGCTGAAACCTCAACTCCAAGGAGGGGGCTATGCTCAGCTGGTGCTAGTGTCTCTGACCTTACAGGATGACCCTGTGGAGGTTCCTGCCAGTCCTCCTGTCTGAGCGGAGGGTTTGATGAGGCTCGTTCTGCAGGTGTGCGGAAAAGTGAGTAGAGCTGGTGCCTTGGGGAGGAACTGCAGCTGCCAGGGTGAAGACTCATTGCTGGGATGACGTTCACAACAAACTTTTTCTCCCTCCAGCCTTGTCATCTCCCTCCAGCACTCCCTATTGCAGAGGCAAATGGTGAAATAGCTGGCGAAGCAGAAATGTAGTTTTGCAGGCTGTGGAAGCTTGGGTTTGGAGCCAATGTCTTAACAACCCAGGCCTTTGCCCTGTTACTGTCCCTCCTTGCTTGGCTCCCACCTGCTTCAGGACATTTGCATATGCTGTTTCCTCTTCTTGAAATGCAGTTCCCTCTTCTCTTTGCCTACATAATACCTACTTTTCAAATCTCTGCCCAGTTATCACTTCCTCAAGGAAACCTTCGACTTCCCTGATGAGGTCAAATTCCTCTGTAATAGGCTGTTAGCTTCTTTGCAGCAATGTCACAGTTAGAACTTGCAATTTTTTTGAAGATTGTACTTATCTGAGAGAGAGAATGTCAGCAGGGGAAAGGGCAGAGGGAGAGGGAGAAGCAGGCCCCCCGTGGAGCAGGGAGCCCGATGTGGGGCTGGATCCCAGGACCCTGGAATCATGACCTGAGCTGAAGGCAGACGCTTAACTGACTGAGCCACCCAGGAGCCCCTACGAGTTTATATTTTGTGTAATCTTTGGATTGAGGCCCACTAGACTGTAAGGACATTATGCGCAGGGACCATTCCTGTCTCTCCCTTCATTTGGTTTTCTTAAATTTGTGCCCTCATCTCTAACATAGTACCTGGTGCATAGTAAAGGCTCTATAAATACTTGTTGAATGGAGTGCGAAGGGGAGCTCTAACAGCCAGTACCATGCCTTAACAGGGGATTTTTCTTTTTTAAATCATGTGCTTCCAATAGTATCTCTGCTCTGGGTGTACCCAATAAGTCTTCCTTCTGCTTCTGATCCTCAGTAGCTTGATTCCCATCCCCTGATAACAACTGCTACTTGCATCGTCTTTCTGAGATGTTCTGTGTACATACAAGCAAAATATGTTACTACACATTCTCATAGACAGAAGCGCTTCATTCTCTTGAACAACTGTTTCACTATAGGGAAGTACCATAGTTTAGTTAACCAGTCCTTTCTTCAAAGACATTTAGGTTGTTTCCTATCTTTTGATTCTACAAATAATGCTGCAGGGAATAACCTTGTGCATGACATTTGTGTGCATGTGCACAGTTATACTGCAAGTATCTCCTGAAATACCTTTTACTCAGGTCCTGGATAAGGAGATTATGAGAGACCACAGCAAGGATCTTGCCTGGATGCTCAGAAAGTACCTCTAAAGGTGTGAGTTTTTAGGTCAGACCTATACTGTTCGAATCTAGTACTTATGTGCAGAGTTTGAGGGTCCCTTAGAAACTGAACTGTACCAACCAAGCTTGGAAGACAGTGATGCATTAACTACAATGTTTTAGATGTGTTTTTTTTTCTTCTGCATCCTTCCTTAGTTCTTTTCCTTCCATAATGTACAGATTTGTAATAGCTTGTTTGCTGACACTAGACTAGCAGTGCCTAGCAGTGAGCAAGACAGATGAGGGCATTGTTCTTATGGAACTAGTTTTATCATTTTTACTTTTACCAGGTTTTTTTGGTGTAAGGATGAAATGAGATAATGGAAGTACAGTCATTAGTCGGCAATTTAAAATGTTCATTTATATGCATATACATATGTAACAGATAATACTTATGTACACAGACGCCGAGTTGGAAGATTCATAATCATCTTAACACAACTACCTCCCCCGCCCCTTCCGTCTACTTTCTCTTGAAGAGCTCACACGTTCAACTCCAAGTGTTACTTTCAGCTCAAGGCCAGTGGGATGCGCCACCAGTAGGGGGCAAGAATCACCCAGGCGTGCCTATTACCTAAGCAACGGAGTCAAACAGCATTCAGAATGACTTTACAAAAGGGTTACCAAGAAGTTAATTTGTTTATTCTGTTAGGTCATTTGATAAGAAGAACAAGAAGAAAAAGGAGGAGGAGGTGGTGGAGGAGAAATTACGGAAGCCAAAGACGGTAGCGACAGACCTACTCTGCAGCGATCATTAATTGAGAGCAATAGTTTGTTCAGAAAAAAAGAAGTGGGGCTGACTCTGGTCACATCCCTTAGGGTATGTGGTACCCTAAGGATAATGGCAGTGGCCCAGCAGAGGGGCTCCGAGTTATACTGCGGTTTTATACTGAATAAAGTGCTCTGAGCGAGCCTAACAAGCAATGACTACGCGAATATTTTTTTCTAGGACTGACTGTATAATGAAGAGCTTTCCAAAGTAACACAGACGTCACTAGGTAACTTCCTGGGCCGAAGGCAAAAAACCAGATAGGTTTTCAAAATAGCTTCGGGCCCCTCCTAGCCCGACTTTGAAAGCAGGTGTAGGACGCATGCGCCCGGCCCACCGGCTGACCTCCTCGTGGCAACTAAGAGCGCAGACCTTCCTCCCGACAGCCCGCGGGGCAGAAAGGGTGGGGGAACGGAATTCTCGCGAGGTCCCTCAAGCGCCGGCGGAAGCAGTAGACACGTGACTCTTCTAGGAGGCCTTCGCCTTCCCCCCTCCCCCTTCTCGGAAACCCGGCCCCCTCACCCCTCGCCCACCCCAGAGCCGCGGTAATGGACCGTTTGGGTTCCGGAATTCTCTTGGATCCAACCACTGGTACCGGGTCGGCTGGAGCCGGCGGAGTCCGTGCTTGGCAGCGAAGGCAGGGGGCGGTCAAGATGGGGGGGGGAAATCATCTTCCTTCACCTAGGAG
>LNAC01000056.1:3024805-3097044 GCA_002007465.1 Ailurus styani | reverse complement strand
GGGGGGGCAGCCACCTCACCCCGGCTCGGGGCCTCCCTCGCCCCTCGCCGTCCCCTCAGCTGCGCGCCCCAGGGCTCTCGGGGGCAAGGTCCCGGCGGCGGCCCCGCCGCGCTCGCTTCCTCCGCCCGTCAGCGCCGGGCCCTGCGGTCGCTGCGCGTGGGGGCTGTCGGGCCTCGGGGGCCCCTGCTGTCCCGGGCCAGAGCCACCCAGTTTGGTCGGGGAGGCAGGGTCTGCGGACGCCGGCTCCGGCTCCACTTGGGTCGCCCTCCTTGCTTTCCTTGCTCCGCTTGGGGACTCGGAGGTCCCGGACCCGCAGGAAAGTGAGCTCCGCAATCCTTCAAAAGTCCTCCTGCCTGAGGGTTGCTCCTGGTTTGGGGGGAGTGAGGGAGGAGACAGGGGCGCCCGAAATCTGAACCCCACACCTGCAGTTTTCTGATCACCTCGCTCGCAGGGCGTCGAGGCGCTACGTGGGACACGTGGGGGCCACCTGCAAGCCTCACCGGGTGATGAGGTTAATTTTGTCTCGAGCTCGCTTGCCTCCTAGACTCGAAGCATCTATGTAGAGAGAGGCGGTTGGGGATTTGCTTACTGTAAGAGCGTTTGGTGTAACGAGCATCTAAAGTTCCCCAAACCAGTGTATGCTGGTGGTTTCCCAGAAGTGGTTTGGAATCGGTTTAACCGCTGAGGAGATTTGGATGTTCCTGAGCCCTTGTGATGGTTTCTTTCCTGACCCTGGCATCCAGCTCCTCCCCTTTCCACCCCGGCTTTGTGCTGCTGTTTGGTTAATGTTTGCGGACCACTAACTTGGTCTCGCACAGAGAAGCCCTTTTTATGTGCGGGCTCTGTTTACTGTAGGAAGCTTTTGTTTTGGGGAGTTGCTGGTTCAGAAACGTGGGGAAAGAACGGGCAAGAAAATGAGAGTCAAATAAAGCAACGTTTTTATCCATTGAATTGCGCAGCCAATTGTAACCTCACCCGGAAGTTTGTACTAAACACGTGTTGCTGAGGGAAGGTTAAAAACTAGGTCCCCTTTGACCTTTGAAAGTTGATTATTAGCAATTTATGTTGAGTTAAATGTTTTATTTTCTCTAGACAACCACGTTTAGAGACGGAGTAGGGCTGCTACCGAGTCGGGCGCGGGGGGGGGGGTCCAGAAAGCTGTCAAATCCCGAGTTGCCCTAGAGGAAATAAACTTAGCACTAGTAGGTACAAACCAGCTAACGGTGCGAAAGGATTCCATTTTTCCCCGGTATATTTACTGCAGTCACAAGTGATTTTTCTTAAGCTGTTGGGAAAGCCATTATCATTGCCCAAAAGATAGTTTGTATAGAATTTCTGGGATAAAATGCAGAATTTTCTATTGGTGCCTTGCGTGGGACAGTAATTTTGCAAGCAAAAGAACATTTTATTTTCGTGTTTAAAAAAGTTGTTTCCAAAATTTATCATACCAGAAAAAACATTTTTTTTTCCCTTTGGCTTCTCCATTTTTATCTCCCAGTCTAAGTTAATTCCACACAATTGTGTATAGAATTTTAAGTAAATTTTACTTTAGCTGCTGGGTAAGTATTAAAAAGGAAGGCTTAGTTGGCGGCTTACAGTCCATTCATTCATTCATTCATTGGATGCTCTTAAAGGTCAGGCAGTTTTACTTAAGGGCTTTGCCAAAATTATGTTCTGCTTAATATAATGCAAATATAAATGTATATAGTATAAATATTCCTTAAATGTTTTTAAAAATGATTCATCTTAAAGGTTAAAGGTATACATATATTTTAGTTTTTCTTTCTAAATTGAGCTTTGATTTGAGACTTCCTTCCTATGAAGGTGGTGAACACTCAGGTCTGAGGTCTGGTCTTACCAAGTAACCCGACTTCATGAGTCTCTCAGTTTCCATGCTTTGCCTGCCTAAAGTTGATGGAAAGATACTTTCTGGGGGCGCCTGGGTGGCTCAGTCAGTTGAGCATCTGCCTTCGGCTCAGGTCATGATCCCAGAGTCCTGGGACAGAGCCCCACATCGGGCTCCCTGCTCGGTGGGAGCCTGCTTCTCCTTCCCACTGCTGTTGTGCTCTCACTCTCTCTCTCTCTCTCTCTCTCCCCCTCTCCCTCTCAAAGAAATAAAAAAATCTTTAGGGCCACCTGGGGGGCTCAGTTGGTTATGCATCTGCCTTCAGCTCAGGTCATGGTCCCAGGGCCCTGGGGTGGAGTTTCAAGTGTCAGAGTCCCTGCTCAGTGGGGGCCTGCTTCTCCCTCTCCCTGCCACTCTCCCTGCTTGTGTGCTCATGCACTCCGTCTCTCTCTGCCAAATAGATAAAATCCTTAAAAATAAAAAAGTAAATAATAAAAGATTTAAAAAAAAACACTTTCAGATGAGAGGAATTGTTTTCATATTATATAGGTAATTAACAAAATGTTGTAATCATAAAGTTTTTACAGTTGTCTTTGTTTATGCTGACAGGTCTACTTTAGTGTGGTTGAACTTAAGTAAATGTTAAGGACAGTCTTGGGATAGCGCTGAAGTTTTCTGTAGATGGAAAGGATAGGTTCTTGAAGAGCAGGAACTGTGCTCTTAGGAATAAAATACAGTACAAAGCTCATGAAATTAACTTATTTAATTCTTGGGAGGCAGTATTTCACACAGAGCAATGATTTTAAAACCTTTTTACTGCATCCCATGGTAAGACATGTTTCACACATCCACACATAGAACTAAAAAACTCATGTCGTGAAATAATGTTTATCCTCTCTACCTGCTTGGTGTTTTCTGTTCTGTATTTAAATATTTAACAGTTCTGGTCATGATACACTGAATTGACTTGACAGCTCACTGTGGTGTGACCACCAGTTTGAAAAATACGGTATAGGCTTAAAAATACAGAATCTTGGAGGGATATGATGTCAGAGCTCCTGGGTTTCGAATTCCCCACACTTGCTTTGTTGTTACCTTGTTACAATTCATTTCTCTAATCCTGCTTTCCGTCTATGACAAAGGGATAGCATGTAGTGTTTACTCATGAGTTATCTTGAGGGTTAAAAGAGAAAAACCAACCCTATAGTAAACCTCAAAACAACTAGAGATCTGAATTTGATGGTGGTAACCAAGAAAGTTGTTTCATACACACCCGTTCTTTCATGTGTTTTTTTTTTTTTGTATAGCATGTTTGAAACTTTGTCATTTGCACGATACTGTGTGAATCTGTTCTTCCTATAAGTTTTGCAGTGAGAGTGGGGAGAGGCATACTTTACTGAGCAAGTGTTCCCTTGAAAAATAGCTGTTAAAAACTACAGATTTTACCCTTGTAGTTAATAAAAATCCTTGTTAATGAATTTCTTCATAGTACCTTTTATTCCTCCTGATGTTCTTAAAGAACCAGAAATCAGTAGACACTATATGAATACCTTGTTCCTGAACTGTATCAGCTGAATTTTGAGAGGATTGTTATCCTTCAACTTCTTAAACTGAATGTCAGTCATCACTTCTGGACTGCATAAAAGCAAAGCTGAAGTGGAGTTAAAAGTCAAACATATTTAGTGCTGTTAAAGAGAAAAAGTCCTGTTTGTTATTAGGCTAAGATACTTGCTAAGTGGTATCTTTGCACATATAAAGAGATCTACCAGTTTTCTCTAGACACACCAGTTGGTTAACTGGACAAATTGAACATGTAACACAGGCAAAAAAGGAACTAGTATTTATAGAATTCATTTGGAAGTTAATTATTGAGTGGATTGCCAACAAAGTTTGTATTCTGGGAAATACTGTTCTGTCATTGATGTGGGAGAAAATCTAGTTTTTGACGTGATACTAGTACCAAAGTAATAGTTAATAGCTAATAGCATAACATTTATTCAACAGCAATCCTGTAAAATAGGTTCTATTTTTATTCCCACTTGAAGATGAGGAAACTGAGTCACACAAGTTATTACTTGACCATATTCTACTTCTGGCACATGAGATAGCCAGTATTTGAATCCATATATTCTGTTTGACTCCATAATCTCCTCAGCCTCTGTGGTGTGATGCCCCTGTTGCAGATATATCCCTTCTATCTCCCCAGAGCTGTAATGGTCTGCTTTGGGTCTCAACAAGAGGAACCTTGTCCTGGTTGATAGGTTTCAGTGTTGGTATTCTCAGTGGGAATTAAATCCTTTCATTCTTCTGATTGGCTGTTGTTTCTCAGGATTCTCTTCCTGCCAAGGATGGCTCTTAGTTTCTCTCTACTACTATGTCCTTATTTCTTATTCATCATAGATGCTTTCACAGGTGTACTATTTTGAAATAAATGGTATTTTCCTAAGTATGATAGAAATGGAACCTTTCTGTCCTCCATTTTTTGAGATAGAATCACTTTGGGGTTGGTAACTTTTGGGTTGGTTGGGTTGCTACATGTTAAATGTCACCTAAGGTCTATGAAATCCTTTGTAGACACTGTTACACAGTTCTCTTACACCTAGCAGTATTTGCATTTATATTGTATTTAGTGGGTTCAAAATGAAAATGTTTTCCCTCTCAAGAATAAATCTTATTTACTTGTAAGGTGAGGAGAGGAAGATTGAATAATATAACCTTTTAGGGGCTCTCAGCCTGAACACTGAAATTCTGTGAGTCTGTAATAGTTTCAGAATAGGAGAATGATTAGATATTAAGGTGTTTTTTTTTAAAGATTTTATTTATTTATTTTGACAGAGATTACAAGTAGGCAGGCAGGCAGGCAGAGAGAGAGAGGAGGAAGCAGGCTCCCTGCTGAGCAGAGAGCCCGATGCGGGCCTCGATCCCAGGACCCTGAGATCATGACCTGAGCTGAAGGCAGAGGCTTTAACCCACTGAGCCACCCAGGCGCCCAAGGTTTTTTTTGTTTGTTTGTTTTTAATATTAAGGGTTTTGCCTAATTGAGTTAGAGAAAGACAGAGATATTCCTCTGTATCCCTTGTCTACTTTCTCACTGCAAAAAAGTTTTAAGTAGAGAATTTGTACCCAGTTGGCTAAGAAAGGATCCCTGGATTTTGTTTGTATATATTATGTATATAAACCTAAGATATATTTCATTAATTGCTTGCAAAAGGGTGCCTGGATATCTTAGTTACATGTCTGCCTTTGGCTCAGGTCGTGATCCCAGACTCCTGGCATCCAGTGCTGCATTGGGCTCCCTGCTCAGCAGGGAGTCTGCTTATCCTTCTCCCTCTGCCTCTCACGGTGCTCTCTCTGAAATAAATAAAATATTTTTTAAAAATAGCTTGCAAAAGACATTGTCTTTATAAGTCAGAGGTCTCAGATTGTGATTTCTGTGAATGAGTTTTCAGTAGGTCAGTGATAGTGTTATAAACCATGCTATTATTTCTTGTAAAAATACCAAGTTACCCCCCCAATTTTTCCCTTCCATGATATTTTTATACTTTCAACGCTCATTGTTCAGAAAATATATTTCAGAAAATTCTCATGAATTTAGTAGTGGTTTTCATTGATTTTTGTTGCTTTCATTAATGATGTTTTTGTATTGCTTTAGTATAATTAGACAGGCTTGGTGTGCATCTAATGGATTAATGGGTCCTTTGGCTTCCAGGCGTTCTTTGGTCCGTCGTTTAGGAGTCATTGGTTTAAAACAATGTATTTTTGTTTCGAGTGTAAATAAATCATTATTTTCAGTATTTACTAAAAAAAGACATTTTGGTAGTCTCTGGAGTTCTATTAATCTAGGTCAGGATTAGCCATAGCAAGCACGCCAAGACCACCCCCTATTTCCACAGGTCATTGGTCTTAATGTAGTATTTTGTGGGTTGAAATGTTTTGTTTTGTTGGTTTTTTTTTTTTTCAAGATTTATTTTTTGAGAGAGCGAGAACGTGCACACATGTTGGTGGGGAGTGGCAGAGGGAGAGAGAATCTTAAGCAGACGTCCCACTGAGCAGAGAGCCCACAGGGCTCAGTCTCACAACCCTGAGATCATGACCTGAGCTGAAATCAAGAGTCCAACTCTTGACTGACTGAGCCACCGAGATGCCCTGGTTGAAATGTTTTTAAAGCATTGGTTTAGCTCTCTTGTTGCATGTTTGTACTATGTACTGGGATAATTTGTGAAGTACGGTCAGCTGTGTCTGTATTAGAAAAATGATCAACTTTATTTTAAATCTATATTGGGACATTTCTCCTATTTGTCCGCTCTGTTCAGTCCCTTCATACTCTTTCCATCTTGCTATCCAATAATCTATCCCCAAACTATTTTAACCTCAGGCTGGCATTTATTCCAAAGTTAAGTATTGAAACTAAGGTTTGCAACATTGACTTCTGGGTCTATTCTTTGGAAAGAGAATGCATGGGCTTTGGGAATTTGAATAATCTAGATCTGGGTAGGTATAGGTACTTTAAGCTTTCTGAGCTTTAGTTTCATATCTAAAAAAATTATAATGTCTATCTTTTTCAGGGTAGTTGTGGTCTCATAGTGTACACGAAGAGCCTAACACTGTGTCAGGCTTGTAAAAGATACTTAGTCACTGTCAGTTTCCTTACCTTTTTCCTTCCTACTCAAAATGTATTTTTCCATAGATTTTTCCTTTCTCTGAGAAATTTTGGGGAAATCTTCTTTGGGCTATTTCTTCTTCCTTGGGGCTATCTTTTTAAGTCCCCCTTTAAACAGTAAGTCTGCCCTGAGTTTCATTTCTGGATATCTGTGGTATCTACCTTAAACTCATTCATTTTTCTGCTAGAACTTCTTTCTAAATGATGTATAGGTTTATGTAACATAAACCTACCTAGTAGAGGATTTCTCTGTTAAATATCTTACTTTCATTTGAAACAATAGTTCTTACAAGTTTTTATATGTTGAAAGTCATGGTCACAGAGACTAATGCCTTTCTTTTTCGAGGACGTAATGAAAACACTGACATTTAATTCTTTCACGCGGCCTGAGAACAAATGAACTAGTTAAAGATTAGTGTAATATTTATGTGACATGAAATTTGTTTTTTTGGGGGGGGGAACAAGTACAGTAGCTTTTCGTGTTTATATAAATTGGTTATTTTCCATTTATGTATATGAATTGGTTATTTCAGATAATGATAAACATTAAAAATCAAGACAGTTCTGTTAAGCTCTTTTGCCCTTACAGAATGGATAAAAATCCATTTTGGTGGTAAATTGCTTTGATATATTATACCAAGAAAACCCAGATCTAAAATGTGTTGGCTGGGTGCCTGGGTGGCTCAGTCGGTTGAGCGTCTGACTCTTGGTTTCAGCTCAGGTCATGATCTCGGGTTGTAGGATTAAGCCTCGCTTTGGGCTCCACACTCAGCACATAGTCTGGTTGAGATTCTCTCCTTCTGCCAGCCCCCATAAATAAATCAATAAAATCTTTAAAATGTATTCGCTTGCTTCTAAATAGGTATTTTCTCTCCCTAAATTCTATAAAACTCGGGACACCTGGGTGGCTCCGTTGGTTAGGCGTCTGCCTTCAGCTCAGGTCATGATCCCAGGGTCCTGGGATCAGATCTCGAATGGGGCTCCTTGCTTGGCAGGGAGCCTGCTTCTTCCTCTGCCTGCCCTCCCCCCTCTCTCTCTGACAAATAAATAAAATCTTAAGAAAAAAACTCTATAAAACTCATTTTGGGGTCTCCCAGCTTCAGTGTTTATTTTTTCACTTTTTTTTTTTTTTAAAGATTTTATTTATTTATTTGACACAGAGAGAGAGATTACAAGTAGGCAAAGAGGCAGGCAGAGAGACAGGGAGAGGAGGAAGCAGGCTCCCTGCTGAGCAGAGAGCCCGATGCGGGCCTCGATCCCAGGACGCTGAGATCATGACCTGAGCCACTCAGGCGCCCTTTTCACTTTCTTTTGGCTTAACTCTAATCATCCATCAACTCATGCTTTTTGTGTATTTCATATTCTCTTCCGTTTTGAGCTTTTTATAAACTTAGTGTTATGGATCGTCCTTTCTAAATATCTTGAAATTCATCCCCCCCTTTTTTCTACACCCTATTATTATAGCACATCATCTCTTGTTTGTTTGGGGAGGGTTTGAGATTTTATTTATTTATTTGTTTGAGAACGTGCATGAGCAGGGGGAGATGGTGGGGCAGAGGGAGAAGAAGGCTTCCCGCAGAGCAGGGAGCCTGTTTCGGGGCTCTCTTCCAGGACCCTGGGATCATGACCTGAGCCAAAGGCAGATACCTAACTGACTGAGGCAACCAGGCACCCCACATCATCTCTCTCTTGGTCTGCTATAGCAGTTACCTAAAATGTCTTCCTGCCTCTGGTCTTATTCTACCCATTCTCAGTCTGCTCCCATACTTAGAGTAATCTTTCTAAGTCACAAAAAATCTAACTATGTCATGTAGTTCTCTGCCTGAAAACTCTTTTTCTGACCCCCGCTACCCATGGGATTAAGTGAACTCTCTAGCATAGTATACAAGGTTGTGGGCGGTATCTTCCTCATCTCTTGTCATCACCTGCCTGAGGCTTGGATTTCTGTTCTGAACTTCCATACCCACGATGAGTTACTCTAATAATTGTTCTTAAAGAGCACCAATGTCATTAATATCTCCGTAAGTTTGAATGCGCTATCCGGAAGATCCTCATCCATCTGGTGATTTCTTCCTTGAGATTCAGTTCCACAGTCGTCTTTGTAACCTCTCTCCCCAGGCAAAGTTCAGCATTCCTTCTCTGTTCCCACAGCATTTTGTACACATACACTTTTGCTGTGATTTACGTATTTCTCTGTCCTTTTCATCTTTTTTGTGAATTTCTTGGAATCAGACTTTTTTGTCTTTCATCCTTCTTGCATGATATGTAACAGATTCTTCATAAATATCAAATGGATGGATCTGGTAGAAGATGTTGGTGTGTATTTAGAAGAGTTAATTGGTGTATTGAGTTTTTTATGTTAATATTAAATATTTTGTTCTAAAGATGGTGGAGCCAGGGCAAGATTTACTGCTTGCTGCTTTGAGTGAGAGTGGAATTAGTCCGAATGACCTCTTTGATATTGATGGGGGAGATGCGGGGCTTGCAACTCCAACACCTACTCCTTCAGTTCAGCAGGTAAGAGATTTCCATAACCTCTGTAAAAAGTAGATTGTTTCTTAATTTTAATTTCTACTTGTAGAGATAGACATTATTAAGACATAATTTTACATAAGCATGTGTATGTTATTTTTATATTAGTTTTCCCTCATGAGATGGAAAATATTTGCAGTGAAAAGACATTTCCTGCTTTGATATATATATAAAAGTAAGAAATGAATTGTTTAGAGCTCTTGTAGGAGGTTTGTTAACCTCCTTACTCGTTGTCTTTGTACTCTATAGGGACGCTCTTTTGAGGTCTCACTATAAACATTCTCTGAAAGTAAAGATAAGATTCTGGTGTCAGTATAGTTTTGTGAAGATGTACTTGCAAAGATTATTAGTTCCTACCTGGTATCAGAGATTTACAGCCTGTTTGAGTGTAAGACTTGACAATTTTTTGTTCTAATAAATACATCTTTTGTTTTTGAAACAGTATTCATTGCCATCATTTTTTATTTCTTTTTCCAATGTTGTTTTCTCTCTAGTCTGTGCCACTTAGTGCATTAGAACTAGGATTGGAGACTGAAGCATCAGTTCCTGTTAAACCAGAACCAGAGACGGTACCTACTCCAGCGCTACTGAATGTTAGGGTAAGAATGATTTACATTTGGCATGACTGCTAAAATGGTTTTGAATTATAGTAAGAAAATAATCTGTAGGGGCGCCTGGGTGGCTCAGTCGTTAAGCATCTGCCTTCAGCTCAGGTTATGATCCCGGGGTCTAGGGATGGAGCACTGTGTTGGACTCCCTGCTCAGCAAGAAGCCTGCTTCTCCTTCTCCCACTATCCCTGCTTGTGTTCCTTCTCTCATTGTCTCTCTCTGTCAAATAAATAAAATCTTTAAAAAAAAAAAAAAAAAGAAAAGAAAATGTAATATGGCGTAGTTTTATCTTACCAGTTCTGTTTTTCGCTGCTTTCCAGTATGCTACTCTCAACTCCAATTTGATAAAACATTTCTTTCATTCTTCTCATAGTTACATTGATCAAAAGATGCTTAGGACAAAACAAAGTTTTTTGAATTTTCTTACTATAAATAATACAAAATTCATGAAGTAAAGATGAGCTACACATTATCCCACTACACATTTCATTTTTCCTTGATTTCAGCTTTTGTACATTGGTACATGTGATTTTTATGTAATGCTAATTGTGCTTTAAAGATAGAGTTCCTCTGATTTCACCTTAAACATAGCAATTGTTAACTTAAGCCTAGCATGTAAAATTATTGGAGCCTGGTTAAAAAATTGATAACTTACGGTAAATTATTGTTGAGAGTTTTATTTAAAAGTAAGAAGTGGGATGCCTAGCTGGCAGTCCTGATCTTTGCGTCTGTGAGTTTAAGCCCCACATTGAGTGTTGAGATTATTTAAATTAATAAATCTTTTTTTATTAAAAATTTTAAAAAGCTGCCTGCTTTACTTATTTATTTAAAGTAGGCTCCATGCCCAACATGGGGCTTGAACTCACGACCCCTGGATTAAGCATTGAGCCAGCCAGGCACCCCAAAGCTGCCTGCTTTAAAAATTAAAAAGTGATGAGTGGTAATTTCTAAGATTGTTTTTATAGGAGTCATGGGACAAAAACAAAAGAGTTTGAGGAGGAAAGGAAGTAGAAATAGACTGAAATATAAAAATATCTTGATTGCACTTCAGTCCATGGTAGTCAGATCGTCATCCTCCCAATCGTTGACCTTTTTTCCTGCATTTTTGTCTAGCTCCTAATGTCTTCCTCTACCCCCAACTATAAAAAATAAAATGCTACGTAGCTTTGTTTTAGGTTCAAAGGTAGTACCCATATTATCATCAATATGTGATATTGGTGGATTGGCTAGATCATTCATACAACATAGGTATTTAAAACCCTGCTTTGGTGGTTTTATCTTCTAAATTCTAAACATTGGTATAGTCTGTATGATAGCAAACCAAGCATTGGACAAGAATCATAGAATGCTAGCAATGAAAAATAGACCCCAGAAAGCCTGGGCCTCCGGGGGTGAAGTGATTTGCCTGAAGTTATCAACCTAGTTGGGGCAGTGCTGGGATTAGAAATTCTTTCTGTTCCTAGTCCTTGTATTATAGAGCATTATTACACATTGCAGCTTGCTTAGGATAGTCCTGTTTTATCCTTGCTGGGCCCAATAATTATAGAAAATGTCACACTATTACTGTACTTTTCTTTTTCTCTCAAAGTGGTGTGTTTTAACTTGGTAGTTTATAGTTAGGCATATTTAATTTAAAATACAGTGCCAGTGTTTAGTAAAAATTAAAGTCCATTTTAGATGTTTCAATGGCCTCCCGTGTTTGTGGGTCTGAGCTACGTTAGAGAGTTCAGTACTTCCTCAGTGGTCTGATGTCACGGTTTTCTTTTATAGCAGCAGCCTCCATCTACTACAACGTTTGTGCTGAATCAAATTAATCAGCTTCCAACCCTGGGATCTACAATTGTAATGACTAAAACACCACCTGTAACAACGAATAGGCAGACCATCACTTTAACAAAGTTTATTCAGACTACTGCAAACACACGCCCTTCAGTCTCCGCACCAGCAGTACGAAATGCCATGACCTCTGCACCCTCAAAAGACCAGGTTCAGCTGAAGGATCTACTGAAAAATAATAGTCTGAATGAACTTATGAAACTGAAGCCACCAGCTAATATTGCTCAGCCAGTTGCAACAGCAGCTAGTAAGTGTGTCTGTTTTCAATAGTGTCAGCTGGCTCCCGTTGGTAAGATGTGTCAGTATGTTGTGAAGGGTTTCCTTGGGTCCTAAAAGAACTGAGTGTGAAGGACATATCTGTATGACTTTGTACAATTACAGTATTTATACAATTCAAAGGAAGGTGAAGTTTAGAAGCCCTAGCATTTACCTTGAAACAAAGCGTGGAGTTACTAGAAGGCTACATTAACACCATGAGATCTCAGTTTTATATATTGGGAATAACTAGTTAACATTTTCTGAGTCCTTTAAATCAGTATTTCTCAAACTTGAGAAGTGCCTGTGAGACCTGGAGATCTTGTTCAAAAACAGAATCAGATTTGGTAGGTCTGGGGTAGGGCCCAAGATCTGCATTTCTAACAAGCTTTTCGGAGGTGCTCTTGCTGATGGTCCTTGGACCATGTGTCAGGTAACTAGTTTTAAACTGATACTTTACTGCTTTAACTGTGACTTTTACAATTTTACTATTTACCTGTCATTGGCTTCATTGCTTGTGAGTAGTTGTGTATTTAATAAATTCTTTTTTAAAATACAGTTTTGGGGTGCCTTGGTGGCTCAGTCAGTAGAGCATCCAACTCTTGATTTTGGCTTAGGTCATGATCTCAAGTGTCCTGGGAGGATACATCGTCCTCCATCCTCAGTGCAGAGTCTGCTTGTCCCTCTCCCTCCCTCTCTGCCCCTCCCCCTGCTCACATGCATTCCCTCTCAGATAATCTTTTTTTTAAAAAATAAGATACATATATTTTCATTATTAAATAATTACTTTTTTAAAAGATTATATCTTTCTGAGAGAGAGCATGGCAGGGAGGGCTCCATCCCAAGACCCTGAGATGATGACCTGAGCCAGTCAGACACTTAACCAACTGAGCCACCCAGGCACCCCTTACTATATGTTTTGTTTTGTGTGTGTTTTAAGAATGAGCGCTCATATGATCCTTTTTTAAAAAACAGCCTTATTGAGGTACATTGTACATACCATGAAATTTATCCTTTTAAAGTACATGGTTGGGGCGCCTGGGTGGCTCAGTGGGTTAAAGCCTCTGCCTTCTGCTCAGGTCATGATCCTCGGGGTCCTGGGATTGAGCCCCACATCAGGCTGTCTGCTCAGCAGGGAGCCTGCTTCCTCTCTCTCTGCCTGTTTCTCTGCCTACTTGTGATCTCTGTCAAATAAATAAATAAAATCTTAAAAAATAAAATAAAGTGCATGATTGAGTGGATTTCGTATATTCACAGCATTGTTAAACCATCACCATGAGCTAATCCTTTAAGGATGGGATTTAAAGGGAAAAGTTCAACAGTGGTTTGGTAACATTTTTTAAAGAGTTTTATTTATGTATAAAGAATACAGATTTTATTGTTAGTTTTTCTTTAGGCTGTTATTGCTCATTTTTTCAGCAAATACTTATTGAGTGCCTACTATGTGCCAAACACTGTTTTGGGCTTTTGAGGCTATGGCTGGGAAGAAAACTGTTGAGATCTCTGTTGTCATGCAGTTTGCATTCTAGTGGAGAATGATAAATAAAGAAGTTATATAGTGTGCCTGAAAGGAATAAGCACCGGGGAGAGAAGCAGAAAATATGAGGTATGTGGCAGGAAGAGGTTATAGTTTTGAGAGCAGTGTTCAGAGGAAGCTTCATATTTAGTAAGGTAATTTTTAAGGGTAAAATAGAATTATTAAAATCTTGACTATATCAAATTTTAGTACAGTTTTAGAAACTAAAAAACATGAACTCTTGAGAGGGATAGTCTTTCCTTCCCTTCTACATTCAGCCGAAGTGTATTTGAGTACCTGTTATGTAACAGTACCATGGAGGGCACAGTTGGAAATGATAACTGACTTCAGTTATATTCTGAGCTGACCACTGTTTTATAATTTTAGCATAGGAATGGGTGCCCCCCCCCTTTTAAAGTAAATATCTTTGGGATTGTTGTATGTTTGGATTAAAGGGATAGACTCGGCGGCTCAGTTGTTAAGTGTCTGCCTTCGGCTCAGGTCATGGTCCCAGCTTGGGTCCTGGGATCGAGCCCCGCATCGGGCTCTCTGCTCAGCAGGAAGCCTCCTTCTCTTTCTCCCACTCCCCCTGCTTGTGTTCCCTCTCTCGCTGTGTCTCTCTCTGTCAAATAAATAAATAAAATCTTTAAAAATAAAAACTATTGACAGCTAGTTAACCCTAAAAAAAAAATAAAAATAAAGGGATAGAATGAAGGTTCCTGAGGATTTATACTAGTACGTAAGTAGCATTTTATTAGGGTTTTGGAATGAGCTGATAGATATTAAACAGACAGTTCCTCTTTCCAGACAGCTGCCTTATTTTTCTAATATTAGGAGATAAGTTTTAATACCTGATATAGACCAATGTATAATTTTGTGGCAGAGTGGACCGCTTGGAAATTGTGCTTGTGTTTGTGAGGTATGGGGCTGGGGCATTCTAAAGCAGTGGCCAAGAAGTGTTTGTAGGGTGATGTAAAACTAACTTTGTCTCCAGTGACAGATAAAATTAAAAATATCAGAAAATTTAGTCTTTTGTTGGAGTCCATACCATTGTGTCTTTATGGCTGTAGTTTACTCTCAGGGTCATTGTCCTCAACTAACTGCAGCCTGGCAACTACATGTCCATGCCCATTTAAGAAGTCATTTGAACTGTCTTAGGACTGATTTTTACTCTGCTCCACCATGGAGGTCAGGAGAGTGGCCCTGACCTAGCTGGGGTGCAGGGCAGGATCTGGAATGATTCCTGGGAGTCTTGGATGATCAGCAGTTAGTGGAAACAGCTGTCATTAAAGTCTTTCGGTTTGAGGAGAAATCCTGCTGCTTTTATGTGAGTGGCTTCCTGAGGATTCCACTCCTCAAATTAGCACATGTTCTCATAATTTAAAGAAGACTGCTATTGTGAGGGAAGTTTAGAGAGCAAAGCAAAACAGGGTAGGTTTGGAGCTGATGGAGTAGTACTTAGTACAGTGACGTCTCTCACATCCAGTGGAGTGATTTTAAAAAGACAAAAGATTCTAAATCAAGGCCGACCTTGTGTGGAAGCCTGAGAAACTATCAGACTAGACAAGGGCTGAAAAAGAAACGTGTAAGTGAATGCCAAAGATAAGCATACTTTTGTGTTGTAGCACAGGGTAATCTTTTTACTGGAAGGGAACATTAAAAGTATGAAACTGCAAAGAGCAAGGTTTTGCATGTTCCCCTCTCCCTTATCTGTGGGTGTTGCCCCTTCTGGAGCCTTGAGCCCTCTGGCTCTCTGTTTGGGTTCCGAGCTCTCATGTGAGGTCTGGTTCTATACTCTGCCAACTTTTCACTCTCTCTCCCCCAATTACATTAAACACGTAAATTTGTTATCTCTGTTCCAGCCTCCTTATTTTGTTAACACTTCAATTGTAGTCATTTTGGAGTCCCAAGTGACAGGTCTCCCATACACTCCCTATTTTTCGGTAGAGTAGATAAGATGTTAATAAGTCATTCCAGTGTGATTTTCACACTGATCTCGGAAATCCCAAGTACGTGAAGAGTGCTTCAGGGATCCAGGCTGGTTACGGGGCTCTAGACTACTCAAGCAGTTCTACTTGGCCTGATAATGAGATTGAGGGATTCTCTTGCTGTATCTAAAAAGAGTTTGTAAGCCACTGGTAATATAGAAGAAGAAAAGATTGTTTGGATATTTATTCTGAGGAGAGGAGGAAAATAGAGTTTGCCAATTTTTTTTCCAAGAAACAATTGCCTCGAAATAATAGGTATCACCTATTATTGGTACTTACAATAGGTATCACCAACTCAGATGAGATTGATTCTGTCTTGATGATAACACCATTGTGGTTTGTTGTTGTTGTTTTAAAGATTTTATTTATTTGACAGGGAGAGAGAGATCACAAGTAGGCAGAGAGGCAGGCAGAGAGAGAGGAGGAAGCAGGCTCCCTGCTGAGCAGAGAGCCTGATGCGGGGCTCGATCCCAGGACCCTGAGATCATGACCTGAGCGGAAGGCAGTGGCTTTAACCCACTGAGCCACCCAGGCACCCCTCTGGTTTGTTTTTGATGAACCAAGTGAAGTGTCCCAAAATAATGCTGGCTGTTGATATTTTGTATTGTTGTATTAAAATAAACTATCAAATACTTCTGGTTAAGATGTCCTTTTCATAACTAGTTCTCACGTTTTCTGTGCACACATTTCTGTTAAAGTTACTTGTTTTCTAAGGTTAATTCTTAGCTCCATGATAACACACAGCTTTGAATGTTTTCTTTCTTACACTTAGTTTAGGTTAGTGACCAGCAGGTTGGTATTCTTTGGTTCGTGAAGTGGGTAAACTTACTGACTCTTTTTTTTTTTTTTTTAAGATTTTATTTATTTATATGACAGAGAGAGAGAGATTACAAGTAGGCAGAGAGAGAGGAGGAAGCACAGAGCCTGATGTGGGACTCGATCCCAGGACCCTGAGATCATGACCTGAGCCGAAGGCAGAGGCTTTAACCCACTGAGCCACCCATGCGCCCTTTACTGATTCTTTAGGTTTAATATTTTTTTAAGCCTGAATTAAAAAAAAATTTTTTGTAAAACTTTTACTGAAAAGAAATTGAGGGGTGCTTGGGTGGCTCAGTTATTGGGCGCCTGCCTTCGGCTTGGGTCATAATCCCAGGGTCCTGGGATTAAGCCCCACATCAGGCTTCTTGCTCAGTGGGGAGCCTGCTTCTCCCTCTCCCAGTCCCCCTGCTGGTGTTCCCTCTCTCAGTGTGTCTCTCTCTGTCAAATAATAAGTAAAATCTTAAAAAACAAAAAAGAGAAGTTGAGATTTTGTTCTAAAATCTAATTACTCTCCCCATAGCTGATGTGAGCAATGGTACAGTAAAGAAGGAGTCTTCTAATAAAGAAGTAGCAAGGATATGGATAAACGACATGAAAATGAGGAGTTTTTCTCCAACCATGGTGAGTTTCAAAAGCTGCATCTGTATTGTGTGGTATGGAATTACGTTTGGCTAAAAGTGCTCTAAAACAACCCTCAGAAAAATTCTTTTTAGGTGAAGGGAGGCTACTCAACTACATGAACTAATGAATAAGCATTAAATCTCAAACTGACATACTAAACAGGTGATTATAGCTTGCATATTTGATAGGGTTTGGTATTACACGAAATACATTCTTTTATTGTGAATCTCATCAGAGACAAAGACAATGTGGAATTAACCAAAGTATTTGATAACTATGTCCATTTTGGGGTTGAACCTGAATATATAGCTAATTATGAGTTGTCAGATCGTATAGTGTTCTAGTTATAAGTAGTTTTTTTCCTTAAATTTTGGAAATGCTTTGGGTTAATTAACTCTGTACATTTATTTCCTAACTGTGCTGTGTGTAACACTGCATATATGTGGTGAGTTTGTACAAGAGGTGTACTACATGGCTCCCCCTTCCATAATCACACAATTTGACAAGCACATGGTTTAAGTAGTATAAAGTACAGCAAAAAGTACATTGAGATACTCAGAATTAGAATTATGAAATTAGAGGAAGAGGAAATCTCCCTGGACTCAAATGGCCTGGAAAGACTTCATTTTGTAGAGCAGGTATAATGGAGATTGGGTGTTGGGTTTGGAGAGATTGTAAGAGGGCATTTTAGGAAGGGAGCTAAAGCACTGATAGGCACAGAGGGGGTGGTGGCTATATGCTTAGATGGTAGTAAGCCGGGAGGAAGTTGGAATGGTTAGTTTTGGCACTGTGGAGGGTCCTGAGTTGAGTTTGAAAGACTTTGGACTTTGGGTGCCTGGGTGGCTCAGTTGGTTAGGCGTCTGACTCTTGGTTTCTGCTCAGGTCATGATCTCAGGGTGGTGAGGTCTGCTCTCTGTGCTCAGCGGGGAGTCTGCTTGAGATTCTTTCCCTTTGCTCCCCTCTCTCCCGCTTGAATGTGTGCACACACACTTTCTCTCTTTCTCAAATGAATAAATAAACCTTAAAAAAAAAAAAAAGATTTTGGTTCAGCACCAGTGGGGGCCCCTGCAAGTGGAGGATCCTGTTAGTGATTCAGGGTGAGTTAGGTGGGGAAGCCAGGCAGGTTGGAAGGTTGTTTACTCCAGAAGGGAGGTATTAAGAGACTAAACTTGGGGGATTGCAAAGAGGATTGGAAAAAGATGAGGGGAAAGAAAAAAAGGAAAATAGGAGATGACTGCATGTAACAATACCAAAGGATTGATAGGACTTGGAGATGGAATATGGAATTGGAAAGACAGTACAGCAGTCTGTACCTGAGGTTTTGAACAGGGACCAAGAGAATGAATGCTGGCAGGACCCAGTTCACTTAATGGTTGTGTCCCAGCAACTTACGTGGAAGTTGATTTTTAGAAAGTAAGATTGCATTTTTCTTTAAGAAATGTATGTAGCGCTCAGATTCCCATTCCAGCCTATGTTTGCCCGTAGTATGCCAAAAGTTCTATGTTGTCCCTGCAATTAAGAAACATCTAACAGGTGCACTGGCTGGCTCAGTCAGTGCAGCATGTGACTCTTGATCTTGAAGTCTTTAGTTCCAGTCCCACATTGGGAATAGACCTTACTTTAAAAAAAGAAAAGAAAATCATCTAGCAGAGATTCCAAACTGGTAGACTGTGCACCAAAGCCAGTTGACAGTTGTGTTCTGTTTGGCCTCCACAATATTTTGAAAGATTTTCAGTTTGTTGCTACCACATAAAGATCCTGATTTCCAGGTTCTGAAAAATAGGAGTACCTGACAATGCTGGGTCCACATTCCCCACCTAGTGAAGCATGACTCAAGTTAAGTGGTGAACACGTGTTTTGTGTGTCGGGCAGGCCTTTCCCAGGTACCACAACCTTTCCCTCCTCCCCCTCATGATTTTCTCCTTGATCCTAAGCTTGGTGACCCTTAGTTGCCATTTTAGTGGCTTAGAAATTTACCTCTCTGGTCCCTGGATTTTGTGACCAGACCGTATCACCAACTTATCTTCCAATTAACACTCTTCGTAAATGTTTTTTTAGTTTAAATTCGGATATGGGAAGATAAGATAGAAAGGGAAGGCTGGTCATTTAGTAGGCATTCTTATTTGATAGGTAGGGAAAGGGGTGAAGGTGGGGATGGGGAGGAGTCAGAATTTAAGTGATTTGCTTAAGGCCACACAAAAAAACAGCAGAATGGGGATTTACATCAGTTTCTTTGGCCAACCCCACTTTGTCTACAGTTTCGGAAATTGAGTTTCATTTTGGCAAACTTTATAAGAGCATTTGGAGCTGTTTTGGATTTTTTCCTGAGGATTCCATGGATTGATTTGATTCGATGTTTATCTTCCATCTCTCTTCTTCCCACTTTTATTGAGCATCTATGTGCCATCATACTCTAGACGAAAGAAAAAGAAATCAAAAAGCCTTTCAAGGCTGTTGTCCTTGGCGTTACTTATAGGTCCTGACTGGTTTCTCTTTTTCTTCTTCTTTTCCACATATACTGGCTTTCACAGCTTTTTCTCTGTAGTTATTCTTGAACAAGCACATTAATAAAGAGCTTTGCTGATGGTTTTACTTGTAGTGAAAGGAGGCAAGTTCAGGGTCTTTCTATTCCCCTATTCCTCTGTACCTTATCCCTTTAAAGTTCTGTGAAGAAACAAAGGAACATGTGACTGGTAACCATTCACTCAAGTTGCCTGGGACAGTCTGGCTTCATTCCTGTTTTCCTGGTTTAATTAGTAAGAGCGCCCCATTGCATTTTTGGGTGTGCCAGGGTTTGGAGAGTAAGTGGTTGGCTATTTTACATATATGATTGTTGTTGTTTGGAGGCAGAGGTGTCTGAAGTAGATTCTCTGTCCTTCAAAAGAACCTCTAAATCCAGAGTTTTTTGGGGTTCTGATTTCAGTGTCTGATGCGAAGAAGAGAGCTGAGTTGAAGGTGCACTGAAATGAGGGTGGGGTATGTAACTTCAACCGTTTCTGGCATTGAGGTTGTAGGATGAGCTGCTGGAGCTCATCCACCTTTGCTCCCCAAATCTTTCGGTCTTTCTGTTCCTAGAACTGAAATGAAGACTGAAGACCTAGGTTAAAAAGAGTTCTGGGCATCAGGGAGAGTGATAGGCAATACTGAAGGGGAAAGCAGTTTGAGATAATGGTGGCTGGAAGGATGGTGGAGCCCTGTAGTGACCCAGTGGTGTGTCAGGGATGAGAGTTAGGTCATGGATTATCTGTACTCATTGGAGAAGCACAGAAGATGCAAAGTGTAACCCAGATTTTAGTGAACATAGAAGTGGTGTGTCATGTTTCCAAGACTGAAGACTGTTTAGTATTCCTACAGAAGAGTTTTTCTTTGTGTTGTTTAGGCTTCCTAGTCTCTGATTATGCTCCCTCTGTGTTACAGAAGGTCCCTGTTGTGAAAGAGGAAGATGAACCAGAGGAAGAAGATGAAGAAGAAATGGGTCATGCAGAAACTTATGCAGAGTATATGCCGATAAAATGTATGTTGTTGGGATCTGTCAAAATAATGAAAGACTTTCGGATTCTTCTTGAACTTAAGTAACTTTACCACACACGTTATTGTCTATTAGGATCTGTCAATATTGGGTACCTCAGAATTTGACAAGAGCTTTGTAATAGGCTTTAAACTGTAATAAGTTTTAAAATACCTAAATGAAAACTACTCTGGGTTATTTTCCCTATGCAAACGTAGAACTGTTTTGGGTTGAAGTCCTTTAAGAGTATAAAAAACTTGGGTTTTATTTTGTTTCAAGTTAGCTTTGCTCATATTAGCAGTGATTATAAAATCATAGTAAATTGTGGAGATAGAAATCTATATCTTAGCTTTATATGCTTTATACAAACAAAGCATAAAAACATGGGAATCTTTAAAATGTGCCATTTATTTCAGTGGTGTACATTAACACTTCTGTCCTTTTTTCCGTAACAACCATGATTTAGTTTTTTAGTGGCCACTATGTCAAATTGAAAATTAATAGTTTGGGGCACCTGGGTGGCTCAGTCGTTAGACATCTGCCTTGGGCTCGGGTTATAATCCCGGGGTCCTGGGATCGAGCCCCGCATCAGGCTCCCTGCTCACCAGGAAGCCTGCTTCTCCATTTCCCACTCCCCCTGCTTGCGTCCCCTCTCTCATTATCTCTCTCTGTGTCAAATCAATGAATAAAATCTTTTAAAAAAGGAAATTGTTTTTAGCTTTGACGTAAAAACGTTCACTTTTCCATTTTATGGGGTTATAAAATGAAAAAAATAAATGGCTACAATCCTGTATGTACACTGAGTTTCTATAAAAAGCCACCGATATTACCACTTAAACTCAAAATTTCTGTTTGCCAACTATGTACTGACTTCAGGATCCCATAATTTCTGGTCATTTAAAATTAACTGTAGGGGGTGCCTGGCTGGCTCAGATGGTAGAGTATGAATGAGACTCTTGATCTCAGGGTCTCTTGATCTCAGGGTCATGGGTTCAAGCCCCACGTTGGACGTGGAACCTGCTTAAAAATAACATATACATACATAAAAAAAAAAAATTTTAGGCTGTGGTATCTGAAATGGGTGATTTCCTTCACCCCCCATAATAGTATTCATAAAAGAAAGTTTATCCATGGCCCTTTAAACCAAGATCAGCAAACTAAATTTGGACCATTGCCTGTTTATATAAAGATTTATTGGAAAATAACCATGCCCATGAATTTATTTATTTATTGGCTATGGCTGCTTCTACACTGCTACAATGGCATTGTTCAATAATAGACCAGCTGCTCAGCAAAGCTGTAAATACTAATTGACTATTTATAGAAAAAGTTTGCTGACCTTTATTTAAAACTATTTACATAATGCATTTTGAGGAATTAGTTACTGTTTAATTTTATAGCCAAGATTTCCATTAAAATACCTTTCAGAATAAAATTACAAACTTTTGTTTTACTAATTCAAGTGAATGATTCATTCAAATAGATTTTTTCTTTTAAGATTTATTTGTCAGCACATGCACAAGCAGGGCGAGCAGCCCGCAGAGGCTCCCTGCTGAGCAAGGAGCCCGATGTGGGATTCAATCCCAGGACCCTGGGATCATGACCTGAGCCCAAGGCAGACACTTAACCAACTGAGCCACCCAGGTGTCCCTCAAATAGATCTCCAAATCTAGAATTACGTTTTGTTGCTACTGGAGAACCTGGTGATAGGAGAAAAGTTGATATTTTTCTAGATCTTTTTAAATCAGCAGGTCACTATTTAAACCCTAAGTATTTGATAAATTGATCCTTTTATCAAATTTAAATAGTAACTTACCACCTCTCAGTGCCTTTTTAAGAATCCTCGAGTGTATAGTTACTTATTTACTTTTATTTTCTCTGATAGCAAAAATGTGGTAATATTATATGATAAAAATGGGAGCATTATTACCAGAAAAATTACAATGAAGTATTTTTAAATTTTTATTTAGTAAAAATTGGCCTACGTCATCCAGATGCTGTCGTCGAAACTAGTTCTTTATCTAGTGTTACTCCTCCCGATGTTTGGTACAAAACATCCATTTCTGAAGAAACCATTGATAATGGCTGGTTATCAGCATTACAGCTTGAGGCAATTACTTATGCAGCCCAGGTAAGCAATATTTCATAACTACATACAATATATTTATCTTTTAATTCTAGTCCATATAGTATAGTTGCTTTAACACAAAAGCAATTTTTCTCGAATGAAAAACTTGTGCTTGTGATTTTTACAAAAGTTTCGTTTGTTAGAAAATTATTTTTTTATTTTAGAGAGAGAGTATATGTGAGCGGGGGAGGAGCGGAGGGAGAGGGATAAGTAGATTCTGTGCTGGGTGTGGAGGCCAGTTCAGGGCCTGATCCCATGAATCCTAGAGGATGACCTGAGCTGAAATTAAGAGTCCGATGCCTAACCACCTGAGCCTCCCAGGTACCCTTTCTGTGTTAAAAAATTAAAGGGGTAGCATGGATGCAGGGGGTTCATTTCTTCTGGAAATGAAAAATGTTATAGCCTCTTTGGAATTCACCGGGGATGTGTATTAAAAATGTGGGTTCCTGAGTGGCTCAGTTGGTTAAGTGTCAGACTCTTTTTTTTTTTTTAAGATTTTATTTATTTCACAGAGGGAGAGAGATCACAAGGAAGCAGAGAGGCAGGCAGAGAAAGAGAGGGGGAGGCAGGCTCCCCGCTGAGCAGGGAGCCCGATGCGGGCCTCGATCCCAGGACCCTGAGATCATGACCTGAGCCGAAGGCAGAGGCTTTAACCCGCTGAGCCACCCAGGCGCCCAAGTGTCAGACTCTTGATTTCTGCTTGGGTCATGATCTTAGGGTTGTGAGATGAGGCCCTACGTCAGGCTCTGCTGGGTGTGGAGCCTGCTTAAGATTTTCTCTGTCCTCTCCCCAAACCCAGCTCTTGTGCATGTGCTTCCCCTCTCTCTTTTAAAATAAATAAAAATAAAAATACATATATCCTATTGTGCCTGGCTGGCTCAGTTGATAGAGCATGAGTCTTGATCTTGGGGTCATGAGTTCTAGCCTCACATTGAATGTAGAACTTGCTTGAAAAAAAAATACATATATCCTTTGACCTAAGAATTCTATTATTGGGAGGCTATCCGATAGAACTATTAGATTAAGAATATATGTAGTGAGATGGATGGAGATGGATGGATGACTGTGTGTTGCAGCTCTTTTAACCCTGGTTGCTGAACGCTAGAAAGGATCTAAAGTCCCGTACCCTGGTGGCTGTTTGAATGAACTGTGGTATTATTGTATGGGTGTTGTACTGGCTTTCAATACCATGAATTAGTTATGCCAGTTTTCTTGAAAGGATTTCTTCTGTACTCCATTTCTGTAAAATAACAGCCAAATGACTAACCATCCTCCGTATTTATGTGTGATTAAGTTTGTATTTGACTATGCAGGCATTGAAAGAGACACAGAAGAATGTTAACCAATTTGTTAACTTCAGTAACTTAAGTTACCTGGTGCATGTGAGTGTAGCCAGAAAGGATACATAGTAAATATTAAGAAAGTATCCATACTGAGCCAAACTGTGTGCCATTTATATATGGATAGATCGCATTAATATATTCCTACAGCAGTGCTTGAAAGACTGATCATCACAGTTTCTAAAGGAGTAGATTAGTTATCAGCTTTCTCTTTTTCAGCAACATGAAACATTCCTACCTAATGGAGATCGTGCTGGCTTCTTAATAGGTGATGGTGCTGGTGTGGGGAAAGGAAGGACGATTGCGGGCATTATCTATGAAAATTACTTGTTGAGTAGAAAAAGAGCATTATGGTAAGTGCCAAAGACTGTGGAAGCTTTCTTTTGTGAATACTTATTCCAGCATGTGAGATGGGTTTTAATGAGTAGGTGTTTTTTTTTTAATGTCAAGCCCTGTTTTTATTTATCCTAAATATTGCTAGATTGGTGGGATTTGCATTTAATTTACTTTTTTTTTTCTTTTTTATGTGGCAGGTTCAGTGTTTCAAATGATTTAAAGTATGATGCTGAAAGAGATTTGAGGGATATTGGAGCAAAAAACATTTTGGTTCATTCATTAAACAAGGTATGAAAGTTTTCTATTGGTTAGTCATTCAGTAAATATTGACTCATCTATGAGATGGGAATAACAGTTTCTACTTTGTAGAGTTGTTGTGAGGATTAAGTGAATTATTTTACAGAAGGCTTTAGTAAGTGCTAGCCACTCTTGGTTTGTGGGTTACTGTGCATCAAGTACTATGCCAGATACACTTGTGTAGTGGCAAACAAAACAGGCCTTGTCTCTGTTGTTATGGAGTTCTCAGTCTTTGGTGCTCTTTTTGTCGTGGTTTCTGAGGTAACCTTATATGTCTGAAACTTGTAACTGTGAGCAAAAGGGTGTACTGTAGTAAAGCTGTGTGGACAGGTACTCACAGCACATAGAGAATTGTTGAGGCTTGGAGACTGATTAGGATATTTGTATATCCACTGGATTTTTTTATCTGTACTTGTGTCCATATTAAAACAATTCCGTCAAGTGGAAGAAAATGTGTATCAAATATCTAAAGCAGTGGCTCCTGGTGGCTCAGTTGTTGTGCGTCTGCCTTCGGCTCAGGTCATGATCCCAGGACCCTGGGATCGAGCCCTGCATTGGGCTCCCTGCTTGGCAGGAAGCCTACTTCTCCCTCTCCCACTCCCCCTGCTTATGTTCCCTCTCTCGCTGTGTCTGTCTCAAATAAATAAAATTTAAAAAATATATATATCTAAAGCATAGTTTAATGTGATAGGAACCTTAATGTTCATTTGGCAAATCTTTATTGACCTCCTGTGTATCAAGAGCTGGAGTAGTACTGTAGGCAGACGTACTTCCTTCAGGTACCTCCCTGTTAGCCCCCCCCCCTTTTTTTTTTTTTTGACAGAGATCACAAGTAGGCAGACAGGCAGGCAGAGAGAGAGAGAGAGAGAGAGAGAGGAGGAAGCAGGCTCTCCACCGAGCAGAGAGCTTGATGCAGGCCTCGATCCCAGGATCCTGAGATCATGACCTGAGCCGAAGGCAGAGGCTTTAACCCACTGAGCCACCCAGGCGCCCTCCGTGTTAGCCTTTTGAAAATAAGTAAATATAAATCTACTCTCCATGTGAGCCCTAGGTTGGTTCATTGTTGCCCTGCTCATCATTGGCTTTTTGGGGTGGGTATGACTGCGTGGATTGGTAGGTAAAGTACTGTGTCTTGAATGATTCCTCACAGATCAAAACGAAAAACGGGGCGCCTGGGTGGCTCAGTGGGTTAAAGCCTCTGCCTTTGGCTCAGGTCATGATCTCAGGGTCCTGGGATCGAGCCCCGCATCGGGCTCTCTACTCAGTGGGGAGCCTGCTTCCTCCTCTCTCTCTGCCTGCCTCTCTGCCTACTTGTAATCTTTCTCTCTGTGTGTCAAATAAATAAATAAAATCTTAAAAAAAAAAAACAAAAAAAATAAAAACATGTAACTGGCATCTAAGAAATATTTTTTATTTATTTTTTTTAGTCTGTGCAATTGAAGGGTATATTAATAATTAGTCATAATTCTTTATATATGCCTTAGAACTTAATTATAGTAACTTGGCATATAGTAAGTGCACAATAAATTTTTTTGTAGAGAGAATGTTGTGACTTTTTCTTGGGGGAGGGTTTGGTTTGTAATTTTTTTTTGTTGATAGAAGTTTTTTGAGGGGCACCTGGGTGGCTCAGTCAGTTGAGCATCTGCCTTTGGCTCAGGTTATGATCCCAGGATTCTGGGAACCGGCCCCTCATTGAGCTCCCTGCTCAGTGGGGCGTCTGCTTCTCCCTCTCCCTCTGCCCTTTCCCCCTGCTCATGCACTCACACTGTCTTTCTCAAATAAAATAAATAAAATCTTTAAAAAGAGAAAAAGTGTTTTCGGACTTTGAGGAAAAGGCTCTTTGTATCATGAAAGTTGTGTGTGTATATAAGCATGGGTGAGTGTGTGTGTGTGTGTGTAGAAGTTTTGTGTGTGTGGTCTTAGGGGCTCTTCTGAGTTCCCTAAAACCCATGATGGACCCACCATTTCCTGCTATAAAAGTTTGGGTTGGACAAATTTTTCAGAGAAAAAAGTGTATATGTTAAATTCTTCTTTTTTTCTTTTTTAGTTTAAATATGGAAAAATTTCTTCCAAACATAATGGGAGCGTGAAAAAGGGTGTTATTTTTGCTACCTATTCTTCCCTTATTGGTGAAAGTCAGTCCGGTGGTAAATATAAAACTAGATTAAAACAACTTCTGCATTGGTGCGGTGATGACTTCGATGGAGTGGTATCCTTTACAACAGATGTTTTTGTATTTTTTAATGACACAAAATGAATGTACAAATAAACATTTAAAACTACGTCCTGAGATTAACTGAAATTGCTGGGATGAGATCTTCAGTGACTTCCCAGCATCCAAGGGGGATTCTGTTTTGTAGCTGTCGTATAAGAGGCCAATATTTAAGCTCCTGGTTTAGGAAAATGTTAACAGATGTAGGAAGTGATGAATACTGTATTTGGGGATTCACACTGCATATTCACATAGTAAAACACCTGAGAAGACTAAGGGGGAAAAAGTGAACTTAGTGATTTCCAAACCTATTTGCCCATAGCACACTTTTCACTCTCATGCATGAGGAATGTTTTCAAATGGTGATTAAGTTAGTTACCAGTTGTGCTTCTACTTAGAGAATTTGCCAGAATTATCTGTGTGCTCGACATATCTTGCCACAGTAGAGTCTTTCTTAATATTTCTAATCAAGAAATATCTGGTCAGTGTAAGTAACCAAAATCATTTGGTTGCCTCTCAGATTTGAGAGGGAGAGGTGATGTCAAGGAGAGGCACATAGAGGGCTTAATTTATGTTTGTTATCTTAAAAAGAAAACAATCTGAGGCAAATACAGTAAAATGTTAAGGTTTGACAAAACACTGGATGATGGGTATGTTGGTGTTATTTCAAAAAGTTAATGCTCAGGGGCTTTATTATCCACAGCATCTCTCTCCTTCCTGATAGTCTTGAATTTGCCCACTCTACCACCCCAGAAATGTGGGATGTTTCCTAAGGCCTTGAAATAAATATTAAGTTTTCCTTAAAGATTAGAGATACTTGGTACTGTGATATGTTCCTTAATTCATTCTGTACAGATAGTGTTTGATGAATGTCATAAAGCAAAAAACTTATGTCCTGTTGGTTCTTCAAAGCCAACCAAGACAGGCTTAGCAGTTCTCGAGCTTCAGAACAAATTGCCAAAGGCGAGAGTTGTTTATGCTAGTGCCACTGGTGAGTTGTTGTTTTATTTGAAAGATACGTGTCAGTTATTTTTTCAGCTATAAAATGTTTCGTTTTGGGATTTTTCAGGTGCTTCTGAACCACGAAACATGGCCTATATGAACCGTCTTGGAATATGGGGTGAGGGAACTCCATTTAGAGAATTCAGTGATTTTATTCAAGCAGTAGAACGGAGGTAAAGCAATTTACAATATACACTGTTCTCAGTTGCAGTCTAAAAGAGGTGTTACTGCTAAAACCTTTTCCACTTATATTAAAGCCCTACTATATTTAATGATAGTTACTGTGTGTTTTAATTTTATTCAGAGGTGTTGGTGCCATGGAAATAGTTGCTATGGATATGAAGCTTAGAGGAATGTACATTGCTCGACAGCTGAGCTTTACTGGAGTGACCTTCAAAATTGAGGAAGTTCTTCTTTCTCAGAGCTATGTGAAAATGTATAACAAAGCAGTCAAGCTGGTGAGAAGTTTTTTCTTAATTCCTAGTATTTTTAATGTCTCTCAGCCCACAAGAGTATATTTTGCTATAAAATAACAGATAAGGCACTAAATGCTTATTTTCCTGATTTTCTAAGCTTTCTCTTTTGTTAATTTATTTTTAAAAAGCAATTTTTAATGGGGTATATGGCTGGCTGAGTCAGGAAGGCATGACATGCTTGATCCTCGGGGTTGTGAGTTCAAGCCCCATATTGAGAATATTCTTATTCACTTAAGCTTTTTTTAAAAAGCCATTTATTTAAGTTGCATAGTTTTAAAAATTACAATGTAACTATTCCCTGAAATGACTTTAGTAGCTAATAAAAATTTAGAGGCAACTGTGTGAGCATCCTGAAAAACATGTGCTTAGAGATTGCCAAGTTACTAAAGGTGGTTCATTTTATTAATGTTAAGTAATCTTGTACCTACCATTATTTTGCTTGAATCAGTCATTTTTAAATAATTCACACACGTAGATGAAATGTCTAAAATGTGATTTTGCCTCTTCAGTGGGTCATTGCCAGAGAGAGATTTCAGCAAGCCGCAGATCTGATTGATGCTGAGCAACGCATGAAGAAATCCATGTGGGGTCAGTTCTGGTCTGCGCACCAGAGATTTTTCAAATACTTGTGCATAGCGTCCAAAGTTAAAAGGGTTGTGCAACTAGCTCGAGAAGAAATCAAGAATGGAAAAGTAAGTTGAGGAACATATTGAGAGATTTATTCTTTGGTTATGTTTCCTAGTCTTTTGGGTATTCAGGCTTTCTGCTTGTAAAGCCTGTTCTTTCTGAGAGAGTTAAAGTATTAACATGGTAAGACTTCAGAATTAACGTTTTTTAAAAATAATAAAAGTAGTACCTATTTATAAATAATTTAGATAGCTCAAAAAGTATATAAAGAAGTAAATCACTGTAATTTGGCCATTTATAGATACAACTACTGACATGTGGGTATAGCTTGCCATACAACTTTTTTCTTTTTAGCTATATATCTATCTGTTTAAAGCAAAAAGAACTGGACATCCAGTATGTAATCCTATTTCCTAGCTAAGCTTTTTACACATAGCATGCCTCAGATATATGTAAATAAATGAGCACACGTATGCAATAATGGGTCATTCTTGTTCATCTTTATTTTAGTTAAATATTTAAAATATGTCCTAAGAAACCACATGCATAGTTTTACGTATGATTTTATTTCTCTCTCCAGTGTGTTGTGATTGGTCTACAATCAACAGGAGAAGCCAGAACATTAGAAGCGTTGGAAGAGGGTGGAGGAGAATTAAATGACTTCGTTTCAACTGCCAAGTAATGTTCTTGGTTTTGAGTGTTTATTTAGACCAGTTTGAACGTTGACATTTCCTGGAGGCAAAAGTTTTGATTCGTCTGTCTCATCAGTAAAGTTTTTTTCATCTTAGTTTTTGCATTTTGTGTTTGTTCATCACAATGTATCCATTGGAAAACAGTAACATGGAAGTACTTGATTGTTAACCATTTTGACGATATTGTGTCCAGGATTTGGACTAATGGAAGGTGGTGATTTTTGTCTTGTAGATCTTGGAAATTCCTGACAGCTTGTGTTAGTTTCACTTTTAGTTTCAGCTTTGTGTGTTTGAAATCACCATTATCCAGAGGAGCAATGTGAGCAGTGCCTCAGTTTAGTTATCTGTAGTATAAAAATTGCAGATAGTCATGAGAATTTTAAAAAGAAGATTTAGGCATTGTTTTTCAGTTTATTTGCCTACCCTGCCAGTTTTAACTCTAATAGTAAAATTAGCAAAATAACCTTAGTCCTGCTATACTATTTCTTGTGTTAGGAGATGTATTCAAATGGCGCCTTTTAAGGTAGCTGTAATTCAGAACTGCTTGTGAAAGCAAAACATGCACCTACTAATCTTTCTCTATACTTTGTGCCTATTACTGCATTGTTTAAAATGATAGGAACTAGTCACATGTGCCTATCAGTGGCTAGTCCAAAACTGAGATCTGCTGTGAATATAAAATCACAAGACTTAAAAAAAAGTACTATTTTACATCTCACTGGTTGCATGTTGAAGTGATATACTAGTATGTGATACTAGTCTATATCCTGAAATATATTACTTGAAAAAATGTTTCAGGGTGCCTGGGTGGCTCAGTCAGTTAAGTGTCTTCCTTCAGCTCAGCTCATGATCCCAGGGTCCTGAGATCAAGCGGTGCATCAGTCTCTCTCTGTCAAATAAATAAAATCTTTTAAAAGGCAAAAAAGTGTTTCTCCAGTTTTCTTTCACTTTTTTTTTTCCCCTTAAGAACTTAGACAGCGAGAAAAGGAACACAAGCAGGGGAAATGAGAGTGGGAGAAACAGTCTTCCTGCTGATCAGGGAGCCCAATGCAGGGCTCGATCCCAGGACTCTGGGATCATCACCTGAGCCAAAGGCAAGCACCTAACGATTGAGCCACCCAGGCACCCCTTTCTTTCACTTTTTAATGTAACTACTGGAAAATGTAAAAATTGTGTAATTGGCTGGGCTTGAGCTATATTTCAATTCAACAGCCTTGGCCTAGAACATTAAATTTATTTCAGCTGGATTATCAGTATTTCATAGTATTAAAGTATATTTTTAAGAAACATGTTTTGAAGAATATATATATTTTTTTAATTTTATTTATTTGAGAGGAGCAGAGGGAGAGAACCTCAGGCTGACTCCCTGCTGAGCATGGAGCCTGGCAGGGGGCTCAGTCCCACAACCCATGAGATCATGACCTGAGCCAAAACCAAGAGTTGGATGCTCAACCAACTGCACTACCCAGGCACCCCTTAAGAATATATTTAGTAAGACCTTACAGATAATAAATTATTTTGCAGACTGAACCACTAATTGTCACTTTTTCTCTTGTATAAACAGAGGAGTGTTGCAGTCACTTATTGAAAAACACTTCCCAGCTCCAGACCGGAAGAAACTTTATAGTTTGCTAGGAATTGATTTGACAGCTCCAAGTAACAATAGTTCACCAAGAGATAGTCCTTGTAAAGAAAATAAAGTAAAGAAGCGGAAAGGTGGGTTCCTTTCTTTAAATGATGTTGAAAATAGTATAAATGTGAGAATTTTGAGGCAGCTGTATTTCGGGATTGAGCTGCCTTCCTTTTAAATTGGCACGTGATTGCGTATTTTTGATGTCGCTTCTGTGGTTTTAAATGCATAAGTGACAGTTTGGTGCTAGGCACTATATTAGGCATTGCCCTTCTATTATTTCATTTAACCCAAGAGGGATCCATATGAAAATCTTATCTTTTGTTTTCTAGACAGAGGACACAAAGGCACACCAAGATTAAAAGGTTAAGGAGTCTCCCCAGGTTTACGCAACTAATGGGCAATATATGGAAAGCAAAATCTGGGCTTTGCTATTGTCAAAGCTGGGTGTGTGTGTGTGTATATATATATATATACTGTGTCTTTAGATAGTCTTCAAAGAGGCATTCAGTATTACTTAGTTGTTAGGAATACGTGCTTATTAGATGTTTTATCATATGCCAACTTTGATTTCTGTTCAGATTCCTAGTAAACTGTTCAGCTTTCAGAAGTTAACTTCTCAGGCTCTCTTTAAGACGGCAATAATTTCTCTGGAAACAGCTGTGTGTGATGCTGGGTGTGTTCTAAACACAGTGGCTGACACTTTAACCTTATTTCATCTAAGAATGACTTCTTTTATGTTTTTAATGTGTTTGAAAGTGGATTGGTTATTATAATTGATGGTATTTTTTTATTGTGGCAGAAAAAGTAATGCTGTGTTTTAGAATCAGTGACATCTTAAAATGGTCACATGGTCATGTGTATCTTTCCTGAATTATGTTCTTTTATACCATCTGTCTCATTAATAGGTAAACTTTTTTTTAAATAGGTAAACTTTTAATGTTTTGTGTCAGATGTTTCTTTTTCTTTTTTTTTCTTTTTTTTTTTTAGAGAGGGGGAGAGAGCACATAAGCATGAGTGACAGGGAGGGGCAGAGGTGGAGGGAGAGAGCGAATCTTAAGCAGGCTCCATATGTGGAGCCCAACTCAGGACTCAATCCTACCACCCTGAGATCATGACCTGAGCCCAGACCAAGAGTTGGACACTTAACCGACTGAGCCACCCAGTCATCTCCCAGATGTCTATCCTGCATACGCAATAAAATAATTCAGATCAGCACCTCGTTTGACTTTTTACAAATCAAGTTTTATAGAGTTGTTTAATTATTAGGCCTGTAATTATTAGGCCTCTGCTCTCAATCTGATTCACAATTGAACTGTGAAAATGCTGGAGATTCTATGTTGTCTCTGTTGTCCTGAATTTATTTTGAAACATGTACAGGCAGTCTTGAATATGTATTTACGTGTCTAATTTTTTCTTAATAATTGAACATAACATGATTTCTTGTGGAAATCTAAAAGGTTAACAATGAAATTTATATACTTAAAGTTTTTCTTGTATGTTTCTCACTTAAAAAGCTCCTGAATTAAATGTAGTTTTCTAGATCTTTAGAAGAGTGTGTTTGGACTGACTGTCTTCTTTTGGTTTTGAGGGTAGGTGAAGAAATAACTCGAGAAGCCAAAAAAGCACGAAAAGTAGGTGGCCTTACTGGTAGCAGTTCCGATGATAGTGGAAGTGAATCTGACGCATCTGATCATGAAGAAAGTGACTATGAGAGCTCGAAAAACATGAGTTCTGGAGATGATGATGATTTCAACCCATTCAGAGATGAGTCTAGTGAGGATGATGAAGATGGTAAGTATGTCAGTATATTAAATGTGAATGAAAGGTTAGTTATTTCTACGTGTTTGAAACAGGATATTGTATTAAAACCTGTTTTCTCAGGGTACCTTGGGGTGGCTCAGTCAGTTAAGTGTTTGGTTTTGATCCCAGGGTCCTGGGATCAAGCCCTATGTTGGGCTCCCTGCTCCATGGTGGGCCTGCTTCTCTCTCTGCCTCTGCTTGCCATTCCCTCTGCTTATGCGCTTTCTCTCTGTCAAATAAATAAAATCTTTATTTTTAAAGATTTATTTATTTATTTGACAGAGGGAATACAAGCAGGGGGAGTGAGAGAGGGAGAAGCAGGCTTCCCACTGAGTGGGGAGCCTGATGCGGGGCTCAATCCCAGGACCTTGGGATCATGACCTAAGCCAAAGGCAGTTGCTTAACAACTGAGCCACCCAGGTGCCCCATTAAATAAGATCTTTAAAATAAGTAAATAAATAAATAAAACCTGTTTTTTTTCCCCAGTGCGGTACAAGCCATTGCACAGAATCTAATCATTGCTTAGTGAAGAATTCCCCAAGCTTGTCGGTCTTTTGGTAGTTTAACTCATTTGTGTGAGATAGTGGCCTCAATTTTGTGCAGTGATTTTTATCATCATTATTATAATTATTAAATTTTTATTTATCCAGAGATGAGAGAGAGTTGGGGGAGGAGCAGAGGGAGAGGGACAAGCAGACTCCTCACTAAGTGCAGAGCCCGATGTGGGGCTTGATCTCACCACCCTGATACCACGATGTGAGCTGAAACCAAGAGTTGGACACTTATCCGACTGAGCCGTCCAGCCACCCAATCACTTGTGCAGTGATTTTTTAACCTCCTCCTATGGAATTGTACCTTACAATGTATTGGATATACTGGACCGCTGAAGTTGGTGATGATTTATAAATTACTGGTTAATACAAAAAATTCAAGGGTGTTTCCTTTGAAGATTCTGCTTCTTTTACAACTGATACATATCTTTCCTTAACTTTCAGATCCCTGGTTAATCAGAAAAGATCACAAGAAAAACAAAGATAAAAAAAAAAAGAAAAGTATAGATCCAGATTCTATTCAAAGTGCCTTATTAGCATCAGGTCTTGGATCAAAACGACCTAGTTTTTCATCTACACCAGTAATTTTGCCTGCTCCTAACAGTGCACCAGGTATCTATGGGGAAGCTTGCTTTGTCTGTTGAAATGTACTTTTAAACAAAATGTACTTAAACATTGTACTGATTTTTAACGTGTACTTTATCTAGCTAACAGTAACACCAACAGTAACAATAGCCTTATAACAAGTCAGGATGCTGTGGAAAGGGCCCAGCAGATGAAGAAAGACCTACTTGATAAACTAGAGAAATTAGCTGAAGACCTCCCTCCTAATACCCTGGATGAACTTATTGATGAACTTGGTGGCCCTGAGAATGTTGCTGAGGTAAATATGACTTGATCAGGGCTGTGTCTTGGTCCCTTTTTTGGTCACTTCCAAACCCTCTAGAATGAGTGATATTTTGGATATCATCACGTAATTGTCTAATTTTCTCTTAGATTTTAGAACCTTTGATCTGAATTCTTATCCTCAGTATCTTTGTGTTTATTCAGTACACTGATCTGTTACTGTACCTGTTACACAGCCTCTGTGATTATTGCCACAAATCTGCTTTCTCTGGTGGAATTTAAACTTTTCATTATCAGAAACTGTTGCAGTGTTCTCTCCTCAACACTGCCAGGTGCAGCACAGGCGGCACTGCTTCATCATCCCCTTCTCTCTCCCATCAAGTTTCTATAACGCAGGGGTCTGATGCTTCCTGCATCTTCATTAGGTACCTTAACTGTTTGACTTTGCAGATGACTGGTCGCAAAGGGAGGGTTGTAAGCAATGATGACGGAAGCATATCTTATGAGTCAAGATCTGAACTTGATGTCCCTGTGGAAATACTAAATATCACGGAAAAACAAAGATTTATGGATGGAGACAAGGTACGTTTTTCTGGAATGCTTGCCTGCCGCCTGCCTGCCTTCCTTCTTTCAAGATTTTATTTATTTATTTGAAAGAGAGAAAGCACAAGAGAGGGGAGGGTCAGAGGGAGAAGCAGACTCCCCACTGAGCAGGGATTCCTGATGCAGAACTCGATCCTGGGACTCCCGGATCGTGACCTGAGCCAAAGGCAGTTGCTCAACCAACTGAGCTACCCAGGCACCCTCTGGTGCCCTCTGGAATGTCCGTATAATGTCTGTATATTTAAATGAATATTTAGGTTTTTTTTTTTTTTCTTTTAAAAGAAATTAAGTGTGGGTCGCCTGGTTGGCTCAGTCATTAAGCGTCTGCCTTCAGCTTAGGTCATGATCCCAGGGTCCTGGGATCGAGCTCTGCATCGGGCTCCCTGCTCAGCGGAAAGCCTGCTTCTCACTCTGCCACTCCCCCTGCTTGTGTTGCCTCTCTCGCTGTCTCTCTGTCAAATAAATAAATAAAATTTTTAAAAAGAACAAGAAGAAATTAAGTGCATTGAATGTTGTTATTCTGTAATTTTTAGTAATTGCACGTAATCACTGAACATTTTACACATTTTCCTTATTTTTTCACAAACTGAATGTAAGTATTGTGCACAGAATTAGATATGCCTCTTTGGAGGCTTTTTAATTTTTTTTTAATTTTTTTAAATTTCTAATTTTTTTAAAGATTTTATTTACCCATTTGATAGAGAGCACAAGCAAGGGTAGCAGCAGGCAGAGGGAGAAGGAGACGCAGGCTCTCTGCTGAGCAAGGAGCCCGATGGAGGGCTTAATCCCAGGACCCTGGGATCACGACCCAAACCAAAGGCAGATGCTTAACCACTGAGCAACCCAGTTGTCCCAGCTTTTTAAATTTTTTTTTTTTTAAAGATTTTATTTATTCATTTGACACAGAGAGAGAGATTACAAGTAGGCAGAGAGGCAGGCAGAGAGAGAGGAGAGAGGAGGAAGCAGGCTCCCCGCTGAGCAGAGAGCCCGATGTGGGCCTCGATCCCAGGACCCTGGGATCATGACCTGAGCGGAAGGCAGCGGCTTTAACCCACTGAGCCACCCAGGCGCCCTCAGCTTTTTAAATTTTTAATCAGAATATTAAAATACTGTGTTTTCCTAGGTCATCTTAGTGGCTTAACATGTAATGCCATTCTCTGGTGTCAGTCTAGTTTTGACTAGAAATATATTTAAGTGGGTGGGAGGGTAGGGATAGGGTGGATGGGTTATGGACATTGGGGAGGGTTTGTGCTGTGGTTGAATGCTGTTGTGAAAGGTGTAAGCCTGATGATTCACAGACCTGTACCCCTGGGGCAAATAATAATTTAAAAAAAATTTTTTTTAACACTTAAAAAAATATATATATATTTAAGTGTACCCAGATCACTAGTGTCCTTTGGTTTTGCTCATTTTCTTATTACTGTGATATGTCTTATTAGGATGAGCATTCTGAATGATGTGTAGATTGGCTTGCATACCTCACCACTGTAGAGACCTTGGTTGCCCGCCGAGGCTCTTTGTTTACCGAATCGGTAATCATCAATTTTGAGATTCTTAGGCTAGTTCTTCCCCATCTACTTGGAATTTTCATAAACGTTTGCTGATGAGATTGCTAAAAAATAGGAGTACCACTTAAACTTAATTCCTTCATTTAAATGGTAGAATAAAATATTTAACCACATTTTTCTTTATATTTCATTGAGGTTTTCTGCAACTAAAAAAGAAGGGGATAGTTACCACTATCAAAGTCGTCTTTTTTCTTTTTTTAAAGATTTTTATTTATTTGAGAGGGAGACAGAGCATGTTACCAGCGGATAGGGTTAGAGGGAGAAGGGCAAACAGACTCCGCACAGAGCAAGGCCCGGGGCTCAATCCCAGGACCCTGAGATCATGACCTGAGTCATAGGGAGACACTTAACCAACTGTACTGCCCAGGTGCCCCCAAAGTCATCTTTTATAAATCTAATAGCTTGTGTTACTTTTTTTTTTTTTTTTTTAAGATTTATTCACTTTAGAGAATGAGAGTGCATGCATGAGGACTGGGGGAGGGGGAGGGGAAAGGGAGAGATAATCTCCAGCAGACTTCCCCCTGAGCATGGAGCCCAGTACTGGGCTTGCTCTCATGACCCCAAGATCATGATGACCTGAGTCAAAATCAAGAATTTGGATACTTAACTGACTAAGCCACCCAGGCTGTCATCATATTATATGTTTTAAAGATTGTAGGTAGAGGTATTATAAGTTGTGTTATATACTTCGTTTAATGAATTTATGCCCATGTGCATTACACTTGTATTAGTTGAAATTAGTTTTAGCTGTTTAGTGACGAAATCCAAAGTCATATTGACTTAAATGAGGTAGAAGGTAGTTTCTTCCATCTATAAGTTTGATAAGGTACACCAGGGCTGTTATGGCTCCTTGAAGATAATGCCACTTCTTTCTTAGTCCTTTAACATGTGAGGCTCCATTTTCAAGTTACCTATTTCAGTTTCACTCATTATACCTCTGTATTTCATCTAGCAGAGAGGAGTAAAGAAGAGAAGGGCATGTCCTTGATTTTTAAGGACATTTCTTAAATGTTCATACCACCTACACCCTACTGGAATATGCCTACAGTTAGCTACAGGGGAAAGTGAGAAATGTAGTCTGATTCTGGGCAGCCATGTACCTGCCTAAACTTGGGGGAGGGTGGTGGTTATAATTTAGGAAAAAGAGGAGAATAGGTATTGGTGGGCCACTAGTACTCTAATTAGGAACTTTATTTAGGGTACTTGCCTACTTGTCTTTGTGCAAAGGTGATCATTTTTCCCCCTTATATTTGGTACAGAATATTGCTATTATCTCAGAAGCTGCCAGCTCGGGTATTTCATTACAAGCAGATCGGAGAGCTAAAAATCAGAGGCGAAGAGTTCATATGACTTTGGAATTACCCTGGAGTGCTGATAGAGCAATTCAGCAATTTGGTAAGTTCCTACATTGAATTTCACTTAATAGCTAGGAATCATTGGGGAAATGTGTACATATCAAAACGTACATTTAATGTTCGATATCTTGAAACATGACGTAGAGTTTGGAGCTGTTTGTGTATTACATATAAAACTGTAATGAAACCATTTCTTCCCTGTTTTAAGAAATGTAAAAGATCTGTGTTAGATTTCTTGGAGTTTGTGGCATTATATCTCAGAACAGTGTTCCTCGGGAGTGTCTTCCATTATTGATCTTCAGGATGTTTGTGGTCTTTGTCAGAGCACCTGCCATCTCATGTTCTTTTTAGACCTTAGTGGCTTTACTGAGAGCATATTGCTCTTCCCTTGCTTTACATGTTCATGTCCCTGGGACCTTATGTTTTAAAAAACAATTTTAGGGGCTCCTGGATGGCTCAGTTCGGTTCAGTGTCCAACTCTTAATTTTGGCTCAGGTCACGATTTCCAGGTCATGGGATGGAGCCCTACATCGGGCTCCATGCTCAGCGGGGAGTCTAGTTGAGATTCTCTTTTCCTCTGCCTGTCTCCCCCCTCCTCCAACCGTGTGTGCGTTCTTTGTCTCTCTAAAATAAAATCTTTAAAAAAGAATTTTTTTTTTTTTTTGGAAGAATCCAGAGCAACTGTGCTTCAACACCATTGTGGTTAACTCAAGTGGGGCAGAAGTAATATGTTTATCATTGAACAGTTCAGTGGCAGTTTCTGTTCTTTTGTAAGGAGGAGTATTGTTCTGAATATGGATGTTGTTCAAATCAGTTTTTATTTTGTATCTTTGGGGGAGTTATAGAAATTGTGTGGGATTTTTTTTGTTTTTTTTGTTTTTTAAGATTTTACCTATTTATTTGACAGAGAGTGAGCACGAGCAGGGAGGAGGGGGAGAGAGAGAAGCAGGCTCAGGACTCGATCCCAGGACCCTGGAATCATGACCTGAGCCGAAGGCAGACCCATAACCGCCTGAGCCACCCAGGTGTCCAGTAATTGTTATATTCTTTAATCTTTCCTCTTAAGGGGTTCTGAGTACCATAGTGTTAAAATGCTAGGAATAGATCTCAGAACACTCTGTATCTGGTGAACACAGTATTTTTAATGTCGTTACAGGACGAACTCATAGATCAAACCAAGTCACTGCTCCCGAGTATGTGTTTCTGATTTCTGAATTGGCAGGGGAACAAAGATTTGCTTCTATTGTTGCTAAAAGACTTGAGAGCTTGGTAAGTTCTTGGGTTGTGTAGTTGGTGTATAAGAGATGGTGAATATAACCTGTCTTCTGTGCCTTGACTGGAAATTTTATGTCTTGACAGGGAGCACTTACACATGGTGACAGAAGAGCAACAGAATCTAGAGATCTGAGCAGGTTCAATTTTGATAATAAGGTACATTTCATCTTTCAGTGTGTTTGAGATTTGGTGGTGGTGCGTGGTGTCTGTGGTGAACAAAAAGGGAAGGTGGTTACTGTTTAAAACAAAACTGCCTCTTATGATTTCACTGTAAAATGATAGCATCCTGTAAAATTTTCACATATCAGATGTTTAGTGATAAACTCTGCAGAATAATCCTATTTTCATTGCTGTTAGAAAATAGGAATATAATAAATACTTGTGAATGAATCAAGTGTAAATTTCCAGAAATTGTTTATGGATGGCTGTCATGTGCGTAGGTGTGAACTAGGCACTAGGCAGTTTAGTATATAACATTTATATACAAAGACAGTTGAGTCTTGCTGTTTTTGAATCTTTGCTATCGTGATAGTTTTTATCATGTTCAGTTGGTCATGTGATTGAAATGTATCCAGATGTTGAAACTGGTTAAATTTTTTTGTTTTTTTATTGCAGTATGGAAGAAATGCTTTAGAAATTGTCATGAAATCCATTGTCAACCTTGATTCTCCTATGGTATCACCACCTCCAGACTACCCTGGAGAATTCTTTAAAGGTAATTTTTAAAATAATCACAAGAGGAAAATGAGTACAAAGTAGGCACTAAAACCCCTTCTGACATGCTATTTTCAATCTTTTTGGACATAAACTTTATAAAGATTTAGAAACTAAAGTTTAATAGACACCCAAGTAGGCCTCTTATAATCAGCAGTGTATTAAATTTCATTCTTATGAAGCATTGTGCTCTTGACAGTTTATTGCATGTTAATACTAGATTAGTAGAAGAAAGTGGTTTGTTAGATTAAAATGACTATGCCAGACAGCTTTTAAAACTTAATTTTAAAGTACCTAGGTAAATAACCTGTGGAGGTTGGCATAGGGTGTAGATAAAACAAAATGGGCTGTGTATTCATAATTAAAACTGTGATGGATACGTATATATGGTTCATAGAATGTTCTCTTTACATTTGTATGTTTTTGGAAATTTCCATATTAAAGAAAAGTCCAGCATAATGCTGTAGAAACTCTTTGACCTATCTCTGAAAGTGGGAGAATATATTTTACCCATAAATGTAAGTAGCCTAGGTGGTTTTGATTTTTTTTTTTTAAGATTTTATTTATTTATTTGACACACACACAGAGAGATCAGATCACAAGTAGGCAGAGAGGCAGGCAGAGAGAGAGGATGAAGCAGGCTCCCTGCTGAGCAAAGAGCCCGATTTGGGCCTCGATCCCAGGACCCTGAGATCATGACCTGAGGCGAAGGCAGAGGCTTTAACCCACTGAGCCACCCAGGCGCCCGGTTTTGATTTTTGATGATTTATTTTATAATTCAGGAAGCTGGGGCACTTGGGTGGCTCAGTGGGTTGGAGCCTCTGTCTTCGGCTTGGGTCGTGATCTCGGGGTCCTGGGATCGAGTTCTGCATCGGGTTCTCTGTTCGGTGGGGAGCCTGCTTCCACCTCTCTCTGCCTGCCTCTGCCTACTTGGGATCTGTCTCTGTCAAATAAATAAGTCTTTTAAAAAAAATTCAGGAAGCTATGAAAATATTTTAGAAAATATGTAGGTGTAAGATATTTGAAGCATCATCATTGTAGAGTTAGGATTTTTCACTAGAAAGTCCTTTCCAGTTGGAAATTGGTTTTTAGTATTGGTACAAGCCATATTGACATACCGTCAAGGGTGTTTATCACTGATGGCATATTAACAAAGCAAAAAAACCAATAAAGACTTTATTTTCCTTTTTTTTCCATTCCCTTTCTTCTCTTTTTTTCTTCTCTCTGTTGTTGTGTTTAAAATGCCTCCCTCGTTTACTTATAATTTTCAAATTACCTGTTACTTGGAGTGCCTGGCTGGCTCAGTTGGCAGAGCATGTGACTCTTGATCTCAGAGTTGTAAGTTCAAGCCCCATGTTGGGTTCTATAGATCTAAATTAGTTAAAAATAAAATCTTCAGAAAAAAAAATACGAGTTATTTGTTATAAGTAATGGGAAAAAAAGCAATAAAGAGTCTGTGTTCTCCCCTTAATCCCCTTCTTCCATTTTCACCTGCTGAGGTTACAAATGTTCACAGTCTGAACAGGGACAGCCTGCTACATCTTTTCTCCATGTTTGTTTAAACACAGCTTTTTTTTTTTTTTTAAAGATTTTATTTATTTATTTGACACAGAGAGAGATCACAAGTAGGCAGAGAGACAGGGAGAGGAGGAAGCAGGCTCCCTGCTGAGCAGAGAGCCCGATGCGGGCCTTGATCCCAGGACGCTGAGATCATGACCTGAGCCGAAAGCAGAGGCTTTAACCCACTGAGCCACCCAGGCGCCCTAAACACAGCTTTTCTTTTAATGTTAATATTATTTTAATATTACTTACAGTGTACTTTTCTCATTTTATACTCCTAGACAGACACCTCTTACAACTCAGTACCTATGGCACTAACATTTTTTTAACAGTTGCATAATATTCTGCAGCTGGCTTATACAACAGGTTTTTGTTTTTTTTTTTTTTTAAAGAAGTTTGTTTTTTTTTTAAGATTTTATTTATTTATTTGACACAGAGAGAGAGATTACAAGTAGGCAGAGAGGCAGGCAGAGAGACAGGGAGAGGAGGAAGCAGGCTCCCCGCTGAGCAGAGAGCCTGATGCGGGCCTCGATCCCAGGACGCTGAGATCATGACCTGAGCCGAAAGCAGAGGCTTTAACCCACTGAGCCACCCAGGCGCCCAGGTTTTTTTTTTTTTTTTTAATCATTCCCTTATTGGTATTCAAGTGGTTTTCAATTTTTTGCACCATCACAGTGTTGAAATTATATGGCTATCCTATGTAGATTTTTCCACATAAGATTGGTTTCCAAAAGGAGGATTTTTTGGTTATACAGTTGTCACCTGCAGAATCTAAACAGTTTTGTGCATGTGGCAGAGTACTAGCTGATTTATTACATGTGTAAATAGGATATGATAATGCTTCCTGTTGACCCTTTTCTCTTAATGCCCTAATTCTGTTAGTCTGGGTTGGAACCTGAGTATCAGTATTAAAGAGCCCCATAAACTGCATTCTTAGTAACATAATTCAGAAAATGTTAACTGTTACACATATTGCTTATCTTTTGCAGCAACTTGTCAATACTGACACTATGTGGGAGGGAAACAAGATTAATAGCTTATTTACAGAATTATTTAGTCAGCTTGTCTGTGCGTTCAAAATTGTTCATATTCTGTAGGTAATAACTGTATAACCAAAGATGTCTATAGCCAAAAACTGCTGTTAGAAAGATGAGATCTTTTAATGAGATAATATAGTGTGAAGCTTGAGTACTGTAAGATTTTGGAGTGCCTAAAAGATCTTTGGGGACTGTGTGTTCCATTTAATTCAGCTAATAGGAACTATGAAAAATACCTTAGGCTGTGTTTTGTTTTTTTTTTTAAGATTTATTTATTTGAGGGCGCCTGGGTGGCTCAGCGGTTTAAAGCCTCTGCCTTCGGCTCAGGTCATGATCTCAGGGTCCTGGGATCGAGGCCCACATCGGGCTCTCTGCTCGGCAGGGAGCCTGNACCCTGAGATCATGACCTGAGCCAAAGGCAGAGGCTTTAACCCCCTGAGCCACCCAGGCGCCCTTAGGCTGTGTTTTAATGCTAGAACTTGTGGTCTAGTTTGGGGCACCTGGGTGGCTCATTCGGGTAAGTATCTGAATAAAGAACTTCATTGGGCACCTGATCAGCCTACTTGTGATCTCTCTCTCTGTCAAATAAATTTTTAAAAAATTTAAATTAAAAAAATAATAGGGCGCCTGGGTGGCTCAGTGGGTTAAAGCCTCTGCTTTCGGCTCAGGTCATGATCTCAGGGTCCTGGGTCAGCCTACTTGTGATCTCTCTCTCTGTCAAATAAATTTTTAAAAAATTTAAATTAAAAAAATAACCTCTCTGCCTCCTTGTGATCTCTCTCCCTCTGTGAAATAAATAAATAAAATCTTTAAAAATAAATAAATAAAAATAGAAATAAAAAAAATAATAAATTAAGGGTGCCTGGGTGGTTCAGTTGGTTGAGCGACTGCCTTCGGCTCAGGTCATGATCCCGGAGTCCCGGGATTGAGTCCCGCATCGGGCTCCCAGTTCCACGGGGAGTCTGCTTCTCCCTCTCTCTGACTTTCTCCTCTTTCATGCTCTCTTTCACTCTCTCTCTCAAATAACAAATAAATAAATTAATTTAATTTAAAAAAAAGAACTTGATCTAGTTTGATTAGTCGGGTAACAGCTCATTGAGTCATTTGAGTTATAAGGTTTTTTAATTTTCTAACAGATGTTCGACAAGGACTGATAGGAGTTGGCTTGATAAATGTAGAAGATCGTTCTGGAATTCTTACTCTAGATAAAGGTAAGAGTATGAGTTTTGTATAGAGACTTAAAACAGAACTATTGCTGTATCATTACATATAATTTTCTTCACGCTTTTGTCAACTTGAGCAGGGGAAGCTTCAAGTTTGTAGTTCTTAATCCCTCCTTCTTGAGTGCTCATAAAGCACTCTCAGTGGTTTTTGCTACTGTGGTTATTCAAAAGAGATTAAACCTTCATTCTGTCCACAGAGTAGCAATTCTCAACCCAGGTTGCATATGTGATCAGCTGTGAAGCTTTTAAAAAAATACTGAAGACCGTGCTGAGGCTTAGACATTGGTAATTTCCCATGGTTCTGAAGCTTCTAATTTTGTAGCCAAAGTTGAGCTTCACAGACTTACAGCACTTAGAACTTTTTACAAGTCAAGATTTCATGTTGGAGAACAAACTTTCTCTTGTGCTAAATTGTGTTCATATTTTCAGTAAGTGAAGTTTGACGATGTGCAAATTGAATAAGACATCCATCTTTGGAGCATGTATGTGGTCGTGCTGATTGCTAGAGGTAGAAATGGTCAAATCATAGTTCTGTTCTGAGAGCCATGCAAGGTTGTGGGTGTGAGGGAAGACCGTGGAGGAGGAAGTGAGACTTAGACTAGGCTTAGATAAATACATGGTTTTTTGTTTTTTATTTTACTTCCAGGAGCAAGTGCATTTTAATTGCCATTCAGATGCATTAAATCTTTCATATAATCTTGTCCTTGCAGATTATAACAATATAGGAAAATTCTTAAATAGAATTTTGGGCATGGAAGTGCATCAGCAGAACGCGTTATTTCAGTATTTTGCAGACACACTTACAGCAGTTGTTCAAAATGCCAAAAAAAATGGAAGATATGATATGGGAATTTTAGGTAAGTGGAGAAATTTTGAAAATGTCCTGTGTATTCCTAATAAAATGTTCTTTTTCCATTTATGTGTTGCTTTTTCTTGTTCAGATCTTGGTTCCGGAGATGAAAAAGTGAGGAAAAGTGATGTTAAGAAATTTCTGACTCCAGGATATTCCACCTCCGGTCATGTAGAGTTATATACTGTAAGTTCGGGAAACGTGCACATTTCAATGTAAGCTCCTGTGATGGCACTCACAGAAATGAGTGTGATTTGAGTTGTATTATTTCTTTTACAGATCAGTGTGGAGAGGGGAATGTCTTGGGAGGAAGCTACAAAGATTTGGGCTGAGCTGACAGGACCAGATGATGGCTTTTACTTGTCATTGCAAGTAAGACTCTCCCCCTTGGCCACGTTAGCTGTTCAGATATGTGATGTGTTGTCGTTGCCAGCACTGCGGTTTCCGCTTCGTGCCGGTTTTCCAGTTGCGTTTGGCTTTTCTCTGTTTTGATAATTTATCATTGTAACTGGGTTTGTCCTTTTACAAACACTTTGATTTAATGTATTTTGAGGGGGTGTTATTAGGTGCGAGTTTTGAATTATTATATATTCTTAATCAGACCTCTTTGTTTCATGGCGCAGTGACCACCTCTAGGACTACATAAAGGACCGCATATTTAGTCTTGTAGGCCTCTAGTAAGCTTTGTATCTGAAAGGTTCATTTTTTAGTTATTAGTGTAAATAGTTCCTTAGTATTTGTGGGTGGAGCTGTAAGGAGGGAAGTGTAAATAACGTATGTGTGCACATACCCACGCATTTACATATAGACCTGCGCACATCCATAAATACGTATGTGCGTGTATATAATATCCATAGTCATGGTACAGTATCTTGAATTTTCCTATTAAAGACTATGGAATTTTTACATCATCTGTTCTCTGATATTTATCTGTGTGCTTTTTCTTCTACAGTAATAATCTTTATTTTCCATGGCACACAGGATGATCAAAGATTATTGATATACCCCCATATTCCTGAAAATAATTTTGGGTAAAAACATAAGTTTTTTTGCTTTTGCTTCCCCCCATTCTCCCATTTCATTAAAACATAGTCGTGCTATTTCTGCATTGTCAGCATATGGCACTTCTTTGGTATGCTTTGCTTTTAATACTTAATCCTAGCTCTAAAGGTAATTAAATTGAATGCTCACCTCTCACTAGTCCTTAGATTACCATCTCTAATCATCTTATTTGAAGATTGTTCGATAGTAGAATCCTCAGGAAGGGCTTATTGGGAGTATTACTCCCCGAGGTTGTTTATTGTTAGATTTATCTATTTGAGAGAGAGCACATGTGCGTGCCCGCCTGCACCCAAGCAGGGGAAGAGGGAGAGAGAGAATCTCGAGCAGATGCCATGCTGAGCAGGGAGCCTGACATGGGACTGGATCCCAAGGCCCTGAGATCATTACTTGAGCTGAAGTCAGACGCTTAACTGACTGAGCCGCCCTAGGTGCCCCAGTGCTTCATTTTTGTGACTGAATAATACTCGGTTGTATGTATGTACCACATTTTGTTTTTTATTTGCCAAATTTTTGGAGAGACCAAATGTAAATGAAGACCAGGTTCAAGATGTAACTGCATAAAAGAGACCATATATGGTCCTGCCAGAGGCAGTGTGAGACCACAAATAAGCTCTCTAGAGCAGGGGTCCCCAGACTGCTCTAGGGTCAGATAGTAAATACGTTAGGTTTTGTGGGCTGTGTGTAGTTTCTACTGACTATTCTTTTTTATTGGTTTTTTTTTTTCTTTTTTTTTCCTTTTCCCTCCCTCCCTCCCTCCCTTCCTTCCTTCCTTCCTTCCACTGTTCTTAAGCTTAGGAGCCTTAGGCCCAGTTTGGTCACAGTCCTGATTTTACTGGTCCCTGATCCCAGAGCAAAGCTCTCAAATTGAATCTGGCTCCTAACTATTTTGTTTTTTGAAAATCTTATTGAGGGGTGCCTGGGTGGCTCTATAGGTTGAGTGTCTCACTCTTGATTTCAGCTCAGGTAATGATCACAGGGTTGTGAGATCGGGTCCTGTCGGGCTTTGTGCTCAGTTCAGTCTGCTTGAGAGTCTCTCTCTCTCTCTCTCTCTCTCTCTCTCCCTCTCCCTCTCCCTCTCCCTCTCCCTCTTCCACAGCTCATGTGCGCTCTCTCTCTCTAAAATAAGTAAAGTCTTCTAAAAAAAAAAATCTTACTGAGATATTTGTAGATTCACATGAGGTTATGAGAAGTGATACACATTCCTTGTACACCAGTTTCACCAGTGGTAACATTTTACAAAACTATAACATAATGTCAGAACCAGCATTATATCACTATTAGATAATTCACCAGATTTTATTCAGATTTCTCCCTTAGGTGGGATTTTGATTGGTGCAGATTAGGGTCTTGGTTATTGGTTTTTCATTCCAAACTATTGCCAGAATTGACATACTGGTAGATTTTGAGGATGTGCTGATCCACATTTTGCTTTGAATGAAAAGGCCTGGTAATACTGTTACTTCCTGTATAGCAGCAGGTGATTGGATGTGAGGAGAGGCAGCCTTAGAAGGGGCATCATTCCAGGAAGGTGCAGTTGTTTGAAACTCCACAAAAATAAGCAGTCATGCTTTAAAATGTTTACCACGTATTAACTTTAGGAAAACCAAGTCGGAATTACTTTTATTTCCACTGTAGTGTGATGATTTATTTGTAATTATAATGAACTAATTTGACACTGTAGAGACATATCGCACTGTTATATGCTTTAAACACTGTCCTCTAAGTATAATTTATTGAATATTTCACATCAACTGATAAAACATGTAAAATGTACTATTTACCTTAATCATTTTTTAATAGACTTTGCAGTAATTATGTAATGTTTCAAATCATTTGAACAAGTAAACAATAAAGGATCTTTAATATCCATGAAAAGTAAAATAGTTAAGTTTTTTCTTTCATCAGTGTAAGAATTATCTTTTTTTTTTTAAGATTTTATTTATTTATTTGGCAGAGGGGGAGAGAGGCCGCGAGAGAGGGGATACAAGCAGGGAGCGTGGGAGAGGGAGGAAGCAGGCTTCTGCGGGGCTCTATCCTAGGATCCTGGGATCGTGACCGGAGCAGACACTTAATGACTGAGCCACCCAGGCGCCCCCAAGAATTATCCTAATAAAAAAAATAGCTCAGGGCGCCTGGGTGGCTCAGTGGGTTAAAGCCTCTGCTTTCGGCTCAGGTCATGATCTCAGCGTCCTGGGATCGAGACCCACATCGGGCTCTCTGCTCAGCAGGGAGCCTGCTTCCTCCTCTCCCTGTCTCTCTGCCTGCCTCTCTGCCTACTTGTAATCTCTCTCTTTGTGTCAAGTAAATAAATAAAATCTTTAAAAAAAAAAAAAAAGCTCAGTAAGCAATTTATTTTGTAGAAGAGCTGGCAGAGTATCTTTACTTTAAAATTTTTTCCTTCAATTTTGCTCCAGAAATTATTGCTTGGAAATTGTTCACCATTCTTAGAGGAGATATTAATTTTCTAATCTTAGTTTTCCTTTAGTTTAATGGGCCTTTAAATAACTCCTTCCTCTTAGCATTTCTGCCATAAGTCCAACTTTTTTAAAAAATTAAAAATATACGTAAGTTCCATCATGTGTCTCACGCATCTGTTTCTGCCACTTCTGCATACGTATTTATTATTTGCTGAACATTTTGGCTTTTTCCTGTCATAGCTTTACTGTTTATAAATCATGTGACATCTCACTTCACTCTTAATGGCAGCAATAAGAAGAAACAGCCCTGATGGATTAGCAGATGAGTGCAGGGAACCATGGGTGATCAAAATCGTCTTGGAGGTTATGTTTCATTGTAACTTCAAGGGGAGGAACATTTTTTGGTGGTGGTTGTTTTTTTGTTTTGTTTTTTGTTTGTTTTAAGATTTTTATTTATTTGTGAGAGAGAGAAAGGGCACAAGCAGGGGAAGTGGCATGCAGAGGGAGAAGCAGGTTCCCCGCTGAACAATGAACCCGATGTGCGACTCGATCCCAGGACCCTAGAATCATGACCTGAGCTGAAGGCAGATGCTTAACCTACTGAGCCACCCAGGCATCCTGAGAGGAACATTTTCTAACAATGTTTTATTATGAAAAATTTTAAACATAGAGGTAAAAGGATTTTCCTCTGAAGACCCTGCCCCACCCACTACCTCGACTCCTCCCTTACGGATGTCTGAGGCAAGAACATGAACTAGCACAAGCAAAAATTGTCTCCACTGGACATTAGTTCTTTAAAGCTTTATTCAAAACAATCTTCTAAGGAGTGTCTTGGCCTTCAACATATGTGTTCAGTGTACGTCACAATTAGGATCCAAGAACTTTCATTTGGGTGGCCATCCTTCTCCACAGTTAACCGATCCATGTGCTTACTTGGCATTACAGTCTTTCAGAGGATTGCATTTGCTAATATGATGGTACAAACAAGTTTATCTTAAAGTGTGCAGCACAAATCCTTATACTTTCTCGCCTTTTTTTTTTTAATAGATAAGGAACAACAAGAAAACTGCCATCTTAGTTAAAGAAGTGAACCCTAAAAAGAAGCTTTTCTTAGTTTATAGACCAAATACTGGGAAACAGCTCAAATTAGAAATTTATGCTGATCTAAAAAAGAAATATAAGAAGGTATTTTTTCATTTGTACGCCTTATACTATTTATGAATACTTGTTTTATAATAATGTGTTGAAACTGTTTAGGAGAGCTCTGTGTCTATATTTAAGGTTATTTTGTCAGTTTTTCCTATTTGATTACTGGAAAATTGTTTTCAGAAAATATGTTGTCAAGTGTTGCTACATTAACATCCCAGTCTTAATGTTATCAACCGTTAAGAAAATTGTAAGATGATTATTTGAAACAGCCTGTGTTGTCAAAAAAGGAAACTTCCAGTGCTAACTACAGAAATTAGAACCGCCATATTTGTATTTTGCAGTGATTTATAGAAAGACAATCAGTGACTACTTTTTTTCTAACATTACTGTTAATTTTTAGTATTACCTTATATTACTATTTTTCTAACCAGTTTCACTTATAAATAATTATAATTAAACTAGCTATTTGAAACATTTATTACGTAGGAAGTACCTAATGGCAGAACCTTATGAATGGAATACAAATGCAGTCAGTAGCAAGGGCCATATTGTCCATACCGAGATGTTTATAAGTTGGCTTAAGAGACCATAAGAAGGCAACCAGTTTGTTTAAAACAATACTGTTTCAATGGAATTTTTGTCTTATTTTCACAGGTAGTCTCAGATGATGCCCTGATCCACTGGTTAGATCAGTATAATTCATCTGCAGATACTTGTACTCATGCTTATTGGTTAGTATTTTCAGTTTCTCACCATATTATCCAAAATTAATCAATTTTTAATTTAAAAATACCTTCAGTCTTTAGCTGTCTCTCTAAGTCCATAAACAGATTATTGTTAGGTGTCTTTCCTTCTATCAGAAATACTTGTTGTATGTCTGTGGACCACACACGCTAGGTGTCCTCTCTGTTCTTCACTAATGCTTTGTTACTTCTGACCAACTGTTGGACAGTATGGACTTGACTATCATTCTTCTTGCTAAGACTTAATTTTTCTCCCTCCTTCTCTCCTTCCTCCCTTCCTTTTTTTTTCCCCCCCTTTTTTTTAAAAAAGCTTTACCGGTTTCCCAAATCAGTTTCATTTTTGAGGCTAGGGACCTTGTAGGAAGCTAAGAGTTGCTGACAGCACCAGAAAATGTGTTGTTGAGCCTGGGAACTGATCCTGCTGTGCTACTAGGTTGGCTGGAGGGGTACTCATTCAAGTCACTATGTAATAAATACCTCTTACAATGTTCATTGCAGGGCCTTGTATGGGATATTTGAATACACTGCAGATTGTAGATCTCACTGTTTTCTTACTCATTAAATAGTAGGGTATCCAACCCACTTTATGAAAAGGAACATAGGATATAGATGAATTTTAGGTAGGTGTTTTTTAGACACATGTAGGTAGGTAAATATGATATGAGCAGTGTTTTGTTTTCATTGAGAGCAAATTAGTGCTTTTGGAAATTAGGAAAACTTTTCAAGATAAAATATTTTTAAAGTTAGCTTACAGAAGTCTTCCATAAAACATTTACTTTGAGTATTAGCAAGAAAGGTGTCCAATACTATGTGTTCTCTTGAATTATTATTTGAAAGATAATTTTATTTGTGCATTGTTTAAATAATTTTAACCATAAACCATGTATTCCTTTTTTACAGTTTTTAAAAAATTTACTGGTTTTGTTATTTTAGTTTGCTGAGGCCTTTCCCAGTTATGTGATTTAGAATATATTGGTTGTTTAATAATTTTTAGAGGTAAATGGCAGAATTATTTGATAAGCTAGCCTCAGTATAGTAAACTAATGGATGTTAAAATGGCAGACCTTTTAAATGGATATTAAAACCAGTAAGTCAACCCTTTTACAGGGAGTCAGGCCCCAGAAATTTTATTTTCTAAAATAAATCTTAGAAACTTAAAAAACTGGCAGTTGGCAATAATACCTTAAATTGGAAAGGATCCAGTACATCAAAGGATGTAATCTAAGAAACTGTCAGTAAAGAAGGGCATATCGTGCCAGGACATAATCCAGTTGAAACCTAGGTAGAGTTTGTGAGCCTTTTGTGTATGTGTTTGTGTGTGTGTGTATATATATATATATACATATATATTTTCCCTCCTGTCTATCCTAGGCGTGGCAACTGCAAAAAAGCCAGCTTGGGATTAGTTTGTGAAATAGGTCTTCGTTGCCGCACATATTACGTATTATGTGGCTCCGTTCTGAGTGTCTGGACAAAAGTTGAGGGTGTTCTAGCATCCGTCAGTGGCACAAATGTGAAGATGCAGATAGTTCGACTAAGAACAGAGGATGGACAACGTATTGTAGGTGAGTCTAATTTTGGGGGGTTGAGTGGCTGGGAAAAATCATATCCTGGTTTGGTTGGTTTTTTGTTTTTTGTTGTTGTTTTTTTTTTTGGATTCTTTTTAAAATCTCAGTATCTATTCTAGTAGTGGAATAGAGCTTGATTTATATGTTCTTAAAAGGCTGAATGGAAGTTAAGCCTTTGAATGGGCATTGTTGATTCTGGCTGAAGTTACGATATGGTCATTTACTTGATGCTGCTCTCAGCTATTCCTGCTCCCCTTCCTCACTGTTGCCGTCTGCTCAGCCTTCCTGGTGTAAAGACTAAGCCCGCCTCTTGCCAAGGAGTCCTCGAAGTCTACTGTTTGACGTTCACTGAGTCACATCGAGACTGAAATGAATGTTGCTGTGCACAGAGGCTGGCCCGGAGTTGCGCGGAGAGCATTGGCAGAGTAGGCCAGCTGCGCCCACCACTCACTCACAGGCTTTGCAGGGAGCTTTCCCTGCCACTCCACATTTGTTTCATTTCCCACAACCTTCCTTTTTTATCTTGGGCTGCAGATTGGCAGTCTGGGCCAAAGTCGGTCCATGGACATTTTTTTGACCCTCAGGTATTTTCAGTTGTTGCAGGTTTGTATTTAAATTAGTTGGCCAACATTTAAAAGTCAAAAGTCTGGTTTTTTGTTTTCTCAAAAGGTGTGTGAGTGCACACACACGTCTATGTACACATACCAGCTTCTGTGACACATTGAGCCTGTATTCCCAGATGAGAGGAGTTAAAGTTCCCTTACATCTGCTTTCCACAGTCTGCTAACATCTGTACTGGGACCACTTGGAAGTTACCTGCTTCAATCAGCCTTTGAATTTGCAACCACTGTCCTGTGGTCTTTCTGCTACGTTAGTACTTGCCAAAGAAGGTTGTGTTTATGTGCATTTGTGGAGCTGCACAGATAGTAGATCGAGAGATACTATATTTGACCTTTTGTTCCACCACCAAGATGGTGCTGCTGTAGATGTGCATATGCTTAGGTATTTGTGGGTAACGCTGCTGAGGAATTGGGTTACTTCTGAAGGGGCCATTTCAGTTATTAGGTATTTATTTCATTTTTGTGTGGCGTCGTCTTCGTTACACTTAATAGTGTGCTTCATTTGGAATGTGCTGCGAAGCTGTAATATACGGCTCTCTTGGACGCACCCTCCCAAATTCTTGTTTCTAATTGCAGGTTTGATCATTCCTGCAAATTGTGTGTCTCCGCTTGTAAATCTCCTGTCAACTTCAGACCAGTCTCAACAGCTTGCGGTCCAACAGAAACAGCTCTGGCAGCAGCGTCACCCGCAGAGCATCGCCAACTTGAGCAACACATAAGAACAGACAGGTTTCGACATGGATGTATCTGAAATGCTGTTGAAGCATATCATTTGCATAAAAATCAGGGACAGTTTCCAAAGAATTATAATTTTTTTTCAGTTGTGCTCTCTCTAGTTCATTTTTTTGGGAATAAGGACAAACCTGGAATAGATAGCAAAACTGAAAATCAGCAGTGCCGATGGGGGTACATATGTCTTTCCTTTGCTTTTCCCATGGTACTTCCCATATGCTTTTACTTTGGGTGAGCAGAGGGATATGTGTGCGTGCGTGTGTGTCTGTTTGTTTGTGAGTTTGTTAAAGGCTACAAACCACAATTGGTTTAAAAATGCTTGGAACTTCCCAAACTGGCTTTACTCTTGTGTTACACAGTGCTCAGGGTTCACGCAGTACATCCATGCAGTTGCTGTGGGAGTTATCCCCAGATGCATGTGTTTTGAGTCTATAAATATAGAAAAAATATATTGGTTTCTTTTTCCAAGTTACTAAACAATAGGTTTATTAAAGCATGAAATGAAAGGTTGCATATCATGCATTCAGGTTCTTTTCTAGTTTTTGTTCTGACAGTGCATGTCTTTGAAAGCATGCGTAAACAAGATTAAAACAAGTAACGGAGAGAAACATTTGTAGATGTACAGCATTGGTTATTATTGCATTTTTATAGTGTTTCTACCTGGGTATTGCTTCTTACCCTGCAGATCCCACCCCAGCCTCATTCCCCCTGCCCCAGGTTTTTTGTCAAGGTAATGAGTACATACATTTTTTTTTGTGGTAAAACTCTTAAAAAGTTAATTTTAATGTATTAATAGTATTCCTAATGTGTGCTGCAAAAATGGCTACAAGCCTGCTTTTCTTAAAATTACATTTTCCTTAACTTAAAGATAGTTTTAGAAAAGAAGTACAAATTGGCTTCCATCTTGCAAACAATCTTTTTTTTTACTTCATTATCTTAATTTGTCACTCATAAAAGAGGAAACCGTACTTGAGCTGTAGACTAGACAATGAGGAGACACTTGAGGCTTCTGCTGTATGTTTATTTCTTGATATTGTTACCCAGTAACTTGAGTATTGTTTGATGTGTTGTAAGACATTGTAGAGTTTATCTCAAGCTGTTAAAAATGGTAATGTACAAATGTGAATAGACACTTATCTATAATATGGGTAAGTTTTGTTTCGCCTATAATAGATGTTTATAAAAACAAGTGAGGGGACAGTTGGTTTTTTTGTTTCCTTTTGTTTTCCTCCCCCCCCCTTTTTTTGCTTGCACAGGTTGCACTATTGAAAAATTGAGATTGTATAAACCTGGTCAAAAGCTACAAGATAACCACAGTCTTGTAGATGTCAAATAAAAAGTTATTATACTAACCAGAAGTGGACTCGTGTTTAGGCCCTCACCAGCTTCAGAAGCAGTCTGTGACGGGGACTCTGCAGGACTTGCGTTTTGCTCAGCACTCAGATAGCCTTCTGTTTGGGCTTCCGTTGGGCTTGCCCTCAAAATTGAGATGGTGTCCAGGAAGGGGTGAAATGATAGTTCTTTTGAATGTTGCTCGGATTGAATTGTTCTCTCGTTACTTTTTAGACTTTTAGCGGAATCAGGTGGGATGTATGTTCAGTGATGGAAAGCTAGGACTTTCATCTTCCTGTGTTTCTATAAGCCCAAGTTCGCTTATGTCAAGTTTACCATAAGTTTCCTTTGGATTTATTTATTCTTAATACCTAGAAGAACACATTGACAGTAATTTCTCTTCTTTGGCATGTTTTGCCAAGTGGATGCAACTTTTATCCTCAGTCTAGGCTTTCTATCTCAGGCAGTGATCCATCTGAATATCAACCAGTGCTCCTTGTTAGGGCCGACTGTCCCACCTGCAGCAAAACTTCTTTTCCTCCTCTCTGTTTAAACCGGTGGCCTGCTCAGCGTCCATCAACACACTCAAGTGAAATAGAGTTGGGGAAGGGAACCCTAACAGACCTGCTCCCCTCAGTGAGACAAAATGGCAGGGTTAGGGAAGACGGATTTCTCATAGGCTCTTGGCCCAACTTCCCTCTTTTGTGTATGGGATTATCTTTTTTTGCAGTGTGCACTTATTTCCAAGCGTAGTATGAGGATTTTGTAGCATGCAGTTAGTTGACTCTCAAATTCCTGATGCAGTGTTTGCTCTTTGAACAGCTATCTTGATGCAAAGGGCATATGTATGTTCTGTTCTTTGAGGAACAGCTTTGTTCTGCTTTTAAAAATAAGGTCCAGAAATAAGGCCTCTGAAAAGTCTCTGAGGAGACCTCAAAAAGGCGACCAGTGTAAATGGAGGGGGACCCGAGGTGCCACATGCCCCTGTCCGTCATACCCATCATGGCGTGGGGTGTGTTGAGCACCAGGAGTCTGCTGCTCATCCCTCTCTGGAGGTTGAACATAGGACCTTTACACTGTGCCCTTACCTAAGTCAGCAAGTTCAGGTTGGCCAGCATGGGAAAACCCAGCATTCAAGGTCGTCCTCCTCTCAAAAAATCACGTCTTAACAACAGCTAACTTCTGTAAAACAGGTCCATGTTTTTCCGGATCTGAATGCCACGTCTGACCCCAGGGCCTTGTTGAACCTGACGAGAATCCATTTGGCCCCTGCAATGCCTTTCCTCCCTTTTTAGCAGTATGGCTCTGAGCACAAAGATTTGATTCTAAATCGTGTTCGTGTTTTCAGAGTTTACAGTGTCGATTGTGCTGAAAACCACTTCCTGAGTCCAGAGCTGCTCAGATAGCATCTTGGGGGGAATTTGTGTTCCCCGAGTTTAGCAATCTCCACACCACAGGGTCTCTAGCTGCAGTTTAGTGGGATTATCCAGATAGGCATCAATGATGTGAATTCCTCGAAGTATTAACGAAGTATTTCTTTAACCACAACTTGATCAAAAAGCAAATACCTTATGGAATTTTCCCTTTTTGCTGCTATATTGCAGATAGACTCTTCAGTATCTTTTCTTTACATCTGTATATAAGTTAGCAAGAACTTGCATCCAAAGCAATGTACTAGTGTGTGTTTGTGTACATATATTTATTCCACTCCAATTAATGAGCACTTCAGAACATTTTTTGAGCTGCAACAGGAACCCTTTTCATTTTAGTGTGCTTCATCTGTAAAGGTAAAAGTTCTAGATTACCAAGCTCCGGGGGACTGTAACATCTTCGAGGCACAGTTCTGTGTGTGTAGCCCCTGGGGCATTCATTTGCTAGCCTCCGTGTGATGCTATTAGAACTCGCTCGTAACAGGCACGACCGGAAGGGGCACCAGGACAGCATTTACAGTTGTTCGGACGGGAGCCTTTTCCCTACCCCCTCTACTTCCCGGTTTAGGATGAAGGCAAAAAGCAGTAGATTACAAATGATTGGTGCATCTCAGTTTATGAAAGTAGGGGCAGAGGAAAAGTACCTTCCCTTTTGGTCCTTTTCTTGGTAAGATACTAAGAGGAATGTCCCTGTCTGTAATCTCTTACTTTAAAAACATACCTGAGTGATATTTGGTAGTTTGTAAGAATGGTGCTAGTAAGAGTCGCTGTTAGGCTGGGATCCAGTTAGCCAGACGTTGGGTTAGTTCAGGCATCCCAACCGCAAAGGCAACCACTGTGCTGATGGGCATTTGTTGACTGCCCCCCTCCTGGGTCTGTGGGGTCTCCCTGGTTAACCACATACCCACCCACGCACAGGGCCGGGCCCACTTTGCTGCGGGAGTGTGGAGGCAGTCCACGTTGTGACTCCAGCCTCACAGAAACCATTTGTGGAAACTCCTCATGGGATGCCAGTAATCGAATACAAATGCAGTGTATTTTTAGGCTTTTAAGGGCATGTAAGTGAAGGAAACACATCTAGATACCTGCAACTCAACCTAGCTAGTAGTTTTTTTCTGAGTACTTGAGATGAAATCCAAAACCCACCTTCTGATTTCATGCTGTACTTATATATATGTACATAAATGTGTATATATAGAAATGTTGAGTTCTTTTGAATTCTGAATGTAAATATTTCTTGTAAATTGGGACCGCACCCACTTGTTTTTCCCTTTCCCTCCTCCCTTCAGTCCTATTTATTCTTTTCTTGACTTCCCATATGGGGCATCTTATAATTTTTTTTATATGAAAGTATGGAAAACTTCTTAGTTGAATTTGTTCATATATTTTAGAATTCAGTTTTGCATCTTTGCTATAGAATTCCTGTGTCTGTTTTGTGTTAATATTTTTCACCATGCCTGATTGTGTTTGCATTTTTATTACAAATTTTTACTGTGTGCAATGCATTGTATTGGGGGGAATGTACTTGAGTGCAATTTCTGAACTGTCATTATATGACTGGTTATGCTCATTTATGTTGCTTTTTGGAAGCTTTAGTGAGCCTGATGTTTTCACATAAAAAAATTTCTTCCCAAGACTTCTTTAAGCTCCTCTAACTTCTTCAGTGCATTTAGGATCCAATGTAGCTCTTCAATAACCCGACTTGTTCCTACCCTTGCAGTTTTTCAGGCCTGTACCAAAGCCTTCATCTGTGTGGTTCTCCAGCTAAGAACAAAATCTTGCAGATCCGAATAGTAATTGATGGCCTGCTGCTGGCTGCAAAGTTTTTGAGTTTCTTAAAGAAGTCAGGCCTATACTTTTAACCTGCAAATTAATAAATCAGAAATTTACTTTGCAGGGAACAAAGGTAATCTGCTTCTGCTCTCACCTGTTAAGGATATTAACAGCAGATGGGGAGACTGGCCTGGTACATGTGGGTCTACGTAAAGAATGTACTTGATGGAACAGTTGTCCTCCCAGAGAGCAACACAACTGCTCTGGAGGCTCCACGAACCTTCATGTCATGGGTTGATTCTGTGGTGAGGCTAGAACAGACAGTTAACTGTGGATGGACTGGCCATCAGGCTCCCCTGAGCCACTCTCACCACTGGTGTACTACTGGTGGGTTGCCCTTGACTGGGTGGAGCAGCCACAACCTCGTTGCTGAGCTGGATTAAGGCATTCCTGACGATGTGTTGCCAGTGGGGAAGACCCAGGGGTGGCTCATGAAAATGGTGTTAATAATCATCGGGGAGGCAGACGTTGGGTTTTTTACTTAATATTTTGCACCTTGAAGTCAATGTTCCTCCATGACTTTTAGGAGGCTTGCCATGAGCGTTTCTTGGGCCTTTAACTCACGTAACATGTTTCGCTTACTTATTGAACTTGCTAGACTTGTTGAAAATTTACAAGTTGTCTTCATGTAGATAAGCCTTGGAAATGTAGCATATCTTAAATTAGCGCCTGTTGGAGATGCGCTCCAGTGGGAATCCTGGTTCAGACCCACCCTGCCCACTCCCGGGCGCTGCGGTGGTGGGACGGCTCAGAGCGCCTGTCAATGCGGGCCCAGCAAGGGACACAGCCTGGCCAAGTTGGTTCCTCCTGCTTCTTGAAGTTCAGGCCCCCCCTCCCTGGGTCTGAAGGTCAATCCACAGGCCCCTTAGTGAGAATACCCCATTCTTCCACCTCCCCACCCCTAGGGCCTTTCTTGCTGTGACAATATCTGTGGCACTGAAGAGGATAAAGAAGCTTTGAGCCTTCTTTCTGACTTCCACATTAGGGGGGCAGAGAGCTTGTTTCTACGTAGCACATTGTAGTCTCACCGCCATTAGAGAAAAAAAACATCCTGTTCATGGTTTATACTGAATTTGCAAACTACTGATATTATTTTTCAATACCACTTGTATCTACCATCAACCATGAGAGGTGGGAAGAGGTACGCTGTATCTCTGCAATAAAACTTTTGCCAGGTTCTACCTCTGCTGAGCAAAGGATACTTTTATACGTAGGCGTAGATCTTCCTCCTTTACTGATCTGACTTGGTGCATCTTGAGACAACGTGTGATGGAATCCAAAGACAATTTGAAACTAAGGTGGATGTAAACTCTTGGTTATTTTTATTTGGTCCTCTTTTTTTAAATCTCCCTTTTTATATTGCTCCTCTGTCTTGAATGTCCGTTCGTGTGTGAAGGGTACGCACTGTTCTGATGATACTGCACTGCTTCATTCAGCCTTCCGTGGTTAATCCAGTACCAAGTGTCCAGAAGCAATTGTTCCAACCATTTTGATATGTAACTTTAAAAATTGGGTCTCATGCAATAAACTTGTGTTGGCTGCATTTAGCGAGGTTTACCCTTGCAAGTAAAAAATGATCAACCATGAAGCGTAACAAACTGTAGTTTTTTGTTGTCGTGTTTTTTTTTGTTTTGTTTTGTTTTCTTTCATTCTTTTTTTTTTCTTTTCTTTTGTAAGATTCTTAAATAAACTAAACTGGCTAATATGTTTTTTCTGTTTGTGTTTTCTTTCTCTGGATTCTGAGCTCCTGTCAGAGCTGTACCCATGCCACCGTCTCCTCACTAGAGAGCTTTCCTTCTGGGGGCTTGGACTTTCTTATTTAGAAGGAATTACAGAAGACTTCTCACAGTGTGGCTGGGATGGGACCCAGCACTCTTCAGAGCAGAAGAGGTCCGCCCTGCCACTCACAGGAGCGGCTCTGTAGGTCTGGGAGAAGCCCTGCACGGCTCCCGAGACTCCATCGTGGAGTGTCTTTCCCAAAAGATGCCCCAGAAGGGTAGCCATGACTATTAGAAGACTTGGGGGGCACAAGGCCCCTTCTTTAAAATCATTCCTCTTGTTGAGCAGTCACCCAGTCTGTGAGTCCAAGATTTGAGCTCTGCTTAGGATAAACCAAGCCAGTGTAGAAACTGTCAGGGAGTATTGTGTGCCTACTATATGCCAATCGGCATGGTGCACTCTCCGTATTCCTTTCCGTGGCTTTCGGTCCTTCTGTAGTTTTCAGATGAAATCACTTTGCTCATAAGCTATGAAAGGTGTTTAGTTTCTCATTTTTGTGGGATCGGTGCCTATATTAAGGGTTTTGTAAGTAACTGCTGTGCGTCTAGCATTTGGTGACATGCTGATTATTACTCTCACATTGAGACCGTAAATGAGCAAGCAGATAGGATAGGATTCTTGTGGTCATGGGAGTTAAGAAAACATCAGGAATGCTATTTGTGCCTGAGCATAGGAGGTGACTGACCATGGCGTTGAGGAAGCTGGAGTGGATGGAGAAGGGAGTGGAGCAATCTTAGGCTATTGTTGAGCTCTGGGGCTCATTGATAGAGAAATAAGGATTGGCCAGAAGTCCAGTCAGCTCCTTGCCCTGGCCTTGGGACGCAGAGAACAAGGAATGAAGGGAAGAGGAGACACCGCAGGAAGACCAGTTACCTCCCCTGTGAGGTTTGAGTACCCTCACTCTTTACAGATGAGACAAGCACGGATCTGGGAGCCAGCAACGGCGGTGACGGGTGATTGAGGGGGGGATCTGTCCAGCCTAGGTGGCTTGGGCCAAGAGTCAGGGCTGCTGTCCTGAAAAAAGGCTAGGGGGTGGGGGGAGGATGGGAATGCATGGATTTTTTTTTTTTAATGTTTGGAATATAGCTTGTGTTTGTGGGGTTTGAAATGTTTAAGAGAATCATAATTTGTAGCTTGAAATTCTTAAGGGAATTCGATGAGATTTGTAAATGGTGTTAATGTTTAGGGGAATTTAATCTCAAATACATGAGATAATTGAACAAGTGAAAGGGAATGCTTTGCATTTTAACCAAAATTTTTATTTTTATTATTAAAAAAAATATTTATTTGACAGAAACAGCAAGAGGGGAACACAGCAGGGGGAGCAGGAGAGGGAGAAGCAGGCTCCCTGCTGAGCAGGGCACCTGATGCAGGGCTCAGGCCCAGGACCCCGGGATCATGACCTGAGCCGAAGGCAGATGCTTAACACCTGAGCCACCAAGGTGCCCCAAATTTTATTATTTTTTAAATGGATAGCATATATTTTTTAAAGATTTTATGTATTTGTCAGAGAGACTACAAGCAGGGGGAGTAGCAGAGGGAGAGGGAGAAGCAGACTCCCCGCTGAGCAGGGATCCCGACATGGGGCTCTCGATTCCAGGACCCTGGGATCATGACCTGAGCCAAAGGCAGACACCTAACTGACTGAGCCACCCAGGCATCCCTTAACCAACATCTAAAAAAATATATTTGTAAGTTGAGGGGCACCTGGCTGACTTTAGTAGAGTGTGTGACTCTTGATCTCAGGGTTGTAGGTTTGAGCCCCACTGCTGGTGGAAAGGTTACTTAAAAAATAAAAATCTTTAAGAATACATGTGTAAGGGCGCCTGGGCAGCTCAGGGGGTTAAAGCCTCTGCCTTCAGTACGGGTCACGGTCTCAGGGTCCTGGGATCGAGCCCTGCATCAGGCTCCCTGCCTGGCAGGAGCCTGCTTCCTCTTCTCTCTCTGCCTGCCTCTCAGCCTACTTGTGATCTCTCTCTCTCTCTGTCAAATAAATAAAATCTTAAAAAAAAAAAAAGAATACATGTGTAAGTTGAGTTTGAAGATGGAAAGGAAACAGGATTTTAAATGTATAACCTTAATAAGTTAGGGTATTCATCTGAATAAGAGATTAAGAGACCTGACCTTCGTTGAGCCCCTCCACCATCCCCAAATTTTTGGTTCCAGTTTGCTTTGACTGTGTTCCCCTTCAGTGTTTTATCTGCACTCAAGTCTGCTCTCAGCCTCACCATGTGTTCCCTGGGCCTCCACACTACTGACATTTGGGCCAGGCCCTTCCTTGTCGGAGGCTGTCCCATTCATTGTAGGATGTTAGAGCAGCATCCCTGGTCTCTACCCACTAGAGGCCAGTAGTACACACTGCTCCTCACCCCCCAGCCACACCCCCCTCACCTCCCCTCGGGTTGTGACAACCCAAAATGTCTCTAGACATTGCCAAATGTCCTCTGAGTGCCAAAATCGCCGGCCCCTTGGTTAAGAATGGTCCTTGGCAAATTAGTCATAAGGAGGCAAAAAGTTGGTGTCTACGACAGGTTGTGTGTGTGTGTGCGCACACGCACATGCACAAGTTTGTGTTTTACAGAGGACAAGGTCCATGAACAGGGGCCTTGAGCTACGGAAAATACAAATGCTTAACTGGCTGGGGGTTTGGAGTATGTACAGTACAATTTCCATAAGTATGAATATTGAACAGCTAGTCATTTGAGAGCATGATGTAAAGAAGCCATCTGTGGAGGCCTTTATGGAGAGAAAGGAGGCTAAAAGAAATGTGCAAAATGCTTATTTTTAGAGTCCAACTCTCGGCATGTTGGCTTCATGCTCTGAACGCTGCCCACTCTGGGCATCAGGTGCATTATTGGGTTCGGAGAGGCAAGTGCCTTGCTGTTGGCTCCGAGTCACCAAATCGTTACCATTTAAGAATCACCACAAAGTAGCATGCAAGGGTAGGTTGGCTGGGTGGGTGCTAAATTAGTCTGGAACACTTACTCTTGCTTGTGATCAGCTCTTTGCTTGAATATCGCCACCTGACTGAGGTCAATAAGCAGATGAGAGCCTAGCAGACACTGTTTCCACTCCTGCCGCTCGGTCCCCCGTTCCTGTTCCACCGTTTCAAGGTGGTCAGCCTTGCCAGTTTCTTCACTATTCCTTCTTGGGGAACTCTAGAGGGTAATTTTTTGTTTTTTTTTTTTTAGTAACAACAAAATGCTCTAGAGTCTGTTGTTTACCTTTGGTTCCAAGCAAGATTAGCTTTCAACAAAGATTGATGTGCAAGCCCTTAATTACTAGAGAAATCCAAACTAGAATACATTATAATTACAGGAAATTAAGAAATTCAGCAGCATGAAACCCTAGTAGAAAGTTGAGTGTTTTGTGAAGGTGCCCACTAGTTAGGGCAGTAAGACTCTCTTAGAACTCCCCCCATTTTCCTCTCTAGCCCAAGATCAAGATAAATTACACATTTCTCTCAATTCTTGCATTAATACTGGGTTTTTTAAAAAAGTTTTATTTATCTATTTGACAGAGAGAGAGATCACAAGTAGGCTGAGAGGCAGGCAGGGGGGCAGGGAAGTAGGCTTCCTGCTGAGCAGAGAGCCCAATGCGGGCCTCGATCCCAGGACCCTGAGATCATGACCTGACCTGAAGGCAGAGGCTTAACCCACTGAGCCACCCGGGCGCCCAATCCTGGGGTTTTGTTTAGCTTTGTGTTCCCACAGCTTACTTTTTGCATGTGTTTCTTGTTCAGAGGTATTTATATGAAAATAAGTTCCTTATATCCTCAAATGCATGTCCCATTTTTTGGTGTTCTACCTGTAAGGAATCAAGCTTAAGAAACAAAATTTCTGTAGTCTAAAACAGGGATTGGCAAACTTTGGTCTGCAAGTCAAAACCAGTGCATCACCTGCTTTTGAGTGACCCTGCAAGCTAAGAAAAGTTTTTATATTCTTTTTTTTTTAAACCTTTTTTTTTTTTTAAAGATTTTATTTATTTATATGACACACAGAGAGAGAGAGATTACAAGTAGGCAGAGAGGCAGGCAGAGAGAGAGGAGGAAGCAGGCTCCCTGCTGAGCAGGGAGCCCAATGCGGGCCTTGATCCCAGGACCCTGAGATCATGGGCTGAGCCGAAAGCAGAGGCTTTAACCCACTGAGCCACCCAGGCGCCCAAGTTTTTATATTCTTAAATGGGGAAAAAAAAGTGGTGGTGGGGGCGCCTGGGTGGCTCAGTCGTTAAGTGGCTGCCTTTGGCTCAGGTCATGATCCCAGGGTCTTGGGATCGAGCCCCGCATCGGGCTCCCTGCTCACCGGGAAGCCTGCTTCTCCCTCTCCCACTCCCCCTGCTTGTGTGCCCTCCCTCACTGTCTCTCTCTATCAAATAATACATTTTTTTAAAAAAAGATTATTTTGTAACATGCAAAAATTACATGAAATTCACATTTTAGTGTTCACAAATAAAGTTTTATTGGCACCCGGTCACGCCATTCCTTTTATGTATTTAGCACTAAATGGCAGAGTTGCATCATTAAGAGACTATATGGCCAAAGAATGGCAAAGCCCAAAAAGTTTATTATCTGCCCCTTTACAGAAGAAGTTTGCTGGCTCCTGGCCTATAAACAGGAGTAATGGCAGAAACATAACTGAAAATTAATAAATTTGGGAATAGACCTCTGATCAAAACCCAACTTGATAGAAAATCAAGTATGGTTTTGCTGTCTTGAGGGCATAAACCACGTTAAAGTCACTGTGATAAGCTAATCATGACACTTGCAACCCACAGTTTGTCTGCTAGTCAAACTGTTGGGTTTGATTGGCTACTTAACTAGGTTCTTAGGTCAGTGGTCTCCAAACTTTTCTTGGTCACATATTTAAAAAAAAATTTTTTTTCTGAAGTGCCTCGGTGGCTCAGTCATTAAGCATCCAACTCTTCTTCTTTTTTTTAAGATTTTATTTACTTATTTGGCAGAGACACACAGCAAGAGAGTGAACACAAGCAGGGGGAGTGGGAGAGGGAGAAGCAGGATTCCCGCTGAGCAGGGAGCCCCATCCGGGGCTCAATCCCAGGACCCCGGGATCATGATTTGAGCTGAAAGCAGATGCCTAACGACTGAGCCACCCCAGGCCCCACAAGTGTCTGACACTTGATTTCAACTCAGGTCATGATTTCAGAGTTATTAGATCCAGTCCCATGTCGGACTCTATGCTGGGCGTGGAGCCTGCTTAACATTCTCTCCCTTTCCCTGCCCTCCTCTCTACCTCTCAAAAAATTTTTTTTCTGAGCGTAGCTCTGCTACTGTTGATTAGGTTATTTGTAAGTACTGTGTGCTGCTGTTTTAATGTGTACACAGTAAATCCCATGTAGGTAGAATCTCTGATATTCCCCCAGTCCAGGAAGTCCCCCTACTTAGCACCTAGGGCATGTGCACCCCACTTCGAGCAGATTGCCCCAAAATGTTGTCCAGGGATGGAAACAGCTCCAACATGATGCAAAGGCCTTTCTGGGCTGATGGAAATTAGAGAAAAGCCTGTGCGTTTTCTCTCTGCCTGTTCTTAGGATGTTAGACTTTTCAGGATTCTTAGAGCTCTGTCCCATCAAAGGTCCCTAATCTTGCAGATGAGACTAAGGCTCAGGGAGGTTAAACAAGCCATCTGAGACTGAAGGAGAAGCATATGGTGGATCCAGAGCTAAACCTTTGTCTTCTGATCTATGCTAAGCTCTTTCACTGGGCTCCCTGGTCTCTTTGGTTCATCTGCTGTGCTCCCTGGCAAGCCAATCTGTGAAATGCCCATTAAACTAATAAGTAACCATTCTAGATCATTCTAAAACCACTCTTTATTTTTTTTAAACTTTTTTTTTAAGATTTTATTTATTTATATGACACACAGAGAGAGATTACAAGTAGGCAGAGAGGCAGGCAGAGAGAGAGGAGGAAGCAGGCTCCCTGCTGAGCAGAGAGCCCGATGCGGGCCTCGATCCCAGGACCCTGGGATCATGACCTGAGCTGAAGGCAGCGGCTTTAACCCACTGAGCCACCCAGGCGCCCTAAAACCACTCTTTAAAAGGTGCTCATATTTGGGGCGCCTTGGTGGCTCAGTTGGTTGAGTGTCTAACTCTTGATTTCAGCTCAATTCACAATCTCAGGGGCCTCAGGTTGGAAATTCTCCCTCTCCCTCTGGCCCTCCTCCTGCTCTCTCTCCCTCTCTCAAATAAGTAAATAAATCTTAAAAAAAAAAAAAAAAGATGCTTATTTGAGTTGCATCAGAGACATGTTTTTAGTGGAGCCACTAGGAATATTTGTTTCCCTTTTAGGGGTTTTAAGTCAGACACAGAAGGAAGAGGAAAGCGGGGTGGGAATCCAAATCGTTTTAGAAGCCTGTTATAGTGGGTTGAATTGACATAAAAGATATGTCTACCTGGAATCGTTAAATGTGAACCTTTTTGGGCCGGGCGGGTGGGGGGAGTCTTTGCAAATGTGATTAATTTAAGGATCTCGAGATGAGATCATCCTACAATGACAAGTGTTCGCAGAAGGGGAGAAGACAAGTAGGAAGGCCACATGAAGACAGGCTCGGCGTGATGCAGCCACAAGCCAAGGAGACACCTGGAGCTTCCAGCTGCTGGGAGAGCAAAGGAGTCTTCCCTTGAGCCTTGGAGGGAGCCCAGCTCTGCCAGCACCTTGATTTCAGGTTTCTGGCCTCCAGAGCTGTGAGAGAATATATTTCTGTTGTTTAAAGCAGACAACTTCCTGGTAATTGGTAATGGCAGCCCAGGGACACTAACGCGTCTGCTATGGGAAGTGAGCTGTGAGCAAGAAGAAGGGTGCAAACTGGAGTCCTCCCTGCAGAGGGAAACTGATCTCACTTTGTTTCATTTCTAGGACCACTCTGAAGCCATTTGTGAAATGCTCAGTGTGCCCGGCTAGAACATTCAGGGATGCAGTTCTCTGCTTCGGGAAGCTCAGACTCATGAAGGAGATGGACCCGATTAAATGTAATAATAGCACGCATCGATAGAGGGCAGCCGGCCAGGGAGGACTTCTCAGAGGTGGGGAGAGTTGAGCCGGGCCTTGTTGGGTGAGCAGGAGTTTGCCGACCGGAAGATAAGGGCCAGTTTAGTGTAATGAAGTCCCAGGTGTGGGGATGAGCAAGAACCAGGCTCATAATCCAATCTGGCCTGAAGAATAATGAGAAATAGCGGGAGGTGATGGGGCAAGGTGATGACTCTGAAGTGGTGGGGAGAAGGGGAATCGCAAAATGTGGCTGCTGTGTCTCGATCAGTAAGTCATGACAGCATGGGGACGGTCTTCCTGTGCCGACCCTAGAACAGTGTCTGACACTCGGAAGACTCTCAACAAATATTTGTTGAGTGAAGGGGGACAAAATCCCACATGATCTTCTCAACAGATGCAGAAAAAACATTTGATAAAATCCCACTCTCGGGGGCGCCTGGATGGCTCAGTTGGTGAACCGTCTGCCTTCGGCTGAGGTCATGAGCCCAGGGTCCTGAGATCGAGTTCCGCATCGGGCTCCCTGCTCAGGGGGAGTTTGCCTCTCCCTCTGCCTCTGCCGCTCCCCCACCACTTGTGTGCTCACTCTCTCTCACTCGCTCTCGCTCTATCTCAAATAAATAAAAATCTTTTTTTATAAAATAAAAGAATAAAATAAACTCCGATGCTCACAATAAAAACACTCCACAACAGACTAGTAATAGAAGGGAAATCCCTCCACTTGATAAAGGACATCTGTGAAAAACCCACAGTGAACATCATACGGAATGGTGAAATGCTGAAATCTTTCCCCCTAAATCAGGAACAAGACAAGGATGTCTGCTCTCACCACCTCTACCCAAATTGTTCTCAAGGTTCTCGTCAGGGCAATTGGCAAGGAACGGAAATAAAAGACATCCCATTTGGAAAGGAAGAAGTAAAACTCTTTACAGATGATGTAATCTTATATACGGAAAGTCCTTTTTTTTGAAGATTTTATTTTAGAGAGAGAAAGGGAGCACATGGGTGTGAGAGGGAGGGGTAGAGAGAGAGAGCAACCCAAGCAACTGGATCTCACAACCTTGAGATCATGACCTGAGCTGAAACCAAGAGTTAGATGCTTAACCGACTGTGCCACCCAGATGCCCCATTTTTTAAATATTTATTTATTTATCTATCTATCTATCTATTTATTTATTTATTTTTACAGTAGGCTCCACACCCAGTGTGGGGCTTAAACTTGGGACCCTGAGATCAAGGGTTTGCTCTAATGACTGAGCCAGCCAGGGACCCCTATATACAGAAAATCCCAATATACAGAAAATCCCAAAGAAACCACACACACACACACACACACACACACACACACACCAGTAGAGCTAATAAGTAAGTTCAGGGAAGTTGCAGGATACAAGACAATACACAAAAATTACTTATATTTGTATATATTAGCAATGAACAATCCAAAAATCAAGAAAACAATTCCATTTACAATACCATCAAAAATAGTGAAATACTGCAGAGTCTGTGTGGCTCAGTCAGTTAAGCGTCCATCTCTTGGTTTTGGCTCAGGTCATAATCTCAGGGTCATGAGATTGAGCTCCACCTCGGGCCCTGCATTCAGTGTGCAGTCAGCTGGAGATTCTCGGTCTCTCTCTCCTTCTGCCCCTCCCCCACCCCCCGCTCTCTCTCTGTCTCTCTATTTCTAAAATAAATTTTAAAATCTTTAAAAAATATATAGTAAAATACGTAGGAACAAATTTAACCAAAGAAATACAAGACTCGCACACTGTAAACTATAAGACATTGCTGAAACTAAAGGGAATAAACCTTAATAAATGTAAAGACATTCTGCATTCATGGGTTGGAAGACATAAAAATGCAATTAAGATAGCAATATTCCAGGGACGTCTGGGTGGCTCAGTCAGTCAAGAGTCTGCCTTTGGGGCGCCTGGGTGGCTCAGTGGGTTAAAGCCGCTGCCTTCGGCTCAGGTCATGATCCCAGGGTCCTGGGATCGAGGCCCACATCGGGCTCTCTGCTCAGCAGGGAGCCTGCTTCCTCCTCTCTCCTCTCTCTCTGCCTGCCTCTCTGCCTACTTGTAATCTCTCTCTCTGTGTCAAATGAATAAATAAAATCTTTAAAAAAAAAAAAAAAAAAGAGTCTGCCTTTGGCTGGGGTCATGATCTCAGGGTCCTGGGATCGAGTGTGCCCACATCAGGCTCCTTGCTCGGTGGGGAGCCTGCTTCTCCCTCTCTCTCTGCCCCCTGCTTATTGTCTCTCTCTCTCTGTCTCATAAATAAATAAAATCTTAAAAGAAAAAAAAAAAGATAGCAATACTTCCTAAACTGAAACACAGATTTAATACAAGCCCTTTTGGAATTCCAGTTGCCTTTTAAAAAATTTTTTAATGAACGATCTGATCCTAAAATTTGTATGGGAAGGCAAGGGACCCAAATAGCCATAACAATCTTGAAAAAGAAAAACAAAGTTGGAGTATTTACACCTCAATTCAAACTCACTTCAAAGCTTGAGTAATCAAAGCCGTGTGACTTTGGTGTACGGATAGACATACAGATTGATGGAGCAGAACTGAGAGTCTAGAAATAAACCCTCATATTTACCATCAACAAGGGTGTCAAGATCATTCAGTGGGAAAGTACAGTCTTTTCAATGAATGGCACGGGGACAGTTAGATACCCATATACAAAGGATGAACTTGGACCTACCTCACATCATACACAGTAAATAATTTAAAAATGGATCAAACATGTGGGGCGCCTGGGTGACTCAGTCAGTTGAGCGTCTGCCTTTGGCTCAGGTCATGATCTCAGGGTCCTGGGATCGAGTCCCGCATCGGCCTCCTTGCTCAGTGGGGAGCCTGCTTCTCCCTCTGCCTCTGCCTGCTGCTCCCCCTGCTTGTGCTCTCTGTCTGTGTCAAATAAATAAAATCTTAAAAAAAAAAAAGGATCAAATATCTAAATGTAAGAACAAAAACTTTAAAACTCTTCAATGAAAATTGTAGGTCAAAATCTCTGTGACCTTGGAATAGAAATGACACCAAGAACACAAGCAAACCAGAGGAGGGAAAATAGATAAATCGGACTTCAAATTAAGAACTTATGTGTACATGGACATTATCAAGGAAATGGAAAACACAACCCACAGAATGGGAGAATATATTTGCAAATTATGTATCTGAGAAGAAACTGCTTTCCAGAATATGTAAAGAATTCTTACAGCCTAACATAAAGAGTAATATCAACTGAAACATGGGCGGGAGCGCCTGGCTGTTTCAGTCCGTGAAGTGGGCAGCCCTTGATCTTGGGCTTGTAAGTTCAAGCCCCACGTTGGGGTGTAGTGATTACTTATTATTATTTTTTAAAGTTTTATTTATTTGACAGAGACACAGCGAGAGAGGGAACACAAGCAGGGGGAGTGGGAGAGGGAGAAGCAGACTCCTGCTGAGTGGGGAGTCCAATGTGGGGCTTGATCCCAGGACCCTGGGGTCATGACCTGAGCTGAAGGCAGATGCTTAACGACTGAGTCACCCAGGCACCCCAAAATTACTTAAAAATAAAATCTTAGGGGTTCCTGGGTGGCTCAGTCAATTAAGTGTCTGCGTTTGGATCAGGTCATGATCCCCGAGTCCTGGGATGGAGCCCCTGGGGCAGGCCTGTGTCAGGCTCCCTGGTCAGCGAGGAGTCTGCTCTACCTCTCTCTCAGCCCCTACCCCCACTCATGCTCTCTCTCCCATGTGTTGTCTCTCTCTCTGTCTCAAATACATAAATAAAATCTTTAAAAATAAATAAAAAATAAAGTCTTAAAAAAAAAGAAAAGAGCACAGAAAATGGGTAAAGGATCATAATAGACATGTATGTCCAAAGAAGGTCTACAAAAGGTTAGAAAACACACGGAAAGATGCTCAACATCACTATTCATTAGAGAAATGCAAATCGAAACCATGAGGTACCAGTTCACATCCACTAGGATTAAAAAAAAAGCCAGATAATAAAAATATTGGTGAGAAGTAATCGGAACACTTTTACATCGCTGGTAGGAATGGAAAATGGTACAACCACGATGGAAATAAGTTTGATAGGTTCTCAAAAAGTGAAACAGAATTACTATATGGCCTAGCAATCCCATTCCTGGGTATAGATCCCAAAGGACTGAAGGATTGAAAACATGTTCACACAAAAACTCGCACACCCATGTTCATAGCAGTACTATTCACAATAGCCAAAAAGTGGAAATAACCCAGATGTCTCTCAACAGGTGGATGGATAAACAAAATGTAGTCTGACAAACCATAAGAGACTCCTAATCTCACAAAACAAACTGAAGGTTATTGGGGGGTGGGAGAGTAGGGATAGGGTGGATGGGTTATGGACATTGGGGAGGGTTTGTGCTTTGGTGAATGCTGTGAAAGATGTAAGCCTGATGATTCACAGACCTATAGCCCTTGGGCAAAGAATAGAAATAAAATAAAAAAAAAAGTAGTCTATCCATAGAATGGAATATTATTCAGCCATAAAAAAGGAACAAACTACTGATAGGTATTACAACACAGATGAACCTTGAAAACATGCTTTAGAAGCCAGGCACAAAAGGTCACATATTGTATAATTCCATTTAAATGTAATGTCCAGAACAGTTCAGTTCATAGACAGACTATAGACTAGCGGTAAGGTAGGGTGTAATTTTATATTTTAAAAGGGTAAATTTTACGCTAAATGAATTATATGTCAATTACAAACAAAAGAAAAAACACTTTTCAATGATGATCAGGCTTTAAAGTGGGGGTTAGGCATCCTGTCATAAATTAGTATCAAAAGAGAATAACCCGGACCATTTTCAGGAGGAATGGGGCAGGTCGCTGAGATCCAGATTCTTGCATCAAGGAAACTGAGGCCCAGGCACACAGTTCTCAGGTGGACCCAGAATTAGTACCCAGGTATGTCTGCCTTATGAGCTCCTTGTAGCTTCTAGTCCTGCACTGTCCAATAGGAAAGCCCCTAGCCCTTCAAGCTATTGTGCCTTGAAAAGTGACTAGTCTGAATTAAGATCCCCTGTAAATGTGCAATGCATGCTATGTCTGGAAGACTCTGTAGGATGAAAAGAATATAAAGTATCTTAACTTTTTTTTTTTTTAAAGATTTTATTTATTCATTTGACACAGAGAGAGGTTACAAGTAGGCAGAGAGGCAGGCAGAGAGAAGGAAGCAGGCTCCCTGCTGAGCAGAGAGCCCGATGCGGGCCTCCATCCCAGGACCCTGAGAACATGACCTGAGCTGAAGGCAGAAGCTTTAAGCCACTGAGCCACCCAGGCGCCCTGGCATTTATATTTTGATTGGACAATGCTGCTCGAGAGTATTTGGGCCCCTGGGGCAGGGAAGGAGAGCTTGGCATTAATTCATTCATGAAATAAAACTTCACTGAGCATCCTTGGCTGAATTAGCCTAAAGCTGATCACCGGGCCTGCTGGTTAAGCTGGAGAGGGGGTCTCACCTGCACTTTGAATCCTAAAGGGAAGGAGGGAAGGCATGTGCGGTAACCCTTCGCTCTTGGTGGGGAGGTTGACGCCTTCCTTCTTCACTAGGTCCAGATGTGCCTGAAGGTCTCTGACGAATTAAAAAAATCTGGAAGGCATGGCGATTAAAAACGGCAGAAAAGGGTGGGTATCTTGTGTATTTTGACGAGGTTTACTTTTAAGGGGAACTCCAAGAAAGGGTACCTTCAAAAGCTTAGTCATTTATCATCTAATCCAAGATACATATTTGATGCTATGTTTCAGTCAGGCCCGAGGATGGGCCGGAGGGGTGGGGGTGGGAGGAGGACCGAAAATCTGAAACGCACACTCCAGGAAAGTAGAAACTTTGTCAAGTTCATTCTTGTACCCTTGGCGCCTGGACCGGTGCCAGGCACACAGTAGGCGCTTCTTAAATATCTGAATGAGTTTAGATGCAGCGTTCCGTGGACGCAAGAGTGGATTTTCCAGGCAAGAGGCCTCTGGCTTTTGTCGGTGTCCAAAGAGTCTCGCAGGCCCCCAAGGGGTTAAAAACCACTTCATACAGACAGGGACGCGAAATTTATTTGAAATCAATGTCAAGAACGGGTCGTTCTCATTCTGGGGAATGGCCAGCCTTCGGCGTCTGGAACGATCTACGTGCTTAAAAATACCTCTCGCCACCATTTTCTCCAGGTAATTTTCCATCCCTGCCCCCACATCCAAGGGGGGAAAAAGTCATTCTGAAACCCTACCTAGCTATTAAAAAAAAA
>LNAC01000056.1:2946084-3019092 GCA_002007465.1 Ailurus styani | reverse complement strand
GGAGGGTGTTGCACGGGGCCACCGAGAGGTGGGGGTCGGAGAGCCCACGGAGAGGCTGGAAGGCCTGAGTGCCGCAGGTCCTGTTGGGGCCACCAGCCACGTGTGTCCCTGTGTGGGACTCCTGAGGAAGCGAGGTCTGACCTGGGCTCTGGATCTGAGCCTGGGCAGGGGAGAGGGGACCCCGTTCCCACGCACTCCCCACAAGGTCGTGGCCCCAGCAAAGAGGCGGACAGGGCCCCTGTCCTCCCAGAGCCCAGATGTGCTCCAGCGGGAACGGGGGCCCTTGAGCCAGGCCACGGGGGTCTCTCTGTGGTTCTGCCCCCTGCTTGGCAGCCTCGTAGAGATCTGGTTGCTCACCATTGAGCGGGGTCGATGGTGTCGCCGGTGGAGGGACCTGGCCAGGCCCCCCGCCTTGGTGCCCTCTGGCCGTGGCTGCCATCGGAACTCGGCGGCATTCTGGGGTCGCCGCGGAGGCTGCCCTGGGGGCGGGGGGCGGCCGGCCGTGCCGCGCCAGGCCGTGCTGTCCCAGGAACAGATGTGGGACCTGGAACGCGACCGCCGGAGGAAGTGGCAGTGGGAGGACAGCGCGGGGGACCGCCAGGCCAAGAGGCAGTGCTCGGAGGGCGCTGAGGAGCTGAGCAAGGACAGGAGGATGGCCCTGGAGGCCAGGAGGCAGAGGCGGCAGAGGAGGAGGGAGGAGCAGGCGAGGGCCTTGTCGGGGGGTCCGTGGGGACCCCAGCCTCACTCATCGGGTGTCTACTTGGGCTGTGGGTGGGGTGTGGAGAAAAAGGGGGTTTGTGGGGTGAGCCCTGCGGGTCGGGGGGAGAATGGGTGAATTGAAACGCGTCTGTGTTCTGTCCAGATGGTCTCTGGCAATTCTTTGTAGTCCTGCTGACCCCAAGGTGTGGCTCCCATCCGTCCCCGTGCTCTGGACTGACCGCCCCTGGGGTGCACGTGCGCACCGACCTGGGTCCTAGGCAGTACCCAGTGCTTGCCGAGACAAGCCAGTCCTTTTTTCTCATTTGAGATGTTAAGAGCCTTCTGGAGCCTTCCGGTGGTTTCGCCCTGTAGGAGGACAGCAGAGAAGCCCCGCTCTCTGGTCTGTGGCTCCCCCTCAGCGTGGACCAGCCTGGCCCCGGCACACACAGCTGCTCTGGGAGCCTGGGCCGGGCTGCCCTGCCTCCAGCAGCCGCCTCGGGGCGGGCCTCTCCCTGCCCTGTCCTCGTGCGGCCGGCGGGTGGTGCGGTCCTGACCGTGGCCTTGGGGTCAGGTTAGGGTTCAGTCCACCTAAGCTCTTCCTTCTGATTCTAGGGAACAGGGAACAGCCAGGTACCCCAAAGCAAGTACGCCGAGCTGCTGGCCATCATCGAGGAGTTGGGGAAGGAGATCAGACCCACTTATGCGGGGAGCAAGAGCGCCATGGAGAGACTCAAACGAGGTAAGTAGTGCGACCCAGACTCCCCTGATGGGTGCCGCCTCCTTGCGGGGTATGTGGGCAGGTCCCCTGTGCCCCAGGGGCTCCCGCGTCGCTAATCCGATGTGGAGGCGTCCGCGGGGCAGGGGTGGGTCGGCACGCGGGATGGAGACTGTTCTTGGGATCTGACGGGAAGGCCTCGCGTGCCTCCTGGGACGGTCCGTGTGCTCTAAAAAAGGAATCTTTGTAGCCCAGATCCTGCTGCTTTGTTGCCTGCTCTGCCCCCGTTGGCTGCCGCTGGTCCCCGGGAGCCGCAGGGGGCTAAACGCGCCAGCCCGCCGCCTCTGGGTGGGCCGGGGGCGAGGAGTCGGGAGGTCCTGGGTGCCGTGTTGCCCTCTGCTGTCCGCTCGTTGGAGCAGAGCCCCAGGGGGCGCGTGGGTCTGTGCTCGTCTGGAGAGGGAGAGCAGGAACACCGTGAAGTTCTTTCGTGATGGAAGAGGGAGGGCGGGCGGGCAGGAGCATGATGTCACAGAGAACCGGTGACTCACGTGAAGACGTGACTGACCAGCTGATCTCGGGGTGGGGGGGGAGGTGAAATCGGCAGCCGCCTCGCGAAGTCACTGGGGTGGAGGAGAGAAGAGCATTTCTGTTCTGGAAGGGGGCAGTGCAGAATAGCAGTGGCCTAGGTGCGAATTTAATTTCGGGAGGGATCTGTGTTTCGGAGGAAGGCTGGAGAAGGCTTCCGCGGAGGCCAGGCCTCCACAGTGGTGGGCGAGGCTGGCCGGGGACGGCAGTGGGCTTCCCTGGTGTCTATGAAGCCTTCGTGGACGGAGAGGCCGGGCCTGGACAGGGCTTGGGGAGAGGTGGGGTGAACCCTGACCCACCCTGGGTGGGGGCAGGTGGGCATCGCTCTGCGTCCGGACAGCTGTTTGGAGGCAGGGGAAGCAAGACAGCCCTGAGCCCTGGAGTTCTGGTTACACAAGTGGAAATCCCGGGAAGATGCTGGACCTCAGAGTCTAACAGGCAATCTGCAGTCACCCAAAAAGGCCCGCGGGTTCAGGCCAGCTGATGGATGTGCCTCGTGATGGCTCCAGGGCGAGAGCTGCGGGAGCAGCTGGTCCCGCTGTCACGCTCACCGGTAGCCAAGTCCAGGCTAGGCAAGTTCATGTCGGAACAGGGTGAAGAAGGGTCATCAAGGGTACGGGGCAGTCGGGTGCATGGTGGGTAGGTCAGCAGACCGTAACTGATAGGCCAAGCAGTTTTGTTTTGTTTTTTTAAAGATTTTATTTTTATTTATTTGACACAGAGAGAGAGAGATCACAAGTAGGCAGAGAGGCAGGCAGAGAGAGAGGAGGAAGCAGGCTTCCCGCGGAGCAGAGAGCCCGATGTGGGCCTCGATCCCAGGACCTCGAGACCATGACCTGAGCCGAAGGCAGAGGCTTTAACCCACTGAGCCACCCAGGCGCCCCCAAGCACGGTTTTTAGTTTTTAACAGTGGAAAATGATTCTGTGACATGTGAAAACGATCTGCAGTTCCGACTTCAGCGTTCGTAATAAAGGGTTATTGGGGGATGGCCACACCCATCGCTTCTCTCTTAGCTGCTTGAGCGGTTGTGACAGAGCCTGTGTGGCCTGCAAAGCCCGAGATACTTACTCTTTGGCCCTTTCTGGAAAAAAGTCTTCTGAAGCTCAGAGATAAGATTCGTGGGCTGCGGACGCCTGCATGACTGGGGGTGTCATTCCCAGTGCCCTCCGGCGGTCCCCTCTCAGAAGGAGTACATTCCTTGTGTCTGTTAAAACGAGATCAGTATCTCACCGCGTTCACTAAAGGCCACAACAACAACAACAGAACAAACGCAACAACCAAATCATAACCGGCACACCAGAGAGACGAGAGACGGGCAGGGGAGTGATAGGGCGGAAGGTGCCGTCAGCACCCGGCGGGCCGGGTGGTCGTCCCAGTGGACCAAGGCTGGATGTAAACGAGCAGTCTTGCATCCTAACTGTGCGGCCTGGACACTGGACAAGCCCTTTCTAGAACTTAGAATACGAAGAAGCCAGAGAAAAATCATGATCTGAAGCCCCGGACTCTCCAAAGTGGGTCAGGCTTACCGAGAGCGGGTGGGGACACACCTGCTTCCGTCCCCTGACCGCCTGCCGTGCCCGAGAGCTTGCGGGAAGGGACTGGTAGGAGCGTGAAGAGGAGTCTGGGCTCGGGGGGAAGGCCTTCGACGTGGCTGTTTCCAAACCGCTGGAATCCCAGGGGGGGTTGGGTGCGGGTCCTGAGGTCCCTTCCAGGGCAAGGGCTTTTCAGCTGGGCTGTGCAGGGTCCTCTTCCTCTCCGGGATCGGGTTCTGCTGGACCTCAGCCTGTGCTTCTCCTCCAGGCATCATCCACGCCAGAGGACTGGTTCGAGAGTGCTTGGCGGAAACGGAACGGAACGCCCGATCCTAGCTGCCTGTCAGCTCGAAGGTTCCCATCTCCGTCTAAGACCCGAAGTTACAGCTCCTCTCCCGTGTTCAGATGAAACTCTTGTTTTCAAAATGGTAACAGTTGAGTTTCTCCTTCCCACGAGCCTCCCATGGTTCACGAGGTTCTGAGATGCAGAAATATTTTGCAGTGGACTAGGATTTACATTTAAATAGTTAGGAATTACCCAGGGTTTTTGGGGTTTGGTTTTTTTTTCTCCCCCTAAGCATTGATTTAAAAGATGCACGTGAAAGATACCTATCTCACAGCAAAGATCCCAGTTACGTTACGCAGTTCTCTGTTTTTTCATAAGCTAATACAACTCTGAGAGTTTCGTTTTTGGTTTTTGGTTTTTTTTTTTTGAGTGCGTATGTTTGCCCCACGGTATGGATTCCGCTTAATAGAACTTCTTTTGTGCTTCAGCATTTGCTCGCATGACTATTAGTGCTTTGAGGTCAATTTAAAAAATGCACAAGTTATAAATACAGAAGAAAGAGCAACCTACCAAACCTAACCTAACAAGAACCCTTCCCTGCCCCACATTTTCCTACTAAGACTGTGTGTGGATTTCCGTTTTGCTTTTCCTGTAAGGTGATCTGAACATCTGGAAGAAAATGACTAAAACTGTTTGCATCTTTGTATGTATTTATTACTTGATGTAATAAAGCTTATTTTCATTAACAATTTGTATTAAGGTGTGGGTTCCTTGAATTCTGAAGTGTTTGTTTTTGTTGTTTTTGTTTATTTTTAAGCGATACTTTAAAAAACAGGTCCTCGGGGGCATCTGGACGGCTCAGTCCCTGGACGTGCAACTCTCGAGCTGGGGGTTGTAAGTTCAAGCCCCACGTCGGGTGTGGCAGTGACTTAAACATAAAATCTTTAAAACAAAATAAAACAAAAAACAGCTCCTTTGACGAGAGGGGGAGGTCCCTGCCCCAGAGGGTTTGCCCATCTGGCCCCAGAAACATCTTGTGTGCCGAGAGCAGGACCACTCGAGGCCGAGGAAGCAAGGTGTTTGCCTGAGTGGGAAGGTGGGGGTCAGACGAAGCTGCATCCTGGTGCATTGTGAGTGCTGTGGGCGTCGGTGCCCGCCAGGGAAGCCAGCAGGGACGTCAGCGGAGGGGCTACTACTGACTGTCCCCGCCGCCTGCCCACAGTGAGGCCGTTCTCGGCCTCCGGGTGCTTGTCCTGCGAGCATTTCCAGGCTGCTCCAGCAATCCAGTTCTCATGCGACGCTGCTCTGCACTCCGGGGAGCCTCCTCTGGGGCCCCCCGGGGAGAACCCGCTGGCCCGGTGCTCGGTGCTCAGTGCTCGCGAAGGCCGGCCTCTGCTGGCGGTGCTGAGACCATGCGGTGGTCCACCAGCGCCCCCCAAAGAGGTTTGGCGGTGACTTTTACTACATTCCTGAGGCGCTGAGCCCCGGGTGAGGAGGATTCACTGGGGTGACAGGGAGACAAAGGAGGGATGGGGTCTGTTTCGCAGGCACGAGGGAAGGGCCCCGCCACGACAGGTCGAAGGGCGGGTAATGGACTTGAGGGAGTGGGCATGTCTGCGTCTGTTTCATGCACAGTGAACCCCAAAAGGTACAAGAGAGGAGACAGATGGAAGCTCTGTCTACAGCTCCCAGATTCTCTTCCCACTGTTACCACTTGTCGTGTACCCTTCCAGGCGCTTGGCTACCATCTAAATGGAGGTCCGCACGGGGACGGGCCTGGGTGCTGCGCCTGGCCTCCAGAACCTTGCACGCAATGCTTACGCGTCCAGACCAGCTCGCTCCGAGGTGAGAAGAGCCTTACCTGGCTGTCGTAAAGGTGAACTTACTTGGACGCAGGTACGGGGCACGCGGTCCATGCCTGCGGAATGGGTGGTTTTGACGGCAGATCCTGTCTGACGGTGGCCTTTTCCTCTCGTGGATTTTCCCCTATTTGTTTTATGGGTCAAACCCAGACGTGTTCTGACGGGCCAAGCTATTACTTCTGCCTAAAAGCCCCATACGACTGAAGGGGCAAATCCAGCTTGAGTGTTGGCCTTGTGCAAATTCACAAATAAATCAGGTTCTGGAAACTCCTCTCATAAATCCACTTGTAAATAAACACATGAGGAACGTCATGTGTATTTTTTTAAGTAAGCTCTATGCCCAACGTGGGGCTCAAACTCACGACCCTGAGATCAAGAGTCCCATGCTCCACCGACTGAGCCAGCCAGGTGCCCCCAAAATGCCACTAATGTTTGACTCCCTTCCACAGTTTTCCAAAAAAAGTGAAACTTCTTGGGGCGCCTGGGTGGCTCAGTCGTTAAGCGTCTGCCTTCGGCTTGGGTCGTGATCCCAGGGTCCTGGGATTGAGCCCCATATTGGGCTTCCTACTCGGTGGGGAGCCTGCTTCTCCCTCTCCAGCTCCCCTTGCTTGTGTCCCCTCTTTTGCTATCTCTCTCTGTCATAAATAAATAAAATCTATAAAAAAAGTTAAAAAAAGAGCGCCTGGGTGGCTCAGTGGGTTAAAGCCTCTGCCTTCGGCTCAGGTCATGATCTCAGGGTCCTGGGATCGAGGCCCACATCGGGCTCCCTGCTCAGCGGGGAGCCTACTTCCTCCTCTCCCTGTCTCTCTGCCTGCCTGCCTCTCTGCCTACTTGTAATCTCTCTCTCTCTGTGTCAAATAAATAAATAAAATCTTTAAAAAAAAAAGTTAAAAAAAGAATGGAACTTCCTCATTAATATTAATGCTTTTTTTCAAAAAGTTTTATTTTTAACCTTTGGTAATAAAACAAGACAATCACACAAATAGGTAGCTTAAAAAGATACAGTGACATCTTTCTAACTGCCCAGCCAGGTCTAGAAAGAACTTTGTCAGCCACCCACAGCCCCTTAGGGTGTCCTATCACAGCGACCCTTTTCTGGCCCACAAGAAGTAGCTGCTGTTCTTTTACAGCAATGTCTTCTGTGTGTCTCTTTATAGTTTTATTCTTAAAATGTGCGTCTCTATTCATCAGTTTAGTCTGCCTTTTTTTTTTTTTTTTAAGATTTATTTGACAGAGAGACACCGTGAGAGAGGGAACACCAGCAGGGGGAGTGGGAGAGGGAGAAGCAGGCTTCCCACCGAGCAGGAAGCCCGATGCGGGGCTCCATCCTAGGACCCTGGGATCATGACCTGAGCTGAAGGCAGACGCTTAATGACTGAGCCACCCAGCCGCCCCTAGTCTGCCATTTAAAAAATTTTGATTTGGGCGCCTGGGTGGCTCAGTGGGTTAAAGCCGCTGCCTTCGGCTCGGGTCATGATCCCAGGGTCCTGGGATCGAGGCCCGCATCGGGCTCTCTGCTCAGCGGGGAGCCTGCTCCTCCTCTCTCCTCTCTCTCTGTCTGCCTCTCTGCCTACTTGTAATCTCTCTCTCTGTCAAAATGAATAAAAAAAAAATAATAAATTTTGATTTAAAATGTTACGTCTGTCAGAAATACAGAAATCCTAGAGTAATGCTTGAGTTGGAATGGAATTCCCCACCATTATTCCTTGGAAGCATCTGGCAGGTTCTTTTTCTTTTTAATTTTAATTTTTTTTTTTTAGAGAGGGAGTGTGCAAACATGAGTGGGGTGGGGGTGGGGGTGGGGACAGAGGGAGAGGGACAGAGAATCTCAAGTAGGCTCCATGCTGAGCATGGATGCAGGGCTTGATCCCATGACCTTGAGATCATGACCTGAGCTTAGATCAACAGTTGGACGCTTAACTGACTGAGCCACACAGACGCCCCTGCATCTGGCAGGTTCTTTAGTTAGAATCTGCGTTTTTTTCAGGGGTGCCTGGCTGGCTCGGTCAGAAGAGCGTGCAACTCTTGATCTCGGGATTGGGGTTTTGAGTTCAAGGCCACGTTGGATGGAGAGATCTTAAAAACAAACAAACGAGAAAAGCATCTGCGGTTCTGTCTCAGTGGACGTTCTTACTCGATTCCCAGAGTTCTTTCAGCAGCTTCTTTTTCTCTAGGGTTTCCTTCGCTCTTTTTTTCCTCTCTCGTTTTTTCCTCTCTGCCTCCTGTTTTTCTTTGTAAACAAGACTGTTTTCACCATTGTAGAAAATATCCAGTTTCTCTTGGAGGATTTTCCGAGCGAGCTTTCTGTTCTGATCGACCGATCTTGTCTGATGGCACTGCAAGAGATAATATTTTATAATGTGAAAAAGTTTGTTCTGGACAGGACCTCAGAAACTGTGGAATTTAACCTAGTCGCTCCACAGATGAGCACAGGCCCGAGAGGCAAGGCCACTTGTCAAGAATCCCAGTGAGTCTGTGACAGAATGAAGACCATACGCCCTCCTTCCTGCCTCTTCTTAGCCTTCACCTTGTCCCACCCGCTCAGCTGTATTAAGTGACTTTCTTGGTGATGGTTTTATTATTAAGACTGTTGCTTTGTTCGGAAGCAAAGATAGCCTTCAGATAACTTCAAGTCCCCGGATAATTTTTAAAACATCAACTGATCTGTCTAGCTTGTGGCCAGGGTAATAAGCCCTCGGCACCATTTATAAACGTAAAATTCTGTCTCAGGAAAAAAGATAGCATCTTTATTATTAGTCAGCCATACCGTTGATTATGTCATCCTGGAGTTATTAAGGGTGATGCCTCTTGCAAAACTATTCGATAAAACATTCTGTGAAATTAGAGCGAGAGAAGAGTACTGAAAGCAAATCTGCGGTAAGTTTATAAAACAGTTAAACAAAAATCCTGTCAGGTTGCAGAATTTTGTGTGTTGCTCATGAATGACGCTTTTTCTCAAGGAGGAAGACAAAAGTGATTGAGGTTTTAACTGATAGGCTCCTGGCTCAGAAACTTGGTAGTGAAGAACAGTTGTCGGGAGCACAGACTTTGGGCTTGGTCTGGGTTGATGCCCGCAGCTGTAGATCTCGGGCAAGTGACTTAACCTCTCTGTGCCTGATTCCACACCTGTACCATGAGGAAGGCAAGGCACGAGGGCTTGCGAGGATGAGGCTGACCGTGTGCGGAGCTGCGCCGACCGGGGCCTACCCCGACTCTGGTGTGTGGAAAGCCCACCTTGCTGTCCCTTCTCTTTGCTCTCTGGCGACTCAGAAGGGACTAGCAGTTAGTTGTACCGAGAGGCAGTGGGGGCCACTCCTAACCAGGAAACGGGAGAGAGCATTCCAGTATTCCTAGGGGCTCGGGGTGTGTTGAGAGCTGGGGATACTCTGATCAGAGACTGGTTTTGAGGTAAAGAAGGAAGACGCCTCCAGGCAGCCACGCGTCGCATTTTTATCCCGAGGGCCGGACATGCTCTGCCTGGGTTACGGCGCCCCGAGAAGGGCAGGTGTCACTGACTTTTACCAAAGAGGGGACCAAAGCGGGGACGTCTACCTTGACCACGATGCCGGAGGGGACGTGCCTCAGCACCACACAGTTGCTGGTTTTGTTGGTGGCCTGGCCCCCCGGACCGTGCCCTTTCACGAACTGCTCTTCAAGGTCCCTCTCCTCCAGGGGAGGCAGAGCGGGGTGGTCCCTCCTGCCCGCCGCCGGGACCGCAGTGACTGCCGCTGCCGGGGCCAGCAGCGCCCGCGTCTCCCGAGGCCCGGGGCCCCACGGCGCGGGCCACATTCTGGCCAGGACTGCGGGCCAGCGGAAGCAAGCCGAGGGCCTCATGCACAGGGCTCTGCCTGTTCACCACCCGAATCTGGAGGGGAGAAAAAAGACAGCCTTTCAGGCAGATGCATTTGCTCTCAGGATGACACTAAAGGTTCTAGGATGGCCTTTTATTTTTTTTAAGATTTTATTTATTTATTTGACAGAGAGAAAGAGATCACAAGTAGGCAGAGAGGCAGGCAGAGAGAGAGGAGGAAGCAGGCTCTCCGCTGAGCAGGGAGCCCGATGTGGGGCTCGATCCCAGGACCCTGAGATCATGATCTGAGCTGAAGGCAGAGGCTTTAACCCACTGAGCCACCCAGGTGCCCCTGGGATGGCCTTTTATAAACCGGTTCAAACGAGGGCCATCCATCCATCACGTGGGGTGTTTAGGAAGTTGGTAGAGACGGCAAGGCTCAGCCCTCTGCAGCCTCGGGCCACCTCCCGTGATCTTCACTGCGTGCGCCTTCCCAACTCATAACTTGTTTTTTTTTGAAGATTTTATTTATTGACAGAGAGAGAGAGAGGAGGGAGAGAGAGCACAAGCAGGTGGAGCAGCAGAGGCAGAGGGAGAAGCACACTCCTCACTGAGCAGGGAGCCTGACGTGGGGCTCGATCCCAGGACCCCACCATCATGACCTGAGCCGAAGACAGACGCTTAACTGACCGAGCCACCCAGGTGCCCCTGATAAATATTTTCTTATAACAAACTGAAAATACCCTCAAAGCACTGGAGGTGCTACTTTCTCAGGAAGGAGAGGTTTTGAGCGTGACATTCAAAAGAACAGAGCTGTAATTCGATAAAGAAACACTAAACAGGGTACCAAGCAAGAATTAGGATCTGAGTCCAGCGACATTACTTAACCGTTTGAGAATCTTTGAAATCCAAATGTAAAGACGACAGTATGCAAGTCTATCTTCTAGCTGAGCTTACGCGGTCTGACACAGTAAATATCACTATCAATCAATGTCATGATTGTTGTTTTTTCATGTTTCCAGTTTCATGGATTTGAATAGGAACATCTGTTCCCACAGACGCGCTGCCAATAACATGATCCAAGTGGTACTCATCCCTGGAACGTTCGGACCAACTGATTTTTATGAGGGTGCCTGCGTGGTTCAAAATGCCATGCGAGGCGTTGTGAGCGATGCGAGGTGGGAGAGAGCAAGCCTCTGTCTTCATGGAGCTTAGAGTCTAGTCAGAGAGAAGAGGCTGTATTTAACCATTAGACTTGAACAGCTACTCCAGACGTAGCAGAAGGCTGAAATGTCTTCGTTGACAAGTGAATGGTGCAGAGTACCAGCTACCAGGACATGGTGAATCCCAAGGGCCTTTGCCTTCTTCCAGGGGAGCAAGGCAGAACAAGCTGACAGGTGTGTTGGCTCTTTTCAAGGATGGGTTGCCTCCCCTTGCCAACAGGGACAAGTCACAGCGTGGGGCTGTTTTCTTACCTGGAAAATGGGTGAACAAACCCTTCTCTGCCCATTCTGCACAGGCTTAAAGATCAGAGGGAAAAAAAAAATACTCTGGAAAGAGCTTTTGTTGAATTCCTTTGAAGGCATGAGACTGATTTTTAGCAAAATCCCTGTCACTCGGGTGGACTATGGGAACGAGGAACGTGCCACTCGCTTCCTGCTTCTTGATCCAGGATGATGTAGGTGCTAAAAACAGATGGACTGTCCTAACAACTGCTTCCTTTGAGGCCCTAAATAGCTGCTTTTACCATTTGAAACCTTGTAAATTCTAGCCGAGGGCCAGGGGTCTCTAACCTAGGTAGGAAGTGGTGTATACCTGAGCCCAATGCCTTCAGCCAAAAGTAGCTTAATCATGCACCAAAGAATTTCAGCAGGTTTCCTCTCGGCTCATTTCCCTCTCACCCTGTCAGTTCTGGCTGCTGCTAACTTCTAGGAGCCCATGCTGGTCTCTAACAAGCTTTGAGGCTGCTTACTGCAGACGCAGGCTGGTGGGCACTGCTGCCTTGTAAATATGTACATTTCTGTTATTTTACGGGTTCTCTCTCTGAGTAATCAGTTTAGCTGGTCCTGAGAGGATCCTGGTCATCTTTAGAATGACAATACCGTATTCTTAACCTCTCTCTCTATGGAAAATAAATATAATGTACTTTTCAAGCCTGATGCCAATGCTAATTTTCAATTCTGTGACGGATGTGATGGTCTAAACTCTTAACTTCTCTCCGAAAAGTATGGCATTCAGGATGTGTGTCAGTCCTGAGGGGGTGACAATTAATGTAGTGTTGGTAAGATGCTCGGCGGCTGTGAAGGGCTAGATTTTGAAACAGTGCGTGCCAGGGAAAGGGGCGCTTTAGAAAACTGGTTTTGTTTATTGTGTGTCAGGTCTTTTGGAAGTATGCTCAGGGGAAAAGATAAATGATAAACACCGGCACTTTTCTGAAATCGCTACAACAAAGAATCCGCTCCCCTGTAAACGATTAAGTGAATGAGACCTGAGTCAATGTCCGAAATGTCCCTTCCCTTATTTCTGCTTTTCAGTCCATAGAACAAGATTCCTTTGTGTACCAGACAGCATCGAGTCCCTGGATCAGATTCATTACAGAAGGCAAGCCGGGGGCCTCCCCTGGGGTTTCTCTTCCGCTAGTTAGTAAATCTGACCAGGCAGGACAGCACTGGCATAGAGTGTGGCGACAAAGAAAGGAAGTGAGTCTGAGACGAGGCGAAACTCCCAGACAAAGGGCGGAGAGGAGAGTGCCTGTATCAGCTGCTTTGTTCCTGGCCCGCTGTTTCAACTCGCTACCTTTCTGTCCTAGTTTGGGGCTGACACGCACACTGGAAGGCCTCCCACCCAAACGGGGTTCAAGAAAGTTCCCGGCATTTAGTTACTGGCTGCTTTGTCTAATGGCTAATTCCAACAGCCAATTGGGCGATTCGCAATACTTTCCGTATCTTTGGGAGCTTTGGCTCTACTCCAATGACTGCTAAAAATGACCATGCTTCCACTTCCCCAAAGCCCAGGGAACAGTGATTGGGTTTCAGGTTTTGTGATGCCCATAGAGCAACGCAAAAGTCTTCGGGGGACAATAAAACCAGCTCAAATTAGAGCTCGTTGTGACTTTAAAAAGGAGCAACAGAAAAATGGTGATAGGAGGTGCTGGTAAGGGGAAACCGGGAGTCATGACAGTGTGCCCCGATTCCTGTCTGTGAGCGTGCACCTCCATTCGGGGCTGGCTCTGCACCCTCGCTTCCCCTCAGCCCTGCTTTTCCTCTAAGGACCTGTCTGCACTGAACAGCCTGATTGCAGTCTGGCTTAAAGCCTCTCATTGTCCCTGTCTCTTCCCACTCAGTCAAGTCAGAGAGGATAGGTGTTAGGACTTTACAAAAGGGAATGCTAATTTGTTCAATGAGTATTTTCAGCATCTATGTGCCAACATGGGCCTCAGGGAGCCCAAGGAGCCTGTGGCATAAAAGAGAAATTAAGGATGCCCCCAAATATGATGCATGCTAATAGCCCAGGATGGAGAACAGGCTACAGAACCATAGTTCTCTGACTTCCTGGGCCCCTAAGTCACTTGGAGGGCTTATTACCGGGGCCTGGGGTCTGTATTCCAGTAGGTGCCCGTAGGTTTCCGGACTTGGAGCCAGCCGCCACACATTCCCTCCTCAGGTCCCCAGAGTCAGCCCACGCCTAGGAAGATGTCTGGCTGCAGGGATGGTGTATGCTGAGATCTGGAACATGGCCCGTAACTGCAGCAGTCAGATGTAAACTAGATGCAGCAAGGTGAGGCTCATTTCCTCAGCAGCTCTAAGGCTCCGAGATGGGGGAAGGGCATGGTCATGTGTCTCTTCGAGAGGGAAGATTTATCTCAGTCCATTTGCAGGAAGTCATAGGATTTCGATCCTTGGACTCACCTGGATGCCATGTGCCCCAAATTCAGTGCCTAATTTTTTTTTTTTTTTTTTTTTAGAGAGAGTGCTAGTTTCTCTGAGCCACAACTTGCAGGGTTATCTCAGCCTTGCAGAAACTTCATCAAATCTAACCGAGGGAACAGATGTGGAGATGAACTGAAATGGGGGTGCTTTAGGCAAGATGGCTGGGAAAGCTCTCACCGTGCACATTTTCAGGAGCAGACAAGTCCCCTGGGAAAGCTCTCACCGTGCACATTTTCAGGAGCAGACAAGTCCCCCGGGGGTCCTGTTTCAGTGGATCTGGGTGGGGCCGGAGACTCTGCATTCCTAACCAGCTCCCGGGTGAGGCTCCTGCCTCCAGGAGTGTTATGGCCAAGAGCTTTGAGCAAAGGTGCTTTTCTAAGTGCTGGCTCTTAGGGCTGTCCGACTACTGGATGGGAGCCCCAGGACAAGGATGGCAAAGATGGAGATGAGGAAGGTGGGAAGGAGATTAATGGCAGGAACAGCAAACATTCATAGAAAAGAAAGAGGAATACTGACTGGAGCTAGCAGAAGGTGAAATGGTAACAAGGGGATTGAGAAATGGGGTCATCTGAAAAAAGAACACCAATAATGTTTCTATTACATTAGTGTTCTAGAACACCACTGTCCGATATGAACATAATGTAGGCCATGTGTGAAATTTTAAATTTTCTAGCAGTCATCTTAAAAACAGTAAAAAAGAGGGTGCCTGGCTGGTTGGTGAAGCATGTGACTCTTGATCTTGGGTGCAGATCAAGCCCCATGGGGCACAGGGATGACTGAAAAATAAAATCTTTAGGGGTGTGTGGGTGGCTCAGTCGGTTAAGTGTCTGACTCTTGAACTCACGCCCAGGTCTTGATTTCAGGGTTGTGAATTCAAGTCCCGAGTTGGGCTCCACAGTGGGTGTGGAACCTACTTAAACAAAATTAAAAGTCTTTAAAAAATAAAACAGTAAAAAGAAATGATGATGGGGCCCCTGGGCTGCTCAGTCGTTAAGCATCTGCCTTCGGCTCAGGTCATGATCCCAGGGTCTTGGAGTCAAAACCTGCTTCTCCCTCTCCCTCTGCCTGCTGCTCCCTCTGCTTGTGCTGTCAATTAATAAAAAAATCTTTAAAAGAAAACTGATGAAATTAATGTTAATATATCTTATTTTTATTTTTTTATAATTTTTTCAAAAGATTTTATTTGACAGAGAGAGACACAACGAGAGAGGGAACACAAGCAGGGGGAGTGGGAGGGGGAGAAGCAGGCTTCCCTGAGTAGGGAGCCTGACGCAGGGCTTGATCCCAGGACCCCAGGATCATGACCTGAGCCAAAGGCAGACACTTAACGATTGAGCCACCCAGGCGCCCCAATGTTAATATATTTTAAATATATATATTTAATATAGGGGCGCCTGGGTGGCTCAGTCAGTTAACCGTCTGTCTTCAACTCAAATCATGATTCCGGGGTCCTGGGATCGAGCCTCATACCAGGTTCCCTGCTCAGCTGAGAGCCTACTTCTTCCTCTCCTTCTGCTGCTCCCCCTGCTTGTGCTCTCTCTCTGTCAAGTGAATAAATAAAAATCTTTAAAAATAAATAAATAAATAAATAAATAAATTTATATTTAAAAAGTATTTTTATTTTCTTTTTGGATTATTTGGTTATTTGGATATAACCTCATATATCCAAAATATTATTTCAACATGCAATCAATTTGAAAATTATTGTGGTATTTTAATTTTTATATGAAGTCTTCAAAATCTGGGGTGTCTTCAATGCTGCCGTAGCAGACAATGTAGCTCCAGAATCTTTCTCCTCATTATGGTCCCGAGAGCAGCAGCAACAGCCCTGCTTGGGAGCTCATTAGGAATGCAGACTCTCAGGCCCGACCCCAGACTGCCTAAATGAGAGCCTGCCTTTAATGAAGATCCCTAAGTGACTCAGAGACACTCCTGAAGTCTGAGAAGCCTTATCTTAGAACGTAGGAACTAGCAAGTTCTTCTAGCTGCCGGGACAGACACTTTTAAAAGCTGATGTTTCTTCCATTTAAGAAGTTGAGGCCAGAATTCTGGGGTGCTGATTATCTGTTTGGTCCTGGTCCTATTTCCCCTCCCACAATGGGAGATAAAGGGACAGGTCTCAAATGAGGACAATGACCTCATCAATGGGAAGGACCAAACCCTGAACTCAAGACAGGCTGATGTGCATTGGTGCAGCTTGAAAAGACAAAACGGCCAGCTGATGGCACCAGAAGCTAAGTGAGAGAATGATTTTCTGAGAAATGCTTAAGCATAATCCATGTTTTTATTCATTGATTTTTAAATAAATACATGTTATTTTATTTTATTTTTTTAAATTTGAGAGTGAGCGAGCACACACAGGCGGAGTAGCCTCCCCGCCGAACAGGGAGCCTGATATGGGGCTCGATCCCAGGACCCTGAGATCGTGACCTGAACCGAAGGCAGACATGTCACCAACCGAGCCACCCAGGTGCCCCCAGAATCCGTTTCCCTGCTCCGTCTGGCTCAACCTCCTGTTCTGGTTGGTCTGCAGTCCTTCTGGGGGCCAGAGCACCTCCCTGAACGGAACCCTCAGGGGCTGCGGCTCAGGTCTCAAACAGACCAAGTGCTTTCCTGGGCTTGGGGATTCGCCCTGAAGATAAAGCACCTTTCATTCACAGGAAGTGTTAGCAGAGAATTATTTCTCCAATCAGATAAACATCACAGATTGAGCAGGAAATGCCATGCTGGAGACTGCTCTGGGTCTGGTCTCAATTTAATAGGCTCCCTGCTGCAGAGTTCAAGAGACAACTAATGAAGTAGATAAAGAGAAAAGCATTCTATTCATACAACACTAACACCCCATTCAGTGTTGCTTTTTTTTTTTTTTAAATACAGAAAACTCTGAATCCACAGAGAATTACACCTGTCCTATTTGTGTGCATTGCTGTGATTTTCTTCTATTTATGGCAGCTAACAGGAACTTTATAATTTTATCAACTACACTGTTAAAATAAGACAGAAACACATAAAAAAAGCAGCAGTAATAATAACACTCTACGTGTCCTTAAATTCTCAATGCCTCTATTATCATGAATGATACCTTATTTTTGTTTAGGACCCAAATACTTTCAAAGCACTTTCAAATACATTACCGTATTTGACACAAATAAAGAAAAGGGATTATCTTAGGAAGTCTCAGAAGAACATTAGATATTCCATTTTTTATACTAAACTTATCCTGTCTACCTTCACCTTTGATAATGTCTCTAGATCAGTCCTTTCCCCACCTTCTTAAAAGTGTTAGCACATTTTCCTCAACTTTCTCTTCTGGAATGTTCTTCTTTTTTTTTTTTTTTTTTTTTTGTCTCTGAAAGGCCACACTGCTCTGTAGTCACTGTCTTGGCTTCCTGATTTACTCACTGTGCAACTCTGGCTACGTTTCCTCATCTGTAAGGTGGAGGTACTACCACCTAGGCTGAGGAAAAAAAAATAACGTACATGTCTCCACAAACCTAAAGCCCTGAGGGGTATTTCGGATCCCTAAACTATAAAGCTGAGGAGACTTTGACTAACACGCCACATAAATTGTGGTCTTATCCCATAAACATAATCTGAAACTGATTATTTCATAGGCTTTTTATTTTTTAACATATATTTTTAAAGATTTTATTTATTTGAGAAAGAGTGAAAGTGAGAGAGATCATGGAGAGGGAGGGAGAAGCAGGCTTGCCACTGAGCAGGAAGCCTGATGCAGGGCTCGATCCCAGGACCCCAGGATCATGACCCCAGCTGGAAGCAGACGCTTCACCAACTGAGCCCCCCAGGCGCCCTTCATAGGCTTAAAAAAAAAATTATTTAAGTAATCTCTATACCCAATGCAGGGCTCAAACTCATGACCTGAAGATCAAGAGTCACATGTTCTTCCGACTGAGCCTGCCAGGTACCCCTTGGTAGACTCGTTCTAGAGCTCAGAGTGAAAAGGCATCTAGAACAGTGACCTCCCTACAAATTATTTCATTTGGTATGGTCCAACTTAAGTAGTACTTGAAAACCATGAAATTATCAAAGACATGCTATTTGGTGAGGTCATAATTGTGGTCTATGAAATCAGGTGCCAAGGAGACAATTATGATGCCAAGAATACAGTCTGACTCCCCAGCAGGCTCACATGCAACGATAAACCACCTCCTTCATCCAGGCCAGTCCTGGTTTAAACATGGAGCTCTTCAGGGACTATCTGAGAGAGTGAGAAAAATCACGAAGGACAAGAAAGATGACAAAATTTATACTGTGATATACTTCTGAAGATTTCATGTTTAATGATTAAGCTCTATATTTAAAGTTCTAGAGTTCCTCTTTTTTTTTTTTTTTCTCCCGGCTGTGGAGAACTGATCCCCCAAATGATAAACAGTTTGGACATAACAAAGAGTAGCGATGCCGGGGTTGAGAGACACCAAATGCGGCAAGCCATTCTCAGCCACTCTCACTGCCCGGCGTGGTCTTATCCCCATCCATGTCAAAGATCTCCACTCAAAAGTCAGTTTGAAGCCTTCAAGGTGAAAGAGATACTTGAGCAATTTGATGTTATAATAAAGAAAATCACAGTAATCAAACCATCATAAAGACCATAAAATAGTGGTGACAGTTTGCATACAAATAGTGCAAAATCTCCAGGATGAAAGGTAGGTTTAGATTGGATGAATAGCTATTATACTTAATACATTTACTGGAATTTCTGAAGCCTCCTACTTCTGTTTTCTATATTCAGAAATAATGGCTATGGATTTTAAAAACTACCTTTTTAGCTGTTTATAAAGCTTTGAGAAAGGTATTTTTTTCTCTTTAGTTCAATGAGTCAAAGGCAATTTCCACTGATTTTTTTTAAAATTAAGACCCTTTCAAAGAGCTTAAGCTAAGAAATATGGTGTGAGCAACCTTAACAAAATATTTTACCACATGAGTTCACTAAGAAGATAATTTGGTTAACCAGAATACCAGTACTGAATACATTGGCTTATTAAGACATTAACAGATAAAAAGTTACCTAAAACCACACAACTAAGAACAAAACCCCAAAAACCTACATGCTCAAACCGAACAGAACCCATCTGATTTTGTAGCCAAAAGTTAACATCTCCTGCCTCTTACATGGTTAGGAAATAACTGCTAGTACTCGATGTAGGGGTTAATATTTTTTCGTGTAAGGAGACACAAGTCTGTCTGCCTGGAGATGTCTCAGTAATTCACACTTCTCAGTTCTTCTGAATGTAAAAGATTCTATGATGTCTCAAATACTAGATTTTGTGACCAATTGAGATTAGTGATAAAACTTTTTTTTTTTTGGTGGGCTTGAAACATGGTCAGTGAAATCAGAGCCATGTGCTTAAAATTTGACATTGGTTAGGTATGAGCATACTATTGACTAATGGGACTCACAATGGGGTGGGGTGGGGTGTGGATTAAATTTAGTTAAGCTTGAAATCTTCCATACACAGATGGGGTTTTAGATACAGACTGAATTTTTCTGTTTGAGACCTAATTGTTAGGAGGCTCGGAGGAGACGGAATGCCTCACAGATCTGGCATTCCTGCCAACGTGTATCCTGGCTTCTCAGCCACATCCACATGACAGGGCCAGTGAAATTCCTTTACTTTGGGCCCAGGACCCTTGGAGGGCAATCTAAGAGCTGGCTTTAAAAGTCAATTAGTCTTAGCGCGCTTGGGTGGCTCAGTCGGTTCAGCCGCTGTCTTCGGCTCAGGTCCTGATCCTGGAGTCCGAGATCGAGTCCCACATCGGGCTCCCTGCTCAGCGGGGAGTCTGCTTCTCCCTCTGCCCCTCCCTCCTACGCTCTCTTTCTCACTCTCTCTCAAATAAAGAAATCTTTAAAAAAAAAAAAGGGTCAACTAGTCTTAAGAATGTGAAGTGAACAGAGAGTATTAGATGATGGCCTGGGGCTCACAAGGAGGGACACGGATTCTCTGCGGTCCTTCCAAAGGCCTGGCAAGGGCAGTGCAGACACCTACTGTGTGCCGGCCTAAAACAGCCCCCGCTAAAAGCGTGCTAAGAGCTCCATAAAGCTCTGCGGAACAAAGTAAGTGAAGGTCGTTCCATTTCTTCTTGGGCCTCGGTGCCACTGTTTTCTCCAGGCCGGGGCTGTGCTCCCCCCCTCCATCCCAGTCCTTGAGGAACCCCAGGTCGACCCCGCAGCCTGGGTAAACCAGGTGCAGAGAAAACTTAGCTCGGTGTCTGGGCCAGCTGCACCGCACCGCCAGCGGGGCGTCAGGTCAACTGGCCGCGCGACTCAGGGTCGCAACCCGGGAACGCCAGGCGTCCCAGCTCCCAGTCCTCTCTCCACTGTCCTTAACATCCGTGAGACCGGCTTCTCCACGGACGCTTACCTGGCCTCAGGATTCGCCTCCCACCCGCAACGTTCTGGGGTAACCCGAACCACTGCAGAAGGTGGACCGCAGGCGCACTCCGGGGTCTGCGCACGCGCAGTACTCCTGCCGCGGCTTCTCTCACTTGCCCCAGGCTCATGCTTACCAACTGCGCATGCGGTAAGCAGAGCCTTCTTTTCGCGTGGCATCTGTAGCTTCCCAGAGAACCAATTAGACCAAAGGATTTGACAGAAGCCCCGCCCCCTCCCAGTTCCCAGGCGTCGGACCTCCCTCTTTGGCGCGAGGGGCGGGAAGGAAAGGGGGCGGCCGACGCGCGCGTCGCGGTTCGGCCGTCTCCGCCCCCTTCCAAACAGCCAATCGCGGGCAAGGTGCCGGGGGCGCGCACGCTCCCTCGAGTTTAACGGTCGCGAGAGGCCGCTCGCCCGACCCTGACATCGACTGTGGGAGCCGCGGCCAGGTAAGCGGTCGCCGGCCTGCGGGGAGTCGTCGGCCGCGGGGGGCAAGGGGACGAGGCTTGGAAGACACAGCCTTAGCAGAGCCCCAGGTGTGCTGATGGATTTAGGGCGGGGGAGGACGACGGGCAGACGACGCCACCCCCACCGGGTCCCTCCGGTGTGTGGGGGCTTCGCCCGTGGCGTGTGCCTTTTCTAGACTCAGTGTCCTTGAGTGACACCCGCGCGGCCCAATCGCAGAGCGCGTCTTCCGCAGGGGCGGGGGGCTTGGGGGATTTTTCTTCTCTCTCTCTCTCTCTCTCTCTTTTTTTTTTTTTTGGACGGTCTTCCTTGGTGTACTTCGGGGATCGCGATGGTAGTTGCTGGAGTGGCGGGTTTTCTTTCCGCCTTTTGCTGCCTTCAGTTTAGGCGGCTGTATTCGGTGGTTCTCCCTCCCCATCCCACTTTGACCCGAGAACCACCACCAGCCATGGAGGTCTGGCTGCGGAGGCGAGGTTGTCGGGATTTGGCCTCAAAACCTCTGGAGTCCTCTCTTCCTTACCCCCTCCGGCTCCCAGCAAAGCGCAGCGCCGGGTTAACTTTTACAGTATCAGCAGACCCCGATCTGGTCATTTCCACCACCCCCCCGCTTTCTTTTTTCTTTTTTACTAAGGGTCATGGGGACCAAGGGCGTGACATTTCGTTCCCGGGAAATATAACCACGGCTCTATGCTTCTGTCCATTGTCCATCGAGTTTTGCTTTATATTGTGTGTGTGTTTTAATTTTGCATTTAGGTCGGGGGTTTCTTCCCGCCTTTCTTCCTTCCCTCCCCTTACCCCACCTCCCTAACCCCCCACCCCCGGAGAAGCATCTTTGCATCTCAAGTGGTTTTTCATCTGCATCTTCTGCATCCGTATTACCTCCGCGGGGGGGAGTATTAGATGGGGTTGCAGATCCACGTCCCTGGAGAGCTTGTGTTTTCCCGGTAGAAGAGCAGGGCGATTTGAATCCAGCTATTTTCGTTGCCAGTTGGAAGGTGCAGCCCCAGACTTTTTCAATACCCGATTTGTGGTTGGCGAAGGGCTGAGCCCCTGGGGAGAAATCTATTTAGGCAGGTCCTTTTACCCTCGGCTTTCACAAAACCTCCCCCCCCCCACCATGGAAATGATTCTTTTAAGAACAGCTGTTTTTTCAGGTAGTGCTTTATAAACCAGGCCTAGGAAGTGGGGACCTAGTGGAATCAGAATAGTAGGTAATTTTCTTCTCTTTGCACTCTCTAAACTTTCTATCTTGTAAATAGCATAGATTTTTTATATTTTTTTATTTTCTTCTCTTGCTCCTTCACTAACACACACACACACACGCACACACACACACACACACACACGAATTCCCTAACAAGGCAGCATGGTGTTTGATTTGTTATAGCCAGTTTGTCTCTGTACACCTAGCATCAGTTAACCTGCATCAATTAATCAGTTATTTTTAGTTGACCTGGCGAATAGTTTGTTTTTAAACAAGTAACACATGCGTAGAGTAGTAAAGGCTATGGTAGTGCAAAATGCATTTCTTCCACCCCTACCTTCCAGCCAAGGGAGACACCACCATTTAATTGGCTGTGTTTAATACCAAATTAAATACTAAGTGGTTCCAATTTATCTATTCGAAGTATAAATCAACAAGTATGGATCCTTGGTAGAACTTACTAAACAAATGAACAAAGCATGTAAGTATTCCAGTTGTTACATAGTGGCATTGTGTCTAGAACCTTAATAATTAAACACATAAAATTCTGAAATACTACCTGCAAAAGATGATGCAACTTTTGCCAAATCACCCTTATTGTAGATATTTTGAGCTGTAATTCACATAAGATACATCTTTTTTTTTTAAAGATTTTATTTATTTATTTGACAGAGAGACAGAGAGAGAGGGAACACAAGCAAGGGGAGTGGGAAAGGGAGAAGCAGGCTTCCCACTGAGCAAGGAGCCCAATGCGGGGCTAGATCCCAGGACCCTGGGATCATGGCCTGAGCCACCCAGGCGCCCCTAAAATACATCCTTTTAAAGTGTACAATTCATGGGTTTTTAGTATATTCACAGATGGGTTGTGCAGCCATCACCACTATGTAATTCTGGAACTTTTCATGATCCCAGAAAGACACTCCATACCCATTTTGGTCACTGCCATTGTCTCCTTCCCCCACCTTCTGGTAGCCATACATCTACTTTTTGTCTCAAGAGATTTGCTCTTCTAGATTTTTCGTATGAATGGAATCATACACTAGGTGATCTTTTATTGAGCTTCTTTTACTTAAACGTAATATTCAGTGTTTATCCCATTGTAGTATGTATCAGTATTTTATACCTTATTATGGCTGAGAAATATTCCTTTATTTGTATATATCACATTTGTTTATTCATCAATTTTTGGACACATGGGTTGTTTCTGCATTTTGATTATTATAAATACTGTTGCTGTTCTTATTGTAGACTTGTATAAAAGGATCAAGGTTTCCAAAGTAGCGGAAAGACAGTTGCTAGGTTTAGTGGCTTTTTATAGTATTTTTTCCTCCATTCATTTTCAGACTCTCTTGGGAGCTTAGGATATTTCACAGTTCTGAATGTTAGCAACTGAAAATGCCTGTAGACGATGAAGCATCTGAAGATGACTTGGATTCAGTTTCTTCAAACATTGAAAGAACCTACATTTTCAAATAAGAGAGTATAACGATTTCTGTACACTATGGAAGATTTTGATTTGGTGAAACCCTTACGAAAAACTTCATCTTCTGTAGAATCTGATATAAAAAATTCTCCCCATTCTTTTGGACTGAACTTAAATACTAATAGGTAAGAATGGGATAGATAGATTTTTTTCCTAATGTAACAACAAATCAAAATAAGCTTATTTGCATAGTTTATCCAAGTAGTATCATAATTATTTGTTCACATTTAAATAATAATGACAGCCCTCAATCAGGAGCTGTTCAGGGATTAGTTAAGAATAGTTTCTGGGGTGCCTGGGTGCCTCAGTTGTGAAGTGTCTGCCTTCCAGCTCAGGTCATGATCCCAGGGTCCTGGGATCGAGCCTGCTTCTCCCTCTCCCACTCCCTCTGCTTGTGTTTCTTCTCTCACTGTCTGTGTCAAATAAATAAAATCTTCAGGAAAAAAAAAAGAATAGTTTCAGCCTTTCCTTGTTTTTCATTTCTCCCACAGATAATGTATTTTTGCATGGGGAACATTGTGAAAACGAACTTTTTTTTTTTTTTAAAGATTTTAAAAAAATTTTTATTTGACAGAGAGAGAAAGATCACAAGTAGGCAGAGAGGCAGGCAGAGAGAGGAGGAGGCAGGCTCCCTGCTGAGCAGAGAGCCCGACGCAGGCCGATGCAGGCCTTGATCCCAGGACCCTGGGGTCATGACCTGAGCCAAACGCAGAGGCTTTAACCCACTGAGCCACCCAGGCGCCCAAAAAGAACTTGTTTTCCTTTTTTTTAAGATTTTATATATTAATTAGAGGGGGGGTGCAAGCAGCGGGGAGAGGGAGAAGTGGACTCTCTGCCAAGCAGGGAGCCCAATGCAGGGGTCTATCCAAGGACCCTGGGATCATGACCTGAGCTGAAGGCATACGCTTAGCTGAGTGAGCCACCCAGGTGCCCCACAGCATCATTTTTTAAAAAAGATTTTATTTATTTATTTGACAGAGTATGAGAAGTGGGGAGGGGCAGAGGGAGAGGGAGAACTCCTAGGTGAGCAGGAGCCCTATGCTGGACTCAGTCCCAGGACCCTGGGATCATGACCTGAGCTGAAGGTAGATGCTTAACGACTGAGCCACCTAGGCGTCCCTCTTTACACTTTTTAAAATTTCTGGTAGATTACAAGCATGTGTTTAAAATTTAGCTGCCTAAATATTGTTCCTACATTTTTAAATTAGCAGTACAAATAATGTTTACTATTTCAGAACTACTTTACCAATCTGGGAAGTAGGAATTAAAGTTGAATACTAGGAAGTAAGCAAAAAAAACCAGACCCTGAGTGAGTAGACAGAAATAGATATTCTCCAACAATGCATTTTATGCATTTTCTTTTTAAATCATCTGGTGTTTGGTTTGTTTTTAATTAGAGCCGATTTGCTTTCATTTTGTACATAATCTGACAAACGTGATTATTTGATTTCTAAATTTCTAATAGCTTAAAAACAGCAGAGAGACCTGCTATAACAAGCAGGTACAATGAAGCAAAAACACAGTAGTCTGGGGCCTACTGGTAAAGGGTCAAAGGTCTTTAAACACAATAGATCTTGAAGAAATTGCATCTAATAATCTTGAAGAGACTGTGTATAATAAATACATTAATTCTTTAAAAAGTTTGTTCATTCTCTGCCCTCCTCAGGAGGAATTTAAGGCAGCTTATAAGAACATATAAAATGAGAAAGCAAGGTGAAAAGGGGGGAATGTGTGTGGGAAATGGCCCAGGAGAGATGTCTGCCTTCCTAATTTGTACCCACACACTGAAAGTTTGTTTCCTGTATCACTTGGTGGCCCCTTTGAAGAAATTCCTTTTATTTTATTTTTTTAAGATTCTGTTTATTTATTTGACAGAGAGAGAGATCACAAGTAGGCAGAGAGGCAGGCAGAGAGAGAGGAGGAAGCAGGCTCCCCGCTGAGCAGAGAGCCCCATGCGGGACTCAATCCCAGGACCTTGAGATCATGACCTGAGCTGAAGGCAGAGGCTTAACCCACTGAGCCACCCAGGCGCCCAAGAAATTCCTTTTAGAACGTAATTTGCCTGGGGAAACCTAAATGTGCCTTCCCCTTTCTTTTTTTTAAGATTTTATTTAAAAAAATTTTTAAACGTAATCTCTACCCCTAACGTGGAGCTCGAACTCACCACCCCAAGATGAAGAGTCACGTGCTCCACTGACTGAGCCAGCTCAGCACCCCCTAAATGTGCCCTTCTAATGAAGATTATGTAACTGAACTTGTCTCCCTTTTCATTATGACTGGCAGTTAAATCGGTCAAATTTAGACTTGATTATTCCACAGCTGTGTAACCCCTTATGGACAACATGTATGTTCTTCTTTCCCTTGAGTTTTTATTCATCTTTCTCTGATTCTGCTTGTTACTGTTTTTCTGTTATTTTCATCAGTGTTGTGTTGTTTTTTTTTAATGAGCTTTTTGTGAAACAATGTAGGGTATCAATAAATAAATGAAAATGACCTCTCAGACTGGAATTTAAACATAGTTTATTGTCCTTAATTATGCTTTGTGTTTTTATAAAGCAAATCTGAAATAACTTCCTCTCAAGTTTGGGAAAGCAGTCCTCCTGGAAAGAATCAGTGCTGTTTTACACAGTGAATAGGCTAAATAAATCCTGAATATTTGCTGCTAATTCGCTTGGCACAACTTTTATTCAAAGATAGTGCAAAGATAAGCATCAGCTTATCACACCAAATTAGGGGATCCAATTAACAAGACTTGACTGCAATTCTGGGCAGCAGAGAAAGAAATCCCACTACAGAAAAAGGGCTGTTCTTAAAGTAGAGCAAAATAATCCTCTGGAATGATTAAGATTGGAGAAAGCTGGACCTTTTTCATATCCTGTAGCAGAAACTTATTTTCTGCTGGTGCTTTGGAGTGTTCTCCCACTTCTGGGGAAGGTCTTTCTGTTGGGTTCTTTAAAAAAAAAATAAGTGCTGTCTNTTTTTTTTTTAAAGATTTTATTTATTTATTTCACAGAGGAAGAGAGATCACAAGGAGGCAGAGAGGCAGGAAGAGAGAGAGAGAGGGGGAAGCAGGCTCCCCGCTGAGCAGGGAGCCCGATGCGGGCCTCGATCCCAGGACCCTAAGATCATGACCTGAGCCGAAAGCAGAGGCTTTAACCCACTGAGCGCCCGGGTTCTTTAAAAAAAAAATAAGTGCTGTCTTTTTCCTGCTATTTTCCTTTTGTGGACGAACGTGATCAGATTTTCAACAAACGAGATGCCATTAAAAAGGATTAAATATCAGTGGTTTTGTACTGCTCTGCTAAACTTGAACTGCTGAATTATTCAACACTTTGGTAGAATGAAGAAAACCATTTGAATTATTTATGTTTCAACAGAAGTAGTCCCCACCTTAGTACAAATGGGGTATCCTCTTTCTCAGGGAAGACCAGACCATCTGTAATTCAAGGTACAGTTGAAGTCCTAACCTCTTTAATGCAAGAGCTACAAAACAGTGGAAGGACTGATTCGGAACTTTGGAAAAACTGTGAGGTATCTAGTTTTGTTTTATTTGTGGAACTTTAAAAAATATATTTGTAAATGTGCCTCTACTAAACTCTAAATTATTAGAAATTTATATCCTAGGGCGCCTGGGTGGCTCAGCGGTTTAAAGCCTCTGCCTTCGGCTCAGGTCATGATCTCAGGGTCCTGGGATCGAGGCCCACATCGGGCTCTCTGCTCGGCAGGGAGCCTGCTTCCTCCTTTCTCTCTGCCTGCCTCTCTGCCTACTTGTGATCTCTCTCTCTGTGTCAAATAAATAAATAAAATCTTTAAAAAAAAAAAAGAAATTTATATCCTAAAGAGCATGATTCTTATTGCTAGAGTAAAATGGTCAAATATAGTAACTGGGGAACGATATTGAACAAATAAAGAAAAAGATGATCAAGAGGATGTTTGAACAAATATTAGTGATTAGACACACTAATTTATATTTTAAATGTCAACTAAAATATTAGCTGTGTTCAGAGAAGTGAGAATTCCAAAATTATTGCTATTGTTACTAATTCAGATGTTTAAGTAGCTCACACAGAATTGTTATGATTTTGAAAAACCTGAATGCTCTTTGAAGTATTTTGAATGCTCCAGTCATAAATTAAGATTTCTATTTAGTAATGCCTTATCACATTTAGTTGTGATACATTGAATTATATTGACTTTTCAGAATTGTTTCTTTCTTTGGCCCATAGGTTAAACTGTTATAAAAATTTAGCAGTTAAAATAGTACATATATAAATTTTGTTGCATAGAATAAAGCCCAATTTAGATTTTTCCAAGGCTAGATTTGGTAATGCTTTATAGAAATGTATAAAACATTATTATTAAATTCTTTAGGGAACAGTAGATTTTATTAAATTTATTTTTATTAAATTTAAAAAGTGTTTATCATATAAACCATTATTTTCAAAATGTATAATAAGTGGAATGAAAGAATACCTGGTTTAAGGATTCAATAGCATCCACTCCTAAGTAATTATTTGTATTCATTATCCATGTTATATAAAAATGACTATTATTGCAAACTTTAAGAAAGTTGTGTTTTAAGTTTTTACAATTTTTATGTTTTTTCCATATAATAATCAGTATATGCTGATGCAAGAGACCTGTAAAATGATACAATTAAAAATGGAATGTTTTGTGAAATGTTTACTTTAATATACTTATTCATTAGCTTATGAACTTGAATTAGTATGCTTTTAAAAAAAATAAGGCATTGCTCTTCTGGCAAATTCATGTTTAACTAGAAATTATTACTTTTAATACTTTGAAATCAGCATCTTAGAATCAGAATATATTTGTGAATTTAAGATGGAGATTTTTTTAAGCCAGCATACCAACCAGCTACTTACACCTTGACATTTCACCCTTTCTCCTTCATCTGTGACATAACATTATTATTTTATATTTAATATTAATTGGCTACTTAATTTTTGTAATGTAGACATGTAATTGATTGTTTAGTGAATAGTTTCTTATGATATTTCTTACTTTGGCAGAATATGAAATATCCTTCTGGTCATTTCAGTAAAATCTCTCCAATTTATTAGTGTGTTTTATGGCATACATAAACAAAATCCTCTGATGTTTTAGTGTATAGCATTTTAGGAAGAATGGGAGGGGTAAGGATTGTGCAAGTCTTATTCCTGACTCTTTCCCCTGAATTTCATATTTTCATCTTTTTTTGGAATAGTAACATTTGTCTGATTTCTACCATTTGTAAGGGATTAATCTATGTTATTAAAGCAAAACTTAAAATCTTCCGTGGAGCTTAGAGCTCTGGAGATCTGATTTCTTTAGAATTTCTTTCTAAAACCTCTTTCTGGAATTCTGAAGTTTATCATTGCTTAAACTTGAGAAGGTTATATATTTTGATTTATGGAAAATAATGTTTAACACATTTACATAGAACTACTTTAATACATTCTTAAATGCTTACTGTTGTTAATATTTCTCTGATGGTAAATTTTTAAAGCATGTTATTAGCCAATTTGTCTTAATTCATTTTTGCATTTTAACTATTTAGCGCTACCGATTATGTATGTAAGAGTAATGGTTACATGATAATAGTTATTATAAGTGTACCATTTATCGAGTGTCTATCTGCCAAGCTGTATACTAGACACCTTTTGTCAGTGGCGCTTAACCTTATTAGACCCAAATCCCTCATTTTATAATTTTACCATTAATTTACAAATTTACATTTTACACTTGGCAATTTACATTTGACGTTTTTAAAGTAACATCAACTTATCCTGAAATGAAGTTCACGGATACATCCTGCCTATACCTACTGTAAAAACAATCATCCTCTCAACTGTGATAAAGAGGAGGAATCAAAGTTACTTATTATCTGAAAATAGGGCATTTCAGTATGTAAGTGCTGAGGCGCATCCCCATCAGAAGACATGTAATGGAGCACGGGCTGGGGTGGGCATGTCGACTCGCTGTGAAGGCGGCAGCGATAGACATGGACTGACCCAGCTGTGTTGTACTGACGACCCAGCACTGCATTTGGTGACATGATTTTCTGAAACGGTGACCAATTTCTGATCAAGTTCTGAAACGAACTTAACATCTTTGTAGTTGGATTCCTGGACAATTTGGTGGTTGGAGAGCGGAGCAAAATATATGATATTTTCATAATATAAAATGGACCCAGGACAGCTTTTCCTTGTTGGGGACCATCCTGTGATCTGTATCCCTGGACCCACGGCGTGCTTGTACTGCCCTCGCTATCTTTGTGACAGCCGTGACCTCACAGCTTTTCAAAATACAGTTCCCCCTTTGAGATCACTGCTTCACATGCCTCGTATCCTCCTCCCAGCCACCTTTAAGGTGTTACTCTTCCCATTGTAGACATTCATAAGAAGCACAAATGAAATTTACTTGTTGAGGACCACACAGGTTGTTAGTGGAGAGCTGGGAATCAGCCCTAGGATGTCAAAGCCAATGGGATAGTTATGAGGCCAGACTATAGAAACCCCTTTCAGGCTCATATCATCAAAAGCTGTGCAAGGGAAAGCTTTAATTAGATGCCCAAGTCCTCCAAAAGTATGTAAAATGCAGGTCACATAAATAATTTTACTTAAAAATGAATCATGGTTCTTAATTATGTGAATATTATTATTTGCTGCATTTATAATGTTCTTAAATATGTTTATTGAAAATTAAAATATAAAATATGACTAGGAAGAACAAAATCTCCACCAATTTACATCCTGAGTGTGCTCCATTCATTCATATCTTAAATAAGAAAATGATGATAAGGATGTGATTCATGTTAAGTGTGTCACATAATATGAAGCCATTTTTGGGGTTTTTTTTGGTTATTGTTGTTAAGTATGTTATTCTATCAATGTTGTAATTTAGTTTTGTGTGACTAATAACTTTATCAGGTTAAAATAACTCCTAAAGTATTTAAGTTAGTGTAACTTAAGAAAACTGTCGCCTGATTTGTTTTTTGTTTTGATTGACACTTCATATTATAGATAAGTTGAGAAGATAAGGAGCTGAATTTGAGGTAGCCTACCTTATCCTGAAGTTAGGTGATTTAGAATTAATACTTCCTATCAGTATATTCTATTTCAGTTTGAAGGTTTCTTTTTCCAATCCTGAGAGTTTTTACTTCCTTTGCTTTAATACTGTTATGTAGCTTTCAATTTAATTCTGCTCTGTTGTGGTTATTGAACTGGCTTTAAACTGAGGGGCCTCTGGATTGTGTAGTCTATAATACCAAGAAAAAAATCAGCTTGAAATTCACATCTTTTTTTTTAAGTAAACTCTACCCCCAACGTGGGTCTTAAGCTCATGACCCCGAGATCAAGAGTTACATGTTCCATTGACTGAGCCAGCCAGGTGCCCCTGAAGTTCACATTTTCATACATTCGCTCAGACTGTATATCTGAGTGCCCACTCTTTCCTTGGGACTGTGTCCTAGGTGCTGGGGACAGGTTAACAAAGTGAACAAACAAGGTACTCTCTGTGGTGAAGGCTATGAAGGCAATACACAGGATGACTGACGTGTAGAGAGAGTGACTGTGGGATGGTTTGGGAAACTGTCTTGGAGAAGTTAAGCTGAAATTGCAAGAAGGGGCAGAAGCCATGATAAGAGCTGGAGAGAGAGCTTTCCAGGTACAGTGAGGACAAAGCTTTTGAGGTGGAAGACAGTTTGGGCAGGTTCAGGAAAAAGTGGAGGCCAGTGAGGCTGATATGTACCGAGCGAGGGGTAGAGAAGGATGAGATGAAGTTGGGAGGTGTGCATGGGCCAGGTCATCCTGGGCCCTGTGAGGAATACAGAATTGGAAAGATAACTGAATGGTTCGTAAGGGAAGCTCCTTTTTTTTTTTTTTTAAGATTTTATTTATTTATTTGACAGAGAGAGAGAGATCACAAGTAGGCAGAGAGGCAAGCAGAGAGAGAGGAGGAAGCAGGCTCCCTGCCGAGCAGAGAGCCCAATGTGGGCCTCGATCCCAGGACCCTGAGATCATGACCTGAGCCGAAGGCAGCGGCTTTAACCCACTGAGCCACCCAGGCGCCCAGGGAAGCTCTTTTTCATGGTAGCTACTTATCATGTATAATTGCACAGAGTCTGTTACTGGAAGGACGCCAGCCTTGAGACCGAATTCAGCCTCTGGACATCTTCCTGCACCCTTTCCTGCCATGTTCTGTAGTCTGGTTATAAGAACACTGACTCCTTGAGAGTCTGATGGATCAGGACCTAAAAGTGACTGAAGGGAGGGCGAGGCCAGTTCTATGGGTTTTCAGAGTGAGTTTTTCATTTCTCAGCTGCAGTGCTGTCAGACACTTCAGTATCTGACTTGAAAAAGGTTCTTTTGTTTTTGTTTTACACTTAAAAAGCAAGTAAATTAGGGGTTTAAATCCCACAATACCAAATCATTTCTTGTTTTAAGGTGTGGGATTCTAAGAATTGTTTAAGAAAATCATAGCTGTTAGGAGGAAAGGAAGAAAAATTTAAGACAAATATAAAGTACAGCTGGCAGTTCTTGATGAATCAGAAATAATAGCAGATGACATCAAATTAAGATGTCATTTGAAAAATAAGATTTACCCGGACCTTTAGATTTATCCAGATTGCAGGTTACAAAAGAAAGGGGTGACCACGCTCGTGCCTTTGTATTTTTGCATTAAATATAGCTTTCTAGCTAGTTAATTCAGCTTACACATTTTACATTAAAAATATATTTTAAAAAGGTCCTTTCCCACTGGAGGAATTTTTCTGTGAATATTAACATGAACAATGAATTTTAACTAAAATATTTTATAATTTAATAGACCAGGTGGTTACAACTATTCAGTCTGGTGGAAAAACAATGCCAACAACAGATAGTTGCCCAGCAGGAGCAGTTCCACAACCAAATTCAAGTAAGTTGTTATTTATATTGATTCTTTTTTTTTTATATCGTAAGATTTGCAAGAGGAAGCAGTTAATACTTCATATCAGTTTTTTTTTTTTTAAGATTTTATTTATTTATTTGACACAGAGAGAGAGATTACAAGTAGGCAGAGAGAGGAGGAAGCAGGCTCTCCGCCGAGCAGAGAGCCCGATGCGGGCCTCGATCCCAGGACGCTGAGATCATGACCTGAGCTGAAAGCAGAGGCTTTAACCCACTGAGCCACCCAGGCGCCCTTCAGATCAGTTTTGTTTTTGAACTAAAAGCAGATTCTCTTTAGAGTAATAGCTCATATTTTTAAGCAATATTTTCATAGTATTTATGAAAATATAATGTTGAGTATACTTTCTTACCCAGATCTATAACTTTATTTTCAGCGAATACAGGAGGAGATAAAAAATTTAGTCAAGTTACAGACCAGTAATACTTCCTGGGCTTCCTCCGATAGTTCTTTAAGCAAACAATTATCTTCAGAAAGTCAAATGGGTTTTTTTTCTGAAAACAGTGAGAGAAATGAACCTATTATCAGTTATCCTAAGTCTCCAGAACCCGAAATGCAGCAAGACACATCCACGTCACAACCAGACTGCAATGTGGACGGTAGCTCAGTGAGCAGTGGGTATGGTACCTTTTGTGTCTCCGAATTAAATGCCTACAAATCTAAGGACCCTCAGGAGTTCATGGAGCACACGGAGGTTTCTGAAGGACAGTTTGGAGCACCTTTGGGGCAGACGGAGTCACTTGTAGATGGTGTTAAAAACAAGAGTTTTCATATACATGCCACTGAAGAGTTTTGTGCATCTTTAAAGGAAGATATTTCCATTTTTCCTGGTGAATTTGAACACAGTTTTCTTGGTGAAAATAAGATTTCAGAAGTATACAGTGGAAAAACAAATAGGTAAGTAGAATTTCTCCATCATTTATTTATTTATTTTTTTTTTATTTTTTTCTTTTCTCTTCTTTTTATTTTTCTTTTTTCTTTTTTCTTTTTTTTTCTTTTTTTCTTTTTCTTTTTTTCTTTTTTTTCTCCATCATTTGAAAGGAGGTTTGCTTCTGTGTCACATTTAGAATCTAGTGAAGCAAGCCCCTTTTTGCGTGTGGTAAAGTGAGATGTATTCGGACACCTAGCAGCTCTGCCAGAGTCTTGTATTCCTTGCCTTGGCAAATGGGAATAAAGCGTGCGGTACGTTACCAATGTCTGACTTTCCATTTGCAGCGTTGGAAGACTGCTGACCTCCTAAGGCGGGGGGCCTTGCCAGGAAAATATATTTTATATTTCCTAGTCACTATGAACTTGCTGAGAATTAGAGTATAGGACTGTAACAACAGTGGAGTTTTGTCACATATGTACATTTAATTTGAAATCAAACATCATACACAAGTATATTCAATTTAAAGCTTTTTAAATACAAGAGGAACTTTTGTAATGACAATGTTTAATGACAACTGTGGCTGGATGTTTGTAGAGCAAATAATCATTTAAAATTATGTCATTTACCCTAAATGTTCAGTTTGATATCTCTAAAGTGTGTCCTCTAAAATAAGTGTTTATGGCAATGCAGATCTTGTGTACCTATAAGTAATTATTACTAGTCCTCATACATAAAGAAGATTTTGCTACAGAGATATATTAAGTACTTGAATGGGCCACTGTGATCAGTTTTGTTCTATTCTATGGCTTCAGCTAAATGTATTACTAATTACTGTTAGTTTTTTTGTTCACTTTGCCTTTGGTACTAAAAAATTGTAAAAAGAAATTTAGGTGAATCAATAAAAATCCATCTTTGCTCTATTAGAAAAACAACTCAAAGCATTTTCCACTGACTAGTATCTACTAGTGTTCAGTTTTATGTGTGAAGGACAGCATCTAAAGAGAATAATTTTGGTTTTCTCTTTTTGAATAGTAAATCTATAACATCATGGGCACAAAAGCTGAAGCAGAACCAACCAAACAGAGCACTTACAGAAGAGGGGTGTTCAAAATCTATGCAAGGAAATGAGCAAGCCAAGAAATCACACGTCGAGAAGGTAGGTGATAAGTCCCTTCACTCTGCCATGCTTCAGCCACTGATAATTATGTGCAGTTTACTGCATGCTCATCAACATAAGTTTTTTGTCCTTTCTTTTGTGGTATTAATTTGTTCCATTGACCTATCTGCCTTTGGGTACTCAAAGGATTGGAAACAATGATTTGCTCTAAGTATTGGTTCTTTAGTAGTCTGGAAACAAAACTAATGAGGGATAAAGTACTATAAAAAGTGAAAACCATTTTGTAGAGGTCCTAATTCTCTTTGTACTGGAACTGTTTACATTTATTTATCTATTTATTTATTTTTAAAAAGATTTTATTTATTTATTTGACAGAAATAGAGAGAGAGATTACAAGTAGGCAGAGAGGCAGGCAGAGAGAGGAGGAAGCAGGGCCCTGGAACTGTTTACATTTAGCCAGAGAGTGATCCACTTAAGTTTTTTTTAAGCCCTCAAATAATTTGTATTACTCTTAAGTTGTAAGAAGTAGTACTGTATGTGCAAATGCTTCAAGACAACTCTGAATTTATAATCCAAATTGTAATTGTGAGAGATTACATGTTTAAATTCTGTGTGGCCCTTTTGCTAATCTAGCAGCTGTTTTTGGTGAAGAGTTACAGATATTGAGTAAGTTTTAAACCTCTTTGAAGCCCTTTTGGCTTAAATTATCATAGAGTAACATTGTTTAGTATAATACATGGATATTGTAAAATCCAGTCTCTGCAAACTTGATACCTTTAGAAATTGGCCACTTCTTGGGGCGCCTGGGTGGCTCAGTGGGTTAAAGCCTCTGCCTTCTGCTCAGGTCATGATCTCAGGGTCCTGGGATCGAGCCCCGCATCAGGCTCCCTGCTTAGCGGGGAGCCTGTTTACTCTTCTCTCTCTGCCTGCCTCTCTGCCTACTTGTAATCTCTCTCTCTGTCAAATAAATAAATAAAATCTTTAAAAAAAAAAAAAAAAGAAATTGGCCACTTCTTGATCATTATAAACATGGTCTTTTTTCCATCATCCTGTGAAAAAAGTTAAATAGGAGTCGTAAGACAATCCCTCAGCCTCCCTAAGGCACTGTTCTTTTTTCTTTCAGTAAATTTTCATTTGTCAGCCTGTGATACTTAGGCTTCTTCATATCACTGTTCTTGAATGTATTCCGATTTGTGTTAAGGGGCAAGTGAGGTGCAGAAAGCTACAGGAGCCGCCAAGCCTCTAACACCTGCAAGCACCCTGTAGTACTGCCTTTATACTCCTGTTCTTTTGAACCCATGGGCCATCAGGATGCTATAGCCTTGTTTGGTTTGAGAACATGATAGTATTTGGAGGTGGGGGTAAAAGTTGCTTTCTTCATTGGATTAGGTTGACAGGAAAACATCTGCCGGCCTGCTTGCCTGCCTGCTTTCCTTCCTTCCTTGATTTAATTTATTTGAGAGAGAGAGCAGGGAAAGGGGAAGAAGCAGACTTCAGCTGAGCAGGGAGCCCAGCATGGGGCTTGATCTCAGGGCCCTGAGATCATGACTGGAGCTGAAGACAGATGCTTTTCTTTATTTAAGATTTTATTTAGGGGTGCCTGGGTGGCTCAGTCATTGGGTGTCTGCCTTCAGCTCAGGTCATGATCTCGGGTTCCTGGGATCGAGCTCCGCATCGGGTTCCCCGAGAGTCTGTTTCTCCCTCTCCCACTCCCCCTGCTTGTATTCCCTCTCGCGCTCGCTTTCTCTCTGTCAAATAAATAAATAAAATCTTAAAAAAAAAGATTTTATTTATTTATTTGACAGAGAGAGAGAGACATAGCGAGAGAGGGAATACAAGCAGGGGGAGTGGGAGAGGGAGAAACAGGCTCTCCACTGAGCGGGGAACCCGATGCGGGGCTCGATTCCAGGACCCTGGTATCATGACCTGAGCCGAAGGCAGATGCTTAACGACGGAGACACTCAGGCACCCCCCCCTTTTTTTTTTTTAAGATTTTATTTATTTATTTGACATAGAGCACAATCAGGGGTAGTGGGAGAGGGAGAAGCAGGCTCCCCGTTGACCAGGGAGCCTGATGTGGGACTTGATCCCAGGACGCTGGGATCATGACCTGAGCCAAAGGCAGACGCTTAACCCACTGAGCCACCCAGGCGCCCTGAAGGCAGAGGCTTAACCAACTAAGTCACCCAGGCACCCCTCCATTTATTATTTTAGAGAGCCAGAAAGAGCAAGTGCATGCACAGGCTCTCGAGCGCTGGGGGAGCGGCAGAGGGAGAGGGAGAGGATCTCAAGCTGATTCTGCTCTGATCTTGGAGCCTGATGTGGGGCTTGATCTCAGGACTCTGAGATCATGACCTCAGTTAGGACCAGGAGTTGGATGCTCAACCGACTGAGACACCCAGGTGACCCTTTCCTTCCTTTCCTTTTTTTTTTTTTTTAAAGGTGAGCGATATTTTTGGTAGTAAATCATTATGGAAATCAAGTTTCTTTGATATTTGAATTTTAAGTGAATTTCAGATAATGGTAGTTGATGAATCCAAGGCCCCACGTCTGAAATGAATGCATTTCTTACCTGCATAATCCCGAATCAAATTCTGTGGATTCACCAAGTTGGAACTCTTTATTTCATCCTTTCTCTCCTGTTTTTTCTAGTTTCAGTCCAAATCAGGGAATCCTTATGGTCAGAATTCTCTTGGGATCCAGTTTTCTCCTTCTACAATGGTAGTTTCTTTGGGTACTAGCTATTTTGAAGCACATCTTGAAATGGCTGTTGTTTAGCATAAAGATTTTCCTCGGTCCTTTGTTGGGGACAGACTTGACCTTACCATTTCCCGGGCAGCAGGACTCGGGAGTGGTTTTTCGGATGGGTGAGTAGACCGTTGCTGACATGAGCGAAGGTCCCTGTGCCAGGCTGCTCCCTGTGAGCAGCTTCTTGGGGAGGACTTTTCATCGCTCCATACTTTTCTTTCTCATTAACAGCGAGGCCTGGTGTGCTCACGAATGCAGCAGCAGCCGGAGAAGGGGAGGCCCCTGCCCGCTCTTGGGTCGGCTGAGTGCCTTAACCGCCGGCCTGGGAAGAGGACAAAATATGTGACTTGGTATTTTTCACTTAGCCTTCTGATGTCAGCTTTTTCCTGGCCTGCTCAGTACTGAGACTTGACAGAAATTTGAACAGATAAGAGTTTTAGAAGATACAAAAGGTGACCTAGGACTTTCTTGTTTGATGAACGAGACACTGGTGCCTTAGGAGGCTGAAGTGAAAACGCCCTCCTTGGTAGGCAGCGTGCTGTCACCCCGGTATCCTTTTACTTTGGCTGTGGGTCCGCAGAGGATTGTGAACAAATGCAACTTAGATACTTTTTTTTTTAACTTAAATACTTTTATTTAACAGGTACTAAAAGTTTGATGATGGTGGAACTGATAAGAAAAATTCTGATAAAAATGCTCTTCTGTTAGATTTCTTGTGACAATGCCAGAGATACCATGAGGAGTAGTTAGCTCAGAATTTTTGTTAGGATCGATGATAAGCAAGCATTTCGAGTCTTTTCTGTGGTTAGTAACCAGTTGCCTATACGTAAGACATAGTTCACTACTTGAAGTTCATATAGATCACCGAATGCGGTTTTCAGAGTTTGAATTATTGTACTGTTAATGATAAAAATGAATTGTTAGGGCTTTCACATTAATTTTGACACTAAATGACTTTAATTCCAGGTACTTTGAATTTCTTTTGGCTGTAACTGGCCAATTATAAATACATTTTCATTCTGAGCTTGTTAAGTAGCTCTGATTGCCAGTGTTTTTCTTCCAGCTCCACGGAACCAAAATAAGCTTTTGTAAACACCCAGGAGAAGAAAATCCTTCACGGTTAATTCCTGTCATTGTGTGTTCTCGTAATCACGGGGAAAACCAGGCTTTCTTACTTTTTCATGTACCCTCTGAGACTTTCCCTATGCTGGGGGTTGACACCTGGCTCTGATTCCTTGGGTCAGCAGTTTGTGCCTAATGATTTTCAGCTGTCAACTTACAGTTTTCTCTCTTGCCTTGTAGTCTAATTTCACTGCTGCTAAGCATCCTCACGCTTTTTACCTCAACAAACCAGATGAGAGTCCAAATTCTTGGATGTCTGATTCAGGAACAGGTATGATGCTTATCTTTTTATAACAACTTAGCTGGCATTTCTAGATAATTCTATACAGCGTAATAGAGTGGTTTCTGTTCTATGTTGTGTTGTGCCTCTGAGTCTGACTTCCTTACTTGCATTAATTTGTGTTACCTGTTCTGTAAAGATAGATGGAAAAAATTCTTTTAGAGTTCTTTCAAACACTTGCAAAAGTCATCTCAGCATTTCCCAGGTGCTCCAGAGTAAATTAAGAAATTCAAACCCTTTGTGAGCCATTCTTTACTCTCCGTGGTAAGCTTATTTTAGTTTCAGTGATGTGACATACTGATTTTCCTCCCCCTACAACCCCACATCCAGTTCGTCAGGATGATTTAGCACTGCAGGATGGAAATTGCCGGAATTCAACCACTTTTCATGCTGTCACCCTCAGAGAACTCTCATCACCTGTCACCTGGCTTTCTGCAGCTTCCTGCCCAGCCTCCCGGCTTCACCCTTGCACCCTTCCATCTGTTCTCAACACGGTAGCCTGTAGGGTCCTTCTTAAAGATGGGGCAGATCATGTGACTTCTCTGCTCAAAGCCCCGCTGTGCTCTTTCCCTCAAAAAAACAGCCAGAGTCCTTTTGGGACCCACAGACCCAGCAAGGTCTAGCCTCGTTCTATTTGACCTCATTTTCTGCTACTCCCTTTCTCTGCTTCAGCAGAGAGGCTCTTTGCTTAAATGTGGCAGGTGTGTTCTCCTTCTAGGGTTTTTGCTTTGCTCGTTCCTATATTTGAAATGTTCTCCCCACCTCTTATGTAGGGGACCTCCCTCAGTCGTGGCTGAAATGCTTACTCTGTGGGGCGCCTGGGCGACTCAGTCATTAAGCGGCTGCCTTTGGCTCAGGTCCTGATCCCAGGGTCCTGGGATTGAGCCCCGCTTCAGGCTCCCTGCTCTGCGGGAAAGCCTGCTTCTCCCTCTCCCACTCCCCCTGCTGGTGTTCCCTCTCTCGCTGTCTCTCTGTCAAATAAATAAATAAAATCTTGAAAAAATAAAATAAAATAAAATGCATACTCTTATCTTGTTACCTTGCAGTGAGCCAACCCTGAGCACACCTCCACCCACACTACATATTCCCTTTTACCCGATTTTTAAATCTTACCGTTAGGGTGCTTACCGCCTTCTAACCTGGGTATACCTTGTGACTTATTTACTGTTCATGTCTCACATTTCCTGCTCCCTGGCCTGGCACAGTAAACACTCAATATGTATTTGAACCATTGAATTCCTTATATTACATTTTCTGTACTGCTCATAAAGAAGTTGTTGTCTTTTATGAAATGTATTTTAGATTGTACTAGTTTATCTTGACTTTTTTTTTAAGTTAATTTTTTTTAATAATCCCTACACCCAACATGGGGCTTGAACTCACCACCCCGAGATCAAGAGTCACAGGCTCTTATCTCCTGAGCCAGTCAGATGCCCCATATTTTGCCTTTTAACAATACATTTCAGTTTTAAATATGTGGATCATTAAATTAAAGCTCTTACATGATAAGGCAATTAAGAGATTCTTTGCCATCAAAATTCAATTTCCCATATAGCCTAAAACTAGTTACTTCCCATATTTAATTTTCTTTAAGTAGAAATAAGTTCTCCTAGAAAGCATTTTTATTCTCTTTTTCCTCGGTCTTCTGTTCTCTTACTTTTGTGCAATAGGACTGACTTATTGGAAGCTGGAGGAGAAGGACATGTATCACTCTTTGCCTGAGACTTTAGAGAAGACGTTTGCACCGACCTCCTGCACAGATATGTCCCCAGGCCAGGTAATTTAAAAACACATTGTGTTTGGGTGTTTGCACTATACAGTTGTATTTAAGTTTGCTGTTTTATTATAAATTTTGTGTTTTCCAATTTCTGATATACTAAACAAAGCCTAGGCTTTAAATTATATCTGCTTTCAAATTTGGTCTCTCATTCATTGCCTCGTTCATTGATCTCATTCATTGATCATAGGAAACTTACTTTTAAGAGTAGAATTGGAAACATCCAGTTAATATGTTGTAAAGTTAGATGATTTTGTGCCTATGATTCTAAATACAACAGGTCCGCAGACAACTGCTTCTGCTGTTCCTACACCTTGTTTTGCTCCTCCATCCTGTTACACCCTCTTGCTAATCCATTTGCACTATAATTTTGAGTATTTTAATTTGCTGTATTTTCTTCGAGCAAGAAAAGTAAATATTTTCTTTGCTTCAGAACAATGAAATAAAATTATCCAGCTTGTGTACGTCCATGTACATATCTCACTTCTGTGTTTTGGTCAGGTGGTAAGAAAGTAGTTTGGGGAAAAGGAGGGATTTCAATGAAAGTAACCAGGAGAGCCGTAAGCACGAGTGACCGGCATCACCGGGGCTGTGGGGGAACAGCATACGCGTAGACATCAGAGTCCCACAATGGGTCAGAAACCAGCATCCCATCCTTCAGGAAAGGAGTGAAAAAGAGAGATGAACACAGAGGGAGGTGGGGTGAGGAATGAGACTGTGAGGGGCCAGAAGGCTCAATGGGCTTTGTGATTGCAGGGCTCACTGTGTGTGTGACATAATCTGCACCATCAGTAAATGAATATTGTGTTTTGGTGATTCTAAGATACTGTCGCCTTTAAGACTTCCTGTTTCATATTCTCACCCCCCCCAAAATTACCAAGAGAGCACTGATATAGTAGAATTTATATTTTATTCTTATTGAAAGAGCTTGTAGACCTAATTAAACATTGATTTTTATCAAAGAACTCTTTTTCTTTTTTCTTTTTAAGATTTTATTTATTTATTTGACAGAGAGAGAGATCACAAGTAGGCAGAGAGGCAGGCAGAGAGAGGGGGTAAAGCAGGCTCCCTGCTGAGCAGAGAGCCTGATGCGGGACTCAATCCCAGGACCCTGAGATCATGACCTGAGCCGAAAGCAGAGGCTCAACCCACTGAGCCACCCAGGCGCCCAAAGAACTCTTAAACATACATAAAAAGGACAATATAAATGAAATAAGTTTTTGTTAAAACTTCTTCACCTACAGAGGCTTACACTCTTTTTTTCAACTCGGTGCTGGTTTCTGTGTTTTCCCACATACTGTTTTCCTTGAGCTGTCAAGAGCTTTGAGGATTTGGCATTTCTTTAAAAAAGGAGGAAAGGAAAGGGAAAAAAAAAAAAAAGGAGGAAAGGCCTTGGTGTTGTTTTTACCTGGCTTAGTGGTTATGTAGAACTGGCCTATGTTTGGCTCCCACATGGAGGAATGTTGTTTAAACATATAGGATTCACCATCCCTTAAATATTGGTTCTTACGGGTTCCGGTGTAGTCTCTAGGATTTTCTTTCAGACTGCTGACACCTGTTTGGCCAATTTTGATGTCTTCGATATTTACTTATGAGCAGGCAATGACAGTTAGGTTGCAATTGCTACTTGATCGGAAGCAATGTAAAATGCCATTTGTTACAAGAGGCATCCTCACTTCAAAGATGTTAAAATATGAAAAGAAATCATAGATGTGGAAAATGGCGAAAAATGGTTCCTTGAGCTCTAAATAGAGGAATTGCAACTGCTCACCCAAACCCCCGGGCAGGGACCCCTCAGGCTCAAGGCCACAGTTGGAGCGCTCTGCTTGGGGAGTCTTGAAAGGGGAGTCTTTAGGTTGTTGGTATATGAAAAGGAAAATTCCAAAGTAGAATTATAGAAATTATAAATTTTAAGGGTTTATAGTCAACAAAGTAATGCCTTTAATGCACACACACAAAGTTGGGTTTTTTTTTTTAAGATTTTTGTTTATTTGAGAGAGAGTGAGAGAGGCACGAGCGGGGGAGTGACAGAGGGAGAGGAACAAGCAGACTCCCCGCTAAGCGGAGACCCTTGGGGCCCGATCCTAGGACCTGGGATCATGACCTGAGCTGAAGTCAGATGCTTCACCCACTGAACCACCCAGGTGCCCCCATGCACACACAAAACATTTAATCATCTTATTTGCAAGCTAGTTATGAGGTTTATTTAAAAATATTAATTCATGGTATTCTGCAGCCTGTATAGGGTCTGGAAATTGGACACAAATTTAAAGCTACATGTGGGGCGCCTGGGTGGCTCAGTGGGTTAAAGCCGCTGCCTTCGGCTCAGGTCGTGATCTCAGGGTCCTGGGATCAAGGCCCGCATCGGGCTCTCTGCTCCGCAGGGAGCCTGCTTCCCCCTCTCTCTGCCTGCCTCTCTGCTTCCTTGTGATCTCTCTCCCTCTGTGAAATAAATAAATAAAATCTTAAAAAAAAAAAAATAAAGCTACATGTGAACGTATTCTTTCAATGCTTTCAGTGTATCTCTTGCCGAATCTGTAGTCTCATTTAAGAGAATATCCACAGTTTATGTTTGAGGCCCGGGCTTAAATGGTCCACCGTCATGCCCTACGATAGATCCCACCTTGAAATGATTTAAGACTGAGGTTTTAATGTTTGGAGCTTAGACCTTTTTGCAACATTTCCAGTGTAGCAGAGCCCTGATTTCAAGCTGTAGAAATTAGGGTCATACCTTCTTTATGAGTTTTTAAAAAGGGCTTATTATTTCCCTTGGGTACCGTGTTTCTTAACACATTTTTTTGGGTCTGCCAACTCTTAAAATAATAGGAGGGGGCGCCTGAGTGGCTCAGTCAGTTGAACGTCTGGCTCTTGATTTCAGCTCGGGTCGTGATCTCAGAGTCTTGGGATTGAGCCCCGTGTAGTGGGTAGGGGGGGTCCTTTGCTCGGTGGGGAGACTGCTTGAGGATTCTCTCTCTCTCTCCCCCTCTGCCCCTTGCCCTGCTTGTGTGCGTGTGTTCACTCTGCTCTCCTCCCTCTAAAATAAATAAGTCCTGGGCGCCTGGGTGGCTCAGTGGGTTAAAGCCTCTGCCTTCGGCTCAGGTCATGATCTCAGGGTCCTGGGATCGAGGCCCACATTGGGCTCTCTGCTTGGCAGGGAGCCTGCTTCCTCCTCTCTCTCTGCCTGCCTCTCTGCCTACTTGTGATCTCTCTTTCTGTGTCAAATGAATAAATAAAATCTTAAAAATATATAAATAAAAAAAAAATAGGAAAATAACTACATAGGTACCCCTGTACCTGTCCCCTGAGACACCTGATACTGACTCAGCCAGAAGTCTTCTCATCCTGCTTTGGTTATTCATGATGAAGTCTTTATTTTCCTCAAAACTTGATTTTTATCTTGAGTTGGGGAGACTACCAAAGTCTTTTATTCTTTAGAAGTATTCTTTTTCTTTCTTTAATTTTTATTATTTTTGAAGATTTTTTAATTTATTCATTTGAGTGAGAGAGAGAGTGAGAGCATGAGCAGGGGGTCAGAGGGAGAAGCAGACTCCCGGGGCTCGATCCTGGAACTCTGGGATCATGACCTGAGCTGCAGGCAGATGTTAACCGACTAAGCCACCCAGGCACCCCCTTTAGAAGTGTTCTTAGGCTACTAAATAACTTAGGTTCAGATTATGACCTTAATATTTATTGTTATGGGATATTAATTTTTTCATTCTGAGGAAGACTCATAATTAACAGATAATGACTTCTAAATTTGTTTTCTAAGTCTGACAGTCTAGAGTCTAAATTCATTTAAAATCTTTCAAAAATCTTTTTGTGGTGCTGATCTTGATATCAGTAAGCTTTTTTCATCGTTGATAATACCATTTAAATAATTTTGTTTCATATCTTTAAGTCTAATGCTAGTAATGAGATGAAGCTACCATCACTGAAGGATATTTATCATAAAAAACAAAGGGAAATCAAGCAGTTACCTGAGAGGAATCTCACTTCTGCTTCCAACCCAAATCATCCACCAGAGGTAAATTGTCAACACTCTGCTGAGTGAAAATGAAAGATGCTTCATGACTCTTAACTTTATCTTAAGCTTTATTTTCCTAGGAGATCTAAAGCCCACTCACTTAAAAACAAACACTGAGTACTGAGGGCAAAGCCTTACTGTTGTCTGTCTTATTTCTAGGTACTAACTCTAGATCCAACTTTACACATGAAGCCAAATCAGCAGATTTCAGGGATTCAACCACAAGGCTTTTTGAATGCCCTTGATGACAGAATATCCTTTTCACCAGACTCTGTTCTAGAACCCAGTATGTCTAGTCACTCTGACATAGACTCATTTTCACAAGCAAGTAATATCGCTTCTCAGTTATCTGGATTCCCAAAATATCCTTCAAATACGAAAGCTTCACCAGTGGACTCCTGGAAAAATCATGGATTCCAAAATGAAAGTAGGACCAGTTCCACGTTTCCTTCAGTTTATACTATTACTAGTAATGACATCTCAGTCAACACTGTAGATGAAGAAAACACTGTCATGGTAACCTCAGCCTCAGTCAGTCAGTCCCAGCTTCCAGGGACAGTCAGCAGTGCCCCAGAATGCATTTCCTTGGCTTCCCTGGAAGATCCTGTGATATTGTCCAAGTATGTATTTCAGTGCATGGTTTCTAATGTTAATTGATTTTGTATGATGTCTGCTTGAATGACGAAAGTGGTTTTTAGTGACCTTCTCTAATGTGTAAAATCTTACAGATACAACATTTTTAAGGTAGAACATCTAAAAACTAATGTCTTTCTTTTTTTGCTTAATTAGTTGTCAACGTGTGTATTAATTTATTATGTTTTCTGTGGGTGTGCAGAGGAAAAAGGCTGTACTTTTGCTTACGAGAGATTGTGTTCTTGGTTTCTCTTGTGGGATACAGAGTGAGGAAACGCGCTCCTAAAAAACTTTTTTGCCCTCAACCACAGAATTAGGCAGAGCCTGAAAGAAAAGCATGCTCGACACATAGCAGATCTTCGAGCTTATTATGAATCAGAAATAAATAGTTTGAAACAGAAACTGGAGGCAAAGGAAATTTCTGCAGTTGAAGATTGGAAGAAAACAAATCAAATTCTTGTAGACAGGTAAAACTTATAATTCAACTATAAAGTTAGTATTTCTCCAACTTGGATTAATTATTTTTTCCAAAGTATACCATATTGTGATAAAAGACTTTGAAAACATGTTTTAGATTTGAAAATTGTAACAGCGATAGATTTGCTTAAGTGATTATTTTTATAGGTTTGAACCAACCTCATATAGCATACTGGTAGCTGACATGAGGGCATTTGAAATATGGACAAAATACTGAAATAGGTGAGCATATTTTGTTTATCTAAAGGAATGTCATTTAGGGTGAATTAGTACTAGGGAGGGATGTCCTAAGAAATCTCTGACTAATGTCCTCGAGCAGTTCTCAATCTTTTTGTAAACCTGGATTTCACATAACTTAATCCAGACACTCATGAACCTGGGGAAGCAATTATCCTGCTCAAAAAAGAAACCAACATGGCAGCACAGGGGACAGTTAAGTTAAGGATAGCCAAAACCTGTTTTAGAGAGGGAATCACTAACAAAATTCAAAGCTGTAACTGGTATTAATAACAGCATATTTGCTACATATTTTACATTTAAATGGGACTTAGATTGAAAACTGCTGAGGTTGATACAGCAGCAAAGAATTGTTCTCTAAGGCAGAAAAAGACAAAGCCCCTTGAAAAAAGATTAGAAAGGAACTGAAGTCATCTGGTCCAGTTAATAGTTTAACTTGCAGAATTCTGGGAAAACTGGCCTTTATACTAGCCAGCGGCGGCTGTGGTAGTCAGCAAGCTGTCTTATTCCTGAGCCTTACGGCTTTAGTTTTGCTGCTGGGAGGGGTGCTGCGGGTGGGGGTGGCACTGGGACCGGGGGTGCAGTGGTCAGGAGCAGTAGTTGGAAAAAAGCCACCAAGAAACAGGCCAGGTTTAGGTTTTCTAGGATAAAAGGAGAAGAATAGATGACAGGCTAGGGGAAGTCGGTTCTTGTTTTTTTGTTGTTTTTAAGAAGACAAAGGGGACTGGAGGTACTTCCTGTGGAAAATGGAGGTATGAAAGAAGCCCCCCAGTAGGCCTCAGGTTAAAGAGAGGCTCCTGGAGAAGGCGCCTGTAAGTGATAGCTGAGGAAAGCGCTTTTCTTGTCCAGAAGCTGCTAGAGCCATACAGCGGTGAGGCGGTGTAGGTGGGCCGGCCTGGAAGTCAGGGTTTGAAGTGGCTGCGTTAGGACCGTGGTGGGCGGCAGGAGGGGCGTAGGAGGAAAGGGACAGTGCACGCAGGGGCACAGCAGTCGTTGCGGCCACCTGGGACTGGAGAAAGGATTCACTGGAGACAAAAACCAACTTTAAGTTGTCAGCATACACGCCAGGTTTTTTCAGACTTAAAATTGCAGCGGGGAGAATCCCTCTGCACTGCAGATGGGGCCATTGACACATGGTGGGCCAGCCGGGTCTCAGATTGTTCTGTCACACAGTCTCCTACCACAGTCAGTGTGGTGGTTAAAATAGAAAAATAGAGTTAACATACTTTGACTTGACTCTTTACTGCTCTTTCTTTCAAGAACAGTTTTTTTCTTTTAAGAGTTTATTTATTTGATAGAGAAACAGCAAGAGAGCGAGAGAGGGAACACAAGCAGGGGGAGTGGGAGAGGGACCTCAGACGTTCCCCCCCCCCCCAGCAGGGAGCCCAATGCAGGGCTCCATCCTAAGACCCGGAGATGATGAGCCGGAGATGATGAGCCGATTGGAAGGCAGACTGAGCCACCCAGGCGCCCTCTTTCAAGAAGTTTTATCAGTATTTGGTTTCTGCAGGGCATTCATGCACAGTGGTTGGGGGTGGGAACCCTGGAGTCACACTGCCAGGTTTCAAATCCCAGTGATTGCTTACAGCCCAGGAGGAATTCAGCTTCTCCGTTTTCTCACCTGTAAACGGTGATGATAACAATTCTGTCATAGGTTTGTGAGGATGAATGCAAAGTGCTTAACACAGACTAGGCATCTAATCAGTGCCAAGTAGATATTAGCTTTAATTCACAATTCATTAACACCGAGTCAAAATGATAATAGAATTCTTCTCTGTATTTTTTTTAATTTTTTTAAATTAAAAAAAATTTTTTTTATCTTCTCTGTATTTTGTGATTTTGAGATTTTGTGATGATTAACTTTAAGAAAGAGGTCTTTAATTATAAGAATAATAGATTGAGGCTATTTTGGAAAAGTACAGAAGGATGTAATAGGAAAGATCTCCCTACCTAGCCTCTATGGTTACATTCCAAACTTAAGTTTTATACCCTAGAAATCATAATGCACAGATGTACATAACAAAGATAGCACAGATGTTTTTTTATAACAAAGATCAAGTTATTGTATGCAGTCTTTATCTTGTGTTTTTAAATATAATTTTTTAAAAAGATTTTATTTATTTATTTATTTATTTGACAGAGGGAGAGAGAGAGAGATCACAAGTAGGCAGAGAGGCAGGCAGAGAAAGAGGGGGAAACAGGCTCCCCGCTGAGCAGCGAGCCCGATGCGGGGCTCGATCCCAGTATCCTGGGATCATGACCTGAGCTGAAGGCAGAGACTTAACCCACTGAGCCACCCAGGCACCCCTAAAAAAGATTTTATTTATTTATTTGACAGAAAGAATGAGCACAAGTGGGGAGCGGCAGGCAGAGGGAGAGGGAAAAGCAAGCATCCCCCCTGAGTGGGAGCCTGACGTGGGGCTTGATTCCAGGTCCCTGGAATCATGACCTGAGCCAAAGGCAGATGCCTCATTGACTTTGTCACCCAGGCGGCCCAAGAATTTTCCGTCTTGCAAACCTGACCCCTGTCTCCATTAAGCAACAATCCTTCAATCCTCCATTGGGATGTATTTATTAAAATGGCATCCTTAATGTTTACTAACATTGGAGAATTTATGTTACATATTAGAGAATGAGGTTTATAGGATACTTTTAAGGGAAAGGATTTTATCTTCTAATTTTTTTATTTCAATTAATGGTTTTTAGATGTGGCCATTTAGATAGTGCTCTGAATGAAGCTACCAGTCGTGTGAGAACACTTGAAAATAAGAATAACTTACTGGAAATAGAAGTCGTAAGTACTCTTTTGTTGTTTAGTGGCTTAATGTTAAAGACTTAAACCTTTTTGTTAACTGATTAATAGTTTTATGAAAACATTGGGTATGTGCAATTTTTGTTGTTAGGCTATCTTATTGTTTATATTTCGAATGCTGTTAGCTTCATATGATAGGATAAACTTTTACACTTTATTTTTTTAAAGATTTTATGTATTCATTTGAGAGAGGCAGAGCACAAGCAGAGGGAGCATGCAGGCGGAGGGAGAGGGAGAAGCAGGCTCCCTGCTAAGGTGGCTCCATCCCAGTCCCTGGAGATCATGACCTGAACCAAAGGCAGATGCTTAACCATCTGAGCCACCCAGGCGCCCCAACTTTTACACTTAAATTTTTTTTTTATTGGGATATATAATTTACATGTCATAAAACTGCTTGGAAATGTATAATTCTGTGGTTTTTAGTATATTTGCAAACTTGTGCAACTACTTACCACAGTTAGTTTTACAATATTTTCTCACTCAAGGAAACCCTGAACCCCTTAACCATCAGCCTTTCCCTCCTCAATCCAAAACTCCTTCTCCCCAGCCCCTAGCAAGCACTTCCCTACTTTCTGTTCTTAGGATTTGCCTATTCTGGACATTGATGTAAATGAAATCGTATATATAACCTTTTGTGTTTGGCTTCTTTCACTTAGCGTGATGTTTTCAAGGTTTATCCATGTTGTAGCATGAATCAGTATTTTATTATTTTTTATGGCTAAGTAACATTCTACTATAGGGATAGACCATATTTGTTCATTCATCAGGTGATAGGTGTTTTGGTTTTCATGTTTTGGACATCATGAATGACAGTTCTATGAATATTTGTATAAAAGATTTTATGTGGACTTAGTTTTTATTTTTTTATTTTTAAAGACTTTATTTATTTGACAGAGGGAGAGAGACAGCGAGCGAGGGAACACAGCAGGGGAAATGGGAGAGGGAGAAGCAGGCTTCTCACTAAGAAGGAAACCTAATTTGGGCCTCAATCCCAGGACCCTGGGATCATGACCTGAGCCAAAGGCAAGACGCTTAATGACTGAGCCACCAGGCACCCCTGAACTTAGTTTTTTAATTTTCTTGGGTGTATAGCTGGAATGCATAAACTTAAAAACATTTTTTTCATGCATTGCCAAGTTTTATTCTAGTTCTACATGTAACCTTATAAGTAACGTTTTGATGGAAGATGCCAGTTATGTTCTGTGCGCTGTTTCTTTGTCTGTCTTTGATGTGTTTTTAGTTGTCTTTGTCTCTTAAACTGAAAGCTTATCGAAGTCAGGGACTTGTTTTTCTTGCTAATCTTATATTTCTGGCAATGTATTGCCTGGCACCTAGTGGATATTTGAGAAATGATTGTTGAATGAATACTAACATATCAGATGTATTTTGAATTTTCTCTTTTATTTTCTTAGTAAGTGAGAGAAAAGGGTAAGAAATGCTTTATTAGAGTGCCTGGGTGGCTCAGTGGGTTAAAGCCTCTGCCTTCGGCTCAGGTCATGATCTCAGGGTCCTGGGATCGAGTCCCGCATCGGGCTCCCTGCTCAGAGGAGAGCCTGCTTCCTCCTCTCTCTCTGCCTGCCTCTCAGCCTACTTGTGATCTCTCTCTGTCAAATAAATAAAAAATTAAAAAAATCTTTAAAAAAAGCAATGCTTTATTATTCTCTAAATATTAATTGGGGCAATAGATTCCAGCTGTGCGTTCAGAATCATTTTCCTGATAGCCATGGTTATTTTTTTCACTAAAGTGATCTACAGGTGAGTCCACCATTATAATGCCTTAAATAGTGGTTTTGTGTCTATACTTCATGAAGCTCATGAAGCTGTATAATCTCATGAAGCTGTTTTTTTAAAAAAAATTATTTTATTATTATTTTTTTTAGATTTTATTTATTTATTTGACAGAGAGAGTGAGCACAAGTAGGAAGAGCAGCAGGCAGAGAGAGGGAAGACCAGGCTCCCTGCTGAGGAGGGAGCCCGATGCAGGGCTGGATCCCATGACCCTGGGATCATGACCCGAGCTAAAGGCAGACACTTAACTGACTGAGCCACCCTGGCGCCCCTAAAAAACTTATTTATTTTAAAGATTTCAAGTAAAGTGTATACCCAATGTGGGGCTCAAATTTACAACCCTAGGGTCAGGAGTTGCACACCAGCCAGGAGCCCCTGAAGCTGTTATTTCAGTAGAATAATCCTTTTTAGTCTCCATCCCAAGACATAACAAATATTAAATTTGTGATTCCCATTTGTAGGTTTTATTTTATTACTTTTCTTTTATAGTTTAATGCCTATGATTTGTTAACTGCTATTGAAACATCTATTTTTTTAATTAAAAACAATTTATTTTGTTTTTATTTTGTAGAGTGATTTTAGGGAACGCTTCAATGCAGCCAGCAGTGCTTCCAAAATTTTGCAGGAACGGATTGAGGAAATGAGAACAAGTAATAAAGAAAAAGACAATACCATCATTCGACTAAAATCTCGACTGCAGGATTTAGAAGAAGCATTTGAGAATGCTTACAAACTCTCAGATGATAAAGAAGCGAGACTGAAACAAGAAAACAAAATGTTTCAAGATGTAAGTGACAAATAATGGAAACTTAATGACAGGGTAGGCTAAAAGTAATTTTAGATTAATACTCTTACAGGCAATTATGACTTTTTCCACGTTCATTTTTGTTTTATGTAACTTTGCTGTAGCTGCAAATATATACCCTCCTATCCGAGTCAGTTGGGCCTTATCTTGAAGCAGGAAGTCAGCTTTCAGAGCTGTGCTGTCACGCCCACGCCTTTCTGCCTCTAGCAGGTCAACTTTTGAGCTATCTTAAATCAACATCTATGTGGCTGGATGGGTAAAATGAACCAGATTTAGAATAGGTTTGATTGAATATTTTCACTTTGCTATAATGTCACTTAAAATTTGGATTTGTATGACCTTGAGACTGCATTGGGTTTGGGGTTGTACATTTTTTTCTCAGGGTTTTCTTGCTATCCTTTATCATGGTATGGTACATAAAAAAAATCTGAAAGTATTTCAGCTGTTGACTTTTCTTCCTCATAGCTTTAGATTACTGTTGCTTTGATTTTTGTTGTTTGATTTTTTACCTTTATTTTCATGAAGGTAATACCTGTAAATGGTTTAAGTAGTCCAATCGCAAATGAAAAACAGCAGTCTTCTCCACCTACCCCCACCTTGGTGTCCTCTACCTTAGAAGCCCTTTCTGTCATCTCTTTTGGCAGTTTCATCTAGCATTTTTCTCCATGTTTCTTTTTTTTTTCTTTTTCTTTCGTTCTTTTTTTTCTCCATGTTTCTATGTAACAAACTTATATTGTTTTTTTTTTTCCCCCCATCAATTTTAGACATTATATATTGACTTCCTTCTGTGCAAGGAAGGTTTAGGGTTTTTTTTACACCACTTGCTCCCAATGCAAACACTTCTTTCTCTCCTTTCAATGTGATTAATATATTAAATTCATTCTAAGAAGCTATTCTTTTACATTTTAACAACTCTGAGAAATCGGTATACATCTTTACACCATGGTGTTATATTTTAATTGGCAGCATTTCTTTTCTCTTTTAGTAGTAAGTGATAGTAAATAAAGTAATGGTATGATTTCTGTTCAGTGATGTCTTAGATTTGAAACAAGATGGGTTATCATTTCCAGTTAAATCAGTATTCAGTATTTCTTGTCTGTGTAAATATTGTTCAGAGCTAAGCTGCAGTGTACAGTGATTACATTTCCTTTCTCTAAGAACTTTTTTCCTTAAATTTATAATTGCTTTTTTTTTTTTTAACCTGCTTACTATCCTGGGTTTAACACTTACTCCTACCTCCATATACTTTTGCATCATTATGAGCCGGTTGCTCTTGAGGTCAGATACACAGCTGTCTAGGACTTGACTTCATGATCATCCTGGAGATGGTCTTTGCTTGTTTCCTGTATCAGATCTCTCTTTTGTTTTAATGATTTTTATTTACTTTAGAGAGGGAGAGAGCAGGGCAGGAGCAGAGGGAGAGGGACAAGCAGACTGTGCGCTTGTCCCTGATGCGGGGCTTGATCCCAAGACCCTGGGATCATGACCCGAGTCAAAATTAAGAGTCGGACACTCAGCCGACTGAGCCACTCAGGTGCCCCATAGATCTCTTGTGTGCATCCTGTGTGTTCTTTGTTGGTTTAATTATTTGTTTTGCTAGAGTGTATCTCTTGCGAAAAAGAATACATAGTAGATGAATTCCAAAGCCTTCCATATCTGAAAACGTAGTTTGCAGTCACACTTCTAAAAAAACACTTTATTTTTTAGAGCAGTTTTGGATTTACAGAAAAATCGAGAATATAGTGCAATGTTCCCACATACCCTGCACAGTTCACCTGTTGTTAATGTCTTGTGTTAGTGTGGTATGTTTGCAACAATTAATAAAGCAACATTGATACATAATTATTAAGTAAATTCCACAGCTTATTTAGATTTCTTTTGTTTTTATCTAATGTTCTTTTTATGTTCCAGGATCCTGTATTACATTTAGGTATTTTGTCTCCTTAGGCTCTTTTGGCTATGACAGTTTCTCACACTTTCCTTGTTCCTGATGACCTGGACAGTTTTTTTGTTTTGTTTTTTTTTGTTTGTTTTTTTTACCTGGACAGTTTTAAGGAGGACCGATCAGGGATTTGTCTTGGGATTAGTCTGATGTTTTTCTCATGTTTAGACTGTAGTTATGGGATATTGGGAGGAAAACCACAGAGGTAAAGTACCATTTTCAGCATGTCATATCAACAAGCCTTATGTGTTTTTTGTTTCCTTACTGTCAGTAAAGTTTCAGGAGAGAGTGGATATAAATACTCTCTTCAGCATGTCATATTTGATTGGAACTTCACAAGGTTTTGGTTATTATTGTTCTTATTCATGTATATTAACAGTATAATTTTTGTGTGAATACATGATGAGATCCTGATTTTTAAGACTTCTTGTATTTTTGTTTAAGGTTTTATTTATTTATTTGAGAGAGAGTGAGTACAAGCAGGGGGAATGGCAGAGAAACTAAGCAGACTCCCTGCTGAGCGAGGAGCCTAACTCAGGGCCCCATCCCAAGACCCTGAGATCATGACCTGAGAAGTCAGACACTTAACTGACTGATCCACACAGGAGCCCCTTGTATGTTTACTTTGACATAATAGCAGAATTATAGAAAGTTGCAAAAATTCTATAAAAACTTTCCATATACCTTTTTTTTTTAAGATTTTATTTATTTATTTGACAGAGACACAACGAGAGAGGGAACACAAGCAGGGGGAGTGGGAGAGGGAGAAGCAGGCTTCCTGCCGAGCAGGGAGCCCCATGCGGGGCTCGATCCTAGGACCCTGGGATCATGACCTGAGCAGAAGGCGTAGACACTTAACAGCTGAGCCACCCAGATGCCCCTCTTTTTTTAAGGTTTTATTTATTTGAGAGAGCAGAGTGAGAGAGAGCACAAGCTGGGGGGAACAGCAGAGGGAGAGGGAGAAACACACTACCTCTGAGCATAGAGCTCAATGCGGGACTCGATCCCAGAACCCTGGGATCATGACCTGAGCCAAAGGCAGATGCTTAAGTGACTGAGCCACCCAGGCACCCCTCCATGTACCTTTCATCTCAAGTCTAAGTTTTTTTCTTAAGATTTTACTTGTATGAGAGAGAACATGAGTGGGGGCAGGGGCATAGGGAAAGGGACAAGCAGACTCCTGGCTAAGCATGGAGCCTGATGCTGGGCTCTATCCCAGGATCCTGTGATCATGACCTGAGCCGAAGTCAGATGCTTAACCCACTGAGCCACCCAAGTACCTCTTGATTTGAAGTCTCAACACTTAACAGTATTTGCTTTATCATTCTTTCTGTGGTTCCGTGTGGCTGTGGCTGCCCTCTTGGGCAGTGCAGATAGAACACGTCCAGCATTGCAGAAAGTTCTCTTGGACAGCACTGTTGTAGAATATTCTTCAGTTTGGGTCTGTGTTTTGCACAGTTATATTCAGGTTGTTAGAATGAATGCATAGGAATACTGCAGAAGGAAGCTTCTTAGTACATCCTATCAGAAGGCACATGTTAGCTCTGTGGTATTAATCGTGATCTCTTGGTTAAGGTGGTGTTTGCCAGGTGTCTCCACTGTAAAGTTCTATCTCCCTATTTAGAATTAATAAGTATTAGGGGATATATATATGGTTAAACTTTTTTTAATTTAAATTAAAATAATATGAATGTCTACAATAGCCACACTATAGAAAGAGCCTTGATGTCCATTGGCAGATGAATGGATAAAGAGGATGTGGGATACACACACACACATACACACACACACTGGAATACTATGCAGCCATCAAAATAAAAATCTTGCCATCTGCAATGTCCTGGATGGAACTAGAGGGTATTACACTAAGCAAAATAAGTCAGTCAGAGAAAGACAATGATCATATGATCTCGCTGACATGTGGAATTTGAGAAACAAGGCTGAGGATCATGGGGGAAAAGAGGAAAAATTCAGATGGGATGAAACCAGAGAGGGAGACAAACCATAAGAGACTTTTAATCTCAGGAAACAAACTGAGGGCTGCTGGAGTGGAGGCGGGTGGGAGGGTTGGGGTGGCTGGAGGATGGACAGTGGGGAAGGTATGTGCTATGGTGAGCGCTGTGAACTGTGTAAGACTGATGACTCACAGACCTGTACCCCTGAAACAAATAATATATTCTATGTTAATAAAAAAAATAAAGTTGGGGCACCTGGGTGGCTCAGTGGGTTAAAGCCTCTGCCTTTAGCTCAGGTCATGATCTCAGGGTCCTGGGGTCGAGGCGTGCATCAGGCTCTTTGCTCAGCAGGGAGCCTGCTTCCTCCTCTCTCTCTGCCTGCGTCTCTGTCTACTTGTGATCTCTCTGTCTGTCAAATAAATAAATAAAATCTTAAAAAAAAGTAAAAAAATTAATTAGCATATAATGTATTATTGGTTTCAGAGGTATTTGTATATCATTTTTGGAGGAATTTCTGTTCAAGCCCTTTGGTCATTTTTTTTTTAAGATTTTATTTATTTGAGAGAGAGAGACAGGGAGAGAGCATGAGCAGGGGGAGCAGCAGGGAGAGGGAGAAACAGACTCCCCGCTGAGCAGGGAGCCTGACACAGGGCTCGATCCCAGGATCCTGGGATCATGACCTGAGCCGAAGGCAGACACTTAATGACAGAGCCACACAGGCACCTCACCTTTGTTCATTTTTTAATTGGGTTATTTATTTTTATTTGTTAATTTAAATTCAGTTAATTAACATATAATGTATTGCTGGTTTCAGAGGTAAAGGTCAGTGATTCATCAGTCTTCTATAACACCCAGTGCTCATTTATCACGCGCCCTCCTTAATGTCCATCACCCAAGTTACCCCATCCTCTAATCCCCTCCCCTCCAGCAACCCTCAGTTTGTTTCCTAAGAGTCTCTTATGGTTTGTCTTCCTCTCTGGTTTCATCTTGTTTTATTTTTTCCTCTCTTCCCCTATGAGCCTCTGTTTTGTTTCTTAAATTCCACATAGGAGTGAGATCATATGATAATTATCGTTCTCTGATTGACTCATTCCGCTTAGCATAATACCCTCTAGTTCCATCTACATTGTTGCAGATGGCAGGATTTCATTTTTGATGGGTGCATAATATTCTAGAGAGTGTGTGTGTGTGTGTGTGTGTGTGTGTGTGTGCGCGTGCGTGCGCGCGTGCACACCTTATCTTCTTTATCCACTCGTCTGTCGAAGGACATCTGGGCTCTTTCCGTAGTTTGGCTCTTGTGGACATTGCTGCTATGAACATTGGGGTGCAGGTGCCCCTTCCGATTACCACATTTGTATCTTTGGGGTAAATACCCTGTAGTGCAGTTGCTGGGTCGTAGGGTAACTCTATTTTCAACTTTTTGAGGAACCTCCACACTGTTTTCCAGAGTGGCTACAACAGCTTGCATTCCCACCAACAGTGTAGGAGGGTTCTATTAGGGGATATTTTAAGACTTCATAAATCACCTTTTTCTCATCAAACTTTTACCCACTAGCTTTAGCATCCACTGAAGAGTCTTTCCTAAAACAAGTAATTACTGTTGTGGTTGCCAAATGGTGGTTCTTCTATTACTCCTTCTACATTTTACTGAGAGGAGAACCTCACCGCTCTCTGTCATTTATTTATGTCAGTGTGGACTCATGGGTCCTTATTTTGTTCAGTGAGTTACACTTCTTTCTGTTGTTGCTGTTACAATGATCATTTTGATGCTTGCATTGTTCTAGTTTTGGCCGGAGGGGTAAGTGTCCGGCTGGCTGACTCCTGTGTCCTTTGCACATGTTGGTGTCATTCTTTGAGCGTTATCCAGTGAGATAGTCCAGGCTCATCTTGTACTTTCCCAGTCCCAGCCGTAAATCAGTCATTTTTCCGTGGAGCCCTGGTTCCTTTAGGTGGAAAATGTTATTTAGAAATGAAGCTCTAGCACTAGGTATGTTCCTTGCTCGTGCGATGCCATTGTTTTTAATTATTCATAAACTCGCCGCAGTTATGTTGGAGTAACAAGAAACAGCACGGGATCACTGGAATGTTGTTTTGAGCTGACAGTGTATTAATGTTGACAGTGATAACACTGTCTTCCTTTGCATTTATCATGTCGAGTATTTAAAGCATAGGGAAAAGTATACAGAGTGATATTTAGAACATCCACATATCAGCCGTCTGTAAATATAATTGAAATACTCTCATCCTTTCTCTGCTAAACCTGCTATTCTGAATATGCTGTTAATTTTCCTCATGCATTTCTACTTTTGCTCCATATGCTTATGTCTATAAACAATATGTAGTAGTGTTTGATGTGTACTTAAACTATTATGAATTGTATTGTACCACATTATACTTTCCTGCTACCTGTTTTTTTTTCTTTTAAGCATGTTCCACGCCCAACATGGGGCTTGAACTCATGACCCCAAGTTAGAGTCCTAGACGCTACCCAATGAGCCAGCCAGATGCCCCTCCTGCAACCTGTTTTTTGTAGCATTGTTTTTGAGATTTACCATGTTGATATATGCAGCTTTTAATCATTTTTATTTAAACATATTTGAAGTTTTTCAGGTATATGAAAAGAATATTATATGTGGACCCACCACTCATCTTCAGATTTAAAATACAACAGATACAGTCGCAGTTCCCCCCGCCCCCGCCCCCCATGCACCCATCTCTGCTCACCCCGCCTTCCTGGGCATGACTGATCTGAACAGTGTGAATGTCCTCCCATGTCTGCGTCTTACCTGGGCATGTCTGCTTAATCAGTGTTGTTTGGCACATTGTAAAGCCTTTTATAATTGCTGTCACACTGTATTTATTATTTTTTTCATTGGTAAGATTTATTCAGGCAGATGCCTTAGCACTAGTTCATTTGTTCTCATTCTTGTGTAGTCTTCCACTCACTGTGAATCTTCCACAATTATCTATTTCCCTCTTGGCAGTTTCTTTTTCTTGCTCTTAAGAGCAGCAGTGCCGTGAACACTCGTAAACAGGTCTCCTTGTGCAGACCTGTGCCAAGTACCTCTCGGGTATCGTTCCAGTTACCAGAGTCGCCACACAGGTGACCCCCCAAACAGGACGTAACTCTCCTCGTGGACTCAGTAGTCTGGGAACTCGGACTGGCCACAGCGGGGACAGCTCGTCTCTGCTCTGCAACAGCTAGGACCTCAGCTGGATTTTCAGAGGCTGGGGGCTGGTTGTTGATGATGGTCGTCAACCAAGGCTGCGTTCCTTCTCCATGTGGGCTAGTTTGGCTTCTCTGAAGCATGACGACTGAATGCCATGGACCAGTGTCCTGAAAGATTGTCCTGACAGCCATTAGCCTTTTATGACCCAGCCCTGGAAATCCTTCGGCATCATTTCTGTCACATTCTATTTGTTAAATAATCTCAGAGGCCTGCCCAGGTTCAGGGGAAGAAGAAATAGATACCACCTCTCAATGGGGTTTGGCAAGGTTCTGGAAGACCTTGTGTGAGCAGAAGTTGCTGCTGCCATTTTGGAGATCTATAGTCTGCCCTGTGACCCTACGTGCGTCTGTGTGTGGTGGCTGGGACTTGGAATATGAACACTTCATCTTCATTACATATTGCTAAATTGCTCTCTGAAATGGTTCATTTTCCCACCAGTAATGTATGAGAATTCTTATTTTCTAGGTTATTTCCAGTGCTTGCTATCATCAGACCTCTTAATTTTTGCCAGTCTGGTTAATGTGAAATGGTTAATTCATACGTGTTGTAGTTCTCTTCCCTTGGCTTGTGGCTTGCATTTTACCTGGTGGTATCTTTTATGGGGTACAAGTTTTGTATTTTATTTTATTTTTTTAAGATTTTATTTATTTTTGAGAGAGAGCAAGAGAGAGAGAGCATGAGTGGAGGGGCAGAGGGAGAGCGAGAAGCAGGCTCCATGCTGAGCAGGGAGCCCGATTCAAGACTCGATCCCAGGACCCTGAGATCATGACCTGAGGGAAAGACAGACGCTTAGCTGACTGAGCCACCCAGGCGCCCCCAGGTTTTGTATTTTACTGTCCAAAATATAGTCTTTTCATTTCTGTTTTGGGCCTCTTTTATGTCTTGTTCACAAAATCTTTTCCTATTCAAGGATCCCCTTTAGCTTGGGTCATGATCCCAAAGTCCTGGGATCGAGCCCCGCTTTGGGCTCCCTGCTTCTCGGGGAGACTGCTTCTCCCTCTCCCTCTGTCTGCCACTCCCCCTGCTTGTGTGCGCTCTCTCTCTCTCTCTCTCTCTCTCTCTCTCTCTCTCTGTGTCAAATAAATAAATAAAATATTTAAAAAATAAAATAAATAAAATAAAGTTATAGAGCCTTTCTTTATAGATTTAGGCCTTTAATCCCAGATTGCCTCTTATATGTGGTGTGAGATAGGGATTGAATTTTTTTTTTTCAAATGACTAACCAAGTATCACAGCACTATTTTTTTCAGAAAGTTCATTTATTTTAAGCAATCTCTACACCCATTGTGGGGCCTGAACTCATGACCCCAACTTTGAGAGCCACATGCTCTACTGTCTGAGACAGCAGGCACCCTTGATGGCACCAATTTTTAAGAGAATATCTTTTCCCTACTGACTTTTAATGCTACTTCTGTTGTATATTATGTTTCTTTCTTGGATGAGTCTGTTTTGAGGTTCCCTAGTCTGTTTCATTTGTTTGTTTCTTTGTCCCTGGATGGAAGCTGCATCATCTTAATTACTAGCATTTTATAATGAGCTTTGATTTTTGATGTAATGCTTCCTTTTCTTTTCTTTTAAAAATTATTTTTGCCAGTTTTTCGCCCCTTTATTTCATGTAAATATTACTGTTGGTTTATCACGTTTTATTAAAAAAAAAAACTACATTTGGAACTCCTGTCTGACTCAGTTGGTGGAGCACGCGATTCTTGATCTCCGGGTCATGAGTTTAAGCCCCAGTTTAGGTGAAAAGATTACTTCCAAACAAAGCAGGGGTGCCTGGTCGTGTGCTCTTTCAACTGAGCCAGCCAGGTGCCCCTGTCTTGAGGTTTGTTTTTTTTTTTTTTAAGATTTTATTTATTCATTTGACACAGAGAGAGAGATTACAAGTAGGCAGAGAGGCAGGCAGAGAGAGAGGAGAGAGGAGGAAGCAGGCTCCCTGACGAGCAGAGAGCCCGATGTGGGCCTCGATCCCAGGACCCTGGGATCATGACCTGAGCCGAAGGCAGCGGCTTTAACCCACTGAGCCACCCAGGCGCCCTGTCTTGAGTTTTTAACGTTATCCATAATCATCATGGAGGAAGATTCAGGTCCTTCACATGTCATTTGGCTAAGAGTATAGAATTCTGGGGTATATTTTCTTCCCATCAGATTTTTAAGGATTTTTTCCATTGTTTTATGTTGCCATGAGAATATACCTGATGATTGATCCTCTTCTTTTCTCTCCCTGTCCCAGTCCTGTGTCTTTTGAGTTTTCTCCTTTCCCCCCATCTTTCTTATTTTGAGAACTTCAAGTCTACAGAAGAATTGTCCAGATGGTATGATGAAAACCTCTGTATATTCCTTGTCTAGTTCACCAGTTGTGAATATTTTATCACATTTGCTTTATGTCTTCACAACATTATAGATTTTTTCCTTTTGCTGAGCAATTTGGGAGTGAATTACAGACACTGTAAGATTTCTCTTCTAAATGCTTCAACAGGTTCTCCTGAGAACAAGGACATTCTCCGGCATAATCTCAACACAGTCCTCACACTCGGGGAATTTAATATTGATGTAATGCTAGTATCTAATATATAGTCTATATTCAAATTTCCCCAATTGTCTAAATAATGTCCTTGTTAGATGTTTTGGTTTTTGCTTTTTAATTCACACTCCAATCAAGGACTGCACATTGTGTTTAGTAAATCCATTTCTTATTCCCCGTATGTGAGTTCAAAGCCCCTTCTGGAAGCTTTAGCATCTTTTTATCCTTGGTGTCCTTAAATTCCTTAACAATGTACCTTGAGACAGGTCTTTTTTCATTCATTGTTGGAGGCACAGATTCTTCCAACCTGGAAATTAATGTCCTTCAGTTCTGTAGACTTGCTAATGTTATTTTTCTGTTGATTTTCTTCCTATCTTCTCTGTTCTCTTTCTCTGGAACTTTTGCCAGTAAATGTGTTGTTGTTGTTGTTGTTTTTTAATAAAGATTTTTTTTTTTAATTTTTATTTGACACAGAGAGAGAGATCACAAGTAGGCAGAGAGGCAGGCAGAGAGAGAGGAGAGAGTAGGAAGCAGGCTCCCCACTGAGCAGGGAGCCCGATGTGGGCCTCGATCCCAGGACCCTGGGATCATGACCTGAGCAGAAGGCAGAGGCTTTAACCCACCGAGCCACCCAGGCGCCCTTGCCAGTAAACGTTGTATTGCATGGGTTGATTTTTCTAAGACTTATGTATACTTTAGTTTCCATCATGGCGTCTTTGTTCTCTATCTCCTTGTCTTAGGATTACATTTATTTTCTCTATCATTTTTAGTTTCTAAGAGCTAATTCTTGTTCTTCAGTTGCTAGTTTTTCATTGCTCTCTGGTCTTGTTTTATGAATATAACACTGATTTCTCTGAGGATATTAATAGCTTTCTTTTAATGCTTTAGTTTTGATGTATTATTTTTTCAAGTTAAACTTCCATTTTGAAGTCAGCTTCATATTGAATATTTTTGCTTCTTAAAAAAAAGTTGGTTCTTTTACTGTATACTCGCATTTAAGGGAGAGCCCGTCAGAAGCCATGTGGAGAGTCTGTGTGACAGATGGGGCCTCTCTCCTGGTAGCCTAGTAGCCTCTCCTTATAAGCAATTTTAGAGTGACAGACCAGTGGTTTGGTTAGGGAACTTCCAAACGTGCTTACGGAGAGGTTTTTTTCTGGGATTGTTTGGTTTTCCCAAGGAAGAGTCTCCCAGTCTCTTGTCTGGGACCTTTCCGTCAGGCTCTGTGGCGGTAAGGGATGGGGAGCCAAGTTTTGTTTTGCTTTGTTTGAACTTTTCCTTGGTCATCATCTCCTTATCCCTTTGCTTCCTCCACCTCTTAGACTTCGGTTTCCAGAATGGCATTTGTCTCATTCACATTTCCTGTGTCCTGTTGCCTGGCTGGATAGCCCACTGCTGTTCTGGGTTCTAACCACTCAAGGACTTTTAACCAGCTCCCTTTGGTCAGCCTGTGCTTCCACTCTGTCTGCTACTGAACCTGAGATTCAGGTCCTGAGCCTCTCTGGGTTAGAAGCTCCCAGCCTGCTTACTGTTAGCATCCCGTATACAGGCACTGAAGCTTCGAGTCTTGTCTGCCTTGTTACATCCTCACTGAGATCTCTCCTTTGTTGCCCTCAACTCTTGATTTCTCTGTACCTGCCTCATTATTACTTTAGTGGGATCTTGGCGTAAAAAGAAAATTCTTTCAATCTGTCTTCTTTAATAAGTCTCACATAATATGTGTTTTTAAAGAAATTACCTAATTATATTAGACTTGGGATTATGCCTTTACTCTGTGGGATTTATCAAAAAAGTATACAATTTAAAAATGTAAATTTTAATCTTTTAAAATTCTGCTTACTTGAAGGGTCTTGACTGATATTATATAATTTTTGTTTTTATTTTGGAACAAATTCAGACTTATAGAAAACTTGTAAGAATGGCCCTATTCCTTTTACCGAGGATCACAGTTGTTAACATTTTGCCACATTTGCTCTATCACCTCCTGTATATATATGTTTACACATGCATTGTTTTTCTTGAAACATTTGAGAGTAAGTTGTAGACATTATGCCCCTTTACCCCTATCTTTGGGTATGTATTTCCTAAGAACAAGGACCTTTCATACATAGTCACAGAACAGATCAAAGTAGTCAAATGTGCAATTCGCATCTAAATTATTATTTTATGACACTTTTTTTCCAGTTCAGGATCCAACCCAGAATCATGCCTTATATTCACTCCTCTTATCTCTTTAGTTGCCTTCAATCTGAACAGAGTGTTAACCTTTCTATTTCAAGACCTCGGCAATTTTGAAGAGTACAGTACAGCTATTTTATTTATTTATTTATTTTTAAAGATTTTATTTATTTGTCAGAGAGAGAGAGAGATCACAAGTAGGCAGAGAGGCAGGCAGAGGCAGAGGGAGAAGCAGGCTCCCTGCCGAGAAAGGAGCCCGATGCGGAACTCGATCCCAGGACCCTGGGATCATGACCTGAGCCGAAGGCAGAGGCTTTAACCCACTGAGCCACCCAGGCGCCCTTACAGTACAGCTATTTTATAGACGATCTCTGAGTTGATATTGTAATGTTTAATTTTATGGTACATTTCTTTGTTTTTCCTTGTAGCTCTTAGGAGAGTATGAGTCCCTGGGAAAAGAACACGAAAGAGTAAAGGTAATGGTTGATAATTCCTGTTCTGAGCTTCATGGAGGGGCAGAAGCACTGGGTTGGAAACGAAGAGGGCTGACCCTTTCTCTCCCTCTGTTCTCCTCCTCCTCCACCCCCTCCAGCTGCTTGACTTAGACCACTCACTTCATCTTCTCTGTCAGTATCCTTATTTTCAAAGATTTGCCTTCTTAAGTCATAAATTTTTGAATGTGTTAACAAATATTGAATGACTATTGCATTTGAAATGAGATGAAATTTTTAGAAGAGTATAAGGTATGATATAGATGTAAATAATTATTTCATAATATTTAAATATAAAGTTTTTTAAAGGATTCACTTTTTGTGGGGTCGTTTGAATTTATTGATGATGTTTGATTTCTTAATGAAAGCTTTGTTTGGGAACGACCTATTTGAATCCAGCGAAACCCCACAGTGATGCTGTAAGTGGGGTCCAAGCATTTCTGTTGCACAGACTACAGGGTAGTGGTGATTCAAGGTTAGAGGAAGGCAGGGAGGCGTTCTGGGGGTTCAGGAGCCAGTCAGGACCTCTGAAGTCTCACCAGCACGGGTATCTGTTTGGCCATTTACTGAGGTTTTTAGGCAAGTTGTGGCTAAAACATGTCCATTTTAACACCGGATTGCTCGTAATCAAGCAAACCGTAATGGGCTGTACCTGCTGCTACAGGGGACACGCGTACGGCGATTCGTGTAAGCCAGTGTTTTGTTCTCGCAGTATCTCCCTTGAATTGCGTGTACTGGCCTGTGGTTGATGCTCTGCTTGCTGAGTATCTGCATGATTTTTTTTGTAGTTCTCTGGTGTAGCCTTAGATTGGTTTCGTATTATGTATTTGAAGATAAAAAGAATATATACTATTTCAGTTATTGAATTTTTCCTTTATCTTCATAGGATACATTAAATACAACTGAGAACAAATTGCTTGATGCACATACTCAGATTTCTGATTTGAAAAGGTAAAATGTATTATCTTACTTAATAAGATAATTATGCCTCTGTTGTTCTTCCAGTATCTAAATATGTGTCCATACTGAAAGCAATGAAAAGAAAGTTTTTCTTGAGAATTTTTAGGCACTTTGAGATCAGGTTTTATTCTCATCTTCTGCTGACCTGGAAATACATTTGACTTTAGCCAAAGAAGACTTTTAAACTGTTTGAGTATATTGGTGGTTGTGCTTGAGGGGTGTGCATTTCCTGAATCATTATGGGTTTTGTCAGCACAGCAAAATCTAAATGATACTAAACTATTGAAAATCTATTAAAAAAAAAAGAATTTTAACAAGTAGTCTAGTTCATCAAATTATATTTGTGTTCCCAAAAGAAAACAACATTCAACCCAGCTTTATGACCATCTACTTTCTTAAAAACCTGGTGTGGGGACTATATTCATGATCTGATTTCCCTAATTAGATAGAAACAGAGTCATAAATGGTCCCCAGGCAAATGATTAGATATTTCTAATTGGCTTCGGAGCACGTTTTTATATTTACATTTGGAGATGTGGCCCATATTTAGAGATTTTACTGCACTCCTTAGGACTTCCTATCAGGGAGAATGTGAACACTGTCTGGCCTTCTCATCTGCTCAGGTCTTTTCTGTGATGCATTCAGTTCTGCTGATAGTTTCCTTATCAGATTGGCATAAAGCGTCAGCCCGTTGGAGCTGTTCTTTCTCAAACCTTCCTTGCATCAGGGTAGACAAGAATTTGAGCTTAAAAGATGAGAGGAAGACATACGCCAAGTTTAAAAGAACAGAAAGAATGCCAAGATAACCTCAAAACAATTAATTGTCCAAAGTCCTATTTTCTGTTGGTAAACTTGAAAATAGGCTTTTATTCTGAACATGGCACAGATGAGGTGAATTGCCTGTAGATAGTTTTGGCGATAGTGTAGCCTTTATGTCTTTTAAAAATTAGGAAGTTCTTCTTAGTTCTTTTATTGGATATTAAACCTGCTTCCTTTTTTGTGAAAACATTACCTATCTATATTTTAGATGCATGAATATGTATATTTAGAATTAAACATGTTAGAATTGCACTTATTTGAATAATTGAATTTTTAAATTTAATTTATACCATGAGTTTTGATCTGTAGTCAGATTTATAAATTTTTTTAACTTGTCTGTATAAAGTCCATTTGTTGTTTCCTTTTCCTTCAACTGTAGTATATGGAGTGTTTCCTTATAGAGTTTAATGTATTTGCCTTTCAGTTTATGTTCCAATTTTGTTCAGCTTTTTTAAGCTTACCGGTGGCATTTTATTATGAAAACAAGCTTACAGACCAGCAGTTCTTCTGTCACCCCTTTTCTAGAAGCGTCTGTTAAATAAGTAATTTGTAGTTGAGGTTTATTTTAAATTGTGTACTTAATTTATCTTATTACTTTTGAATTAGAACAATTTCAAAACTTGAAGCTCAGGTCAAGCAAGTAGAGCATGAAAATATGTTAAGTCTTCGCCATAATTCTAAAACTCCCATGAGATCCTCACGTGCCAAGTAAGTTATTTTGTTTAATCTCTGTAAAGCTAGAAATAGGTACATCCTTTTATTGAACTGAGAAGCTCATCTGTCTAAGTCATAAGGAAGTCAGAGTTAAATGTCATTATAGAACTTGGATGTGTGAAAACATCTAAATACGGGGCACCTGGCTGGCTCAGTCAGTAGAGCATGCGACTCTTGATCTCAGGGTGGTGAGTTGGAGCCCCACGTTGGGCTCAGAGCTTACTTAAAAAGCAAAAAAGTAAAACCACCTAATTATTAGATATCCTGAAACCTCTCGTGTGGAGACATTTGCCAAAAGGAGAAAATAGAATCAGATTAGGTGTAAAGAGACCTGGAATGTTTTGTTTTTTGACTCTGCCCAGCTGTGTGACCTTAAGCGAATCACTTAATTTTTTTTGGAGCTCAATTTTATTATCTCTAAAAACAAGGACATTGAGCTTGGACTATCTCAAAAGGTCTTTTAACCCTAAAATTCCAGAAATTTTATTCCTATGTTAATGGGCAGACCTATGAAAATAGATCTTCCTTAGGTTGTGTGGATTTTTCTTTTTAATTTTTTTAATTTTTCAAAATTAACTTTGCTATAATCTCAGAGCATTATCTGGATGATACATTTATAGAGAAATTTTTTCATATTAGATTGGTTTTTATTATGATTTTGTAAAGAACATTAAATGAGTAGATCATAAGGTCATAATATTGATGTGTATGTGAAAGATTGTTAAATTGTAAATTTTAACCTTTCTAAGTCATTGTCAAATGAGAAACTTTCTCTAGATCTTGGTTCATTGACCTTAAGTTAGAACATAGTGAATTATTTAAAGAAAATATTTTGTAAGTTACTAAAATCAAACATTTGAGAGAGAACAAGAGTGGGGTGAGATTGGGGTCAGGAAAGGCCTTTCTGTGGAGGTGACTTGTAAGCAGGGAGGTAAGCCCTGTGCTGAGTTATTGGTGTGGGAGGCATGAGGGAGGGGCATGTTCCACACAGAGAAATGAGCTTTACTATGTCTTGAGGTAAGAAAGAGCTTAACATGTTTAAAGAACCTGGAGGAAGCTTGTGTGGCCTGAATATCGCCAGCAAGGGGTGAAGTAGCTCAAGATGAAATCACAGACTGTCATACATCACTTTCTAAGCCATGGTCAGGAATTTGGATTTTATTCTTAAGTCTGTTGGGAAGCCTTTGAAAGGTTTTACGTGGTAAAATTAGCCCGCACGCACAAATGGGGTGGAAGGGACAGGGGGAGAGGGAGAGAGAGAATCTTAAGTAGGATCCATGGTGTGGAGCCCAATGCGGGGCACAGTCTCACGACCCTGAGATCATGACCTGAACCAAAATCAAGAGTTGGACGCTTAACCGACTGAGCCATCCAGGCACCCCTGATTTCTGTTTTTTTAATGCACCTGCTATGAGGAGAAGGTGGAGAGGAAAAGTAGAAGCAGACACACTAATTAGGCGATTGTAGTGTTAGAAGAGATGGTGTTCACTGGGTGGTGACCATAAAAATGGACAGAAGACAAGAGTCTGAGAGAGATGCCGGAAGTAGAATCCACAGAACACGGTTAAGAATGAGATGACAAGGGGCGCCTGGGAGGCTCAGGCCTTAAGCGTCTGCCTTCGGCTCAGGTCAGATCCCAGGGTCCTGGAATCGAGCCCTGCATCGGGCTCCCTGCTCAGCGGAGAGCCTGCTTCTTTCTCTCCCACTCCCCCTGCTTGTGTTCCCGTTCTCACTGTGTCTGTCAAATAAATAAATAAAATCTTAAAAAAAAATGAGGTTACAAGAAAGGGAGGTGTCTGATAACACCTTGGTTTCTGTCTTGAGCAACTCAGGGTGCCACATATCGAACTAGGGAAGAACTGGGAAGAACAGACCATGGGGTAAGGACCCAAATTTCCATTTCAAATATTTTAGTTTGAGATTCATATGAATTCCAAGTGGGAATCAGGCAGGATCAAAAATTTACATTTGGAACTCAGAAATAAGGTCTTAGGCTGGAGTTACAAATTTTAGAATTCTCATTCTGTAGTGCTTGACTCTGGGATAGGTGATAGGTATGTGGTGGGAGGTTGGTGTGGATGAAGCTCTGAGGAGCCCGATGTTGGGGCCAGAGGAGTTGGCCCAGGAGCCTGAGAAAGAACTGCCAGGGCGTTAGGAAGAACCCCGAAGTGGCCAGTGGTGTGGACACTGCTGAGAGAGCAAGTGAGGGGACTAGTGACCCTTAGGTGTGCCAGTCAGGCCTTGGTGGAGAGTGGCTTGCATAGAGGGACGGATGTGAACATCCGCTGGGAGTGTCCTGTAGAGTGAGTGAAAGCAGGCTGTATGTCTAACAGCTGCAGCATTAATACATTGTGATACGTTTCTGCACAGTGCTATGTAGTGTGACGGTGTGTACATTAGGTCAGGGATTGGCAAGCACAGCCCCAGCCCAAGTCCAGCCTGCTGCCCATGTTTGTAGGACTCATGAGCAAAGAGTGGTTTTTACGTTGTTAAATGTTTGGGGAAAAAAAAATCAAAGAATAGTATTTCACATGTGTGAAAATTATACGAAATTCAAATTTCAGTGTCCATGGATAAAGTTTATTCATTTACCTGTTGTCTGGCTGCTTTGCACTGCAGAGGCAAATCTGAGTACCTGCAACAGAGACCATCTGGCCCAGAAAACCTATTTATTAAAATAAAACAAAACAAAAAACCTATTTATTATCTGACTCGTTGTAGGAAAAATTTACCAACCACTTAAGTTGATCGTTAACGTGGTTTAATCTTTTTTAAAAAAAGATTTGTTTACTTAGAGAGAGAGGGGCAGAGGGAGAGGGAGAGAGAATCTTAAGCAGACTCCATGCTGAGCACGGATCCCAGAGCGGGGCTTGATCTCACAACCATGAGATCACGACCTGAGCTGAAGTCAAGAGTTGGACGCTTAACTGACTGATGGAGCCACTCAGACACCCCTAACATGACTTAATCTTAAGAACATAATTTGGAACCACAAAAAACCAGTTGCAGAAGAAGTAGGATACTATTTATATTGATTTGGCATTTAGAACATATCTTACAGGTTCATGCAGAAGTAGTAAAAGTATAATGGTGTGTGTGGAATGCTGAGTACAAACTGAGGGACAGTGGTCGCTAGGCGCTGACACGAGGGTTATGACATTGGAGGAATGACACGGGTGAGGTCCCCGGGGCACTTGGGTCGTATCTGTAGTGTCCCACTGTTAACGGAAATAGAGCAAACACGGTTCATAAGCAGGTGGTTGGTGCATGAGTATGATCTGTATGTGCATGCTTGAAATGTTTTAAGTGAACAGGAACCAATAAGGTATTAGTATCCAGGATGTAAAGAACTATAAATCAATGAGAAAAATTCTCAGTGGAAAAATGATGAAAGAATATGAACAGATGATTCACAGGAAAAAAACCTCTAAATGGCTGATAAAAATTGAAAAGATGTTCATTTTACTAGTAATGAGAAGAATGCAAATTAAAACCAGCATGGGCTACCACTCACACCATCAGACAGGCCAGGCCCGCATCCAGCTCTAATTATTGTAAAATTCAGCAAAGATGTGAAGAGATGGGAACTTTCACACGACTGGTTGGAGTGAAAATCAATAAGCTCACCTGGAGTGTGATTTGATAATATTCAGTAGGACTGAAGATGTGTGCACCCCACATTCCATAGCTCTGGTTTTGGATACTTACCTCAGAGGAATTCCTACACATGCTATTTACAGCATTGTGGAAAGGTGATGCATTAGAAACTAAAACATCCACCAGCAGGAGAAAGAATCAGTAAGCTGTGACATATTTGTACTGTGGGCAAATAAGTAAAATCATGCCCCTGTCTGTGTTAACATGGAGAAATCTGAAACATGTTGAGTAGAAATAGCAGCATCACAAGGACGTGTACATTATGTGGACTTAATTTAAAAAATACAAATGGGGCGCCTGGGTGGCTCAGTGGGTTAAAGCCTCTGCTTTCGGCTCAGGTCATGATCTCAGGGTCCTGGGATCGAGGCCCACATCGGGCTCCCTGCTCAGCGGGGAGCCTGCTTCCCCCTCTCTCTCTCTGCCTGCCTCTCTGCCTCCTTGTGATCTCTCTCCCTCTGTGAAATAAATAAATAATAATAAATCTTTTAAAAAATAAAAAATACAAATGACCTTATATGCAGAATCTTCTGTCTTAACATTGAAAACAAATGTGGTGAGATGTTAGTGTTTGTTAAAACTAAGTACAGGTGAGTGCTTGCAGTAGTCTTGGTAATTTTCTAAGAACGTCTGGAATGTTCCTTAATTTAAAAATGGAGGGGAAAAGCAGGGAGTGACTGGGAGTTGAAATGAAAATGAGGAGGGAAGTCGAAAGAGGTTTGGCTGCGCAAGGGAGCAGAGACAGGAAGGCACTTCTCGTCTCCTGGTTTCTGTTTTCCCTCCCAGATGTGCAGCGAGGTTGTCCGCCCACCGGCAGGGGGGCGAGAGGTTTGAGGGGAGGGGAGGAGGTGTAAGGGAGGCCCGGCGCAGAATGGGAGCTCTTTGGTTACAGAAAGGCTTGTCATCAGCCGGTGTTGGGTGTCCATCGAGGTGGTGACAGTGACTCTCTGATGGTAGCCCAGGCTGCACGGTTGGGTGGCTGGCTTTCCAGCAGAGCCCAGATGGAGGACTGTGGACACTCAGGAGTGAGACCACCGTGTTCCTCCAGCCTTAGGTCTCTGCCCCGGTCGGGGGTGGTGGAAGGTGAGTGCCGGACGGGGTTAGGGCAGTGAGTAGGGAGAGGGGAGCTGGTAAAGCTAGGGGTGCGGTGGGTAAGTAGAAAAGGGTGAGGCCAGGGATCACAGGCCTCGGGGTCACAGTGCCTTGGTGATACTCGAGCCCCTTAGCCGGAAGCATCTTTAGAGTTGTGATTTCTTAAGGGGAGGCGTTCTCCCGGGACCACGAAGTCCGGTGAGGCTTCCCCCGCGGGCGGGGAGCGCGCGAGCAGGAGTCGGTCCAGTCCCTGCAGAGAGGCCCAGGGCGGCTCCTCCCTGTGGGCGCCGCGGGGGCAGGGGCGGGTGTGGAGGAGGTGGGTGTGGGGAAGGTGCGAAGGGTTCTCGGGTCTGGCGCGGGCCGGCGAGTGGCTGACGTGAGCGGGAGCGCGGCGGCCGGGCGGGGCCTCCCTCAGACGCGGGAGGACCGGCCGCTCCTGCGCCGCCCTCTTACATTTGAGGTGATTCAAATGAAATAACGTGTAAAGATTGGTTCTTCAGCGCGCGAGCCGCAGTTCAGCCTGTGACTGGTGGCTGCTGCCCTGGGCCGAGCAGCAGGATGCTCCGTTTTCACAGAAAACTCTCCCGGGCAGTGCTGGTCGGGCGCTCCCGCTGCACCTCCTGGGCCTGAGCTGGGGGCTGGGGGCGAAGCAGGGGAGTGTGGTAGGAGGTTAGTGGGGGGTGCTCAGACCCGTGCAGACAGAAGACCTTGACTGAGATGCCGAAGTATTCCAAAGTAACAGAAACCTAAACTAACGGTTCGGTTGGATCTGCAAACCATAAAACGGCATTCGCCGATCTAAAAGAAGGTTGTTTTAGGCAGTTTTAGAATTACTGTACGAATGTGCACGTCCCATTTCAAAGCAGGTTGTGCTGTGTGTGTGTTCAGTGTGAGCTGAAGCGCGAGCCCGTCGTGCCTCAGCTCGCTTCTGCCTGTCCTAGCACGCCGGCCGCCTCCGACGTCAGCAGGCGCAAGTGGCTGATCCCGGGCGCCGAGTATTCCATCTTTAGCGGCCAGCCCTTGGACGCCCAGGACGACCGAGTGCGTAAGCAGCTGGTGGGAGTCTGCGCTCCCGGGTAAGGTGGCCTTGTCCGAGGTCATGTGTCATGGGGGGGCTCGGCCACGGTTTCATGGATTTCAGTTGCCTTTAAATGTTCAGGGAAGTATCAAGAGCCTTCTCTTTGTGGCTTCGGTGTCTTCCCTTTGAGGACCAGATTTTTATTTTACTTTGAAAAGCTAATGGGCTTCGGATACTCTCTGATCAAAGGCCGGGCANGGCCCCCCCCCCCCCCCGTGCCCCTGACAGAACGGTGTGCGGGGTTAGGCGGAGGTGTCGAACCTCTCACCTTCCGGACAGCCCGCGCAACCGTGTCACTCCAGAGCACCAGGGAAGTGCAAGACTGCTGTGTGTGCCAGGGTGTGTAGAGGATTGGGAAGCACTGGGCCATTACATCCGGGCTCAGTTTTAGTTTATTTGCCTTGTAAAGCAGACATCCTCATTGTGGAGTGTATTTGTTAGCTCTCACGTCGTTCCACGGATAGTGCCAGTGACCTGTCTTAGCTCAGCCTGCTGGGTGAAAGCACTGTAGACTGGGCAGCTTAAACAAGAAACACTGTTTCCTGCTGTTGTGGAGGCTGAGAGTCTAAGATTGGGGCGTCAGCACACAGTTGGGTTCTTGGTGAGGGCCTCTTCCTGGTTACCCGGTCTTTCCGTGGTGAATGTGTGCAGACGGAGAGGTCTCGTATCTCTTCTTTTTAGAAGGGCAGTAATCCCATCCCAGCCCCCCCACCATGATCTCAGCTAAATCTAACCACCTCCCCAAAGGCCTCACCTCCTCCAACATCCTCCACTGAGGATTGGGGCTTCAACATACGAGTGTTTTGGGGGGACACAAATACTCAGTTCATAGCACTGCGTGTCTTACAATTATTATTTAAGGTACCATTCTCCTCCGGAAAAGGATTCTTCATCTGGAAGTTCACCAAGAAGCTTATTGATAACAAAACAAAGAGAGACTTCAGATATACCAGTCCCGAAAGCTTTAAAAGAACTCGATGAAGGAAAAATATTTAAAAATTGGGGCACACAGACAGAGAAAGATGACACCTCAAATAGTAAGCAATTTTCCCTTGTTTGATATAGATAGATAATAGATTATATATACCTTCCCCTTCGCCCCCAGTTATATCACCTTCCTTAAATCCCCGGCTCACAATTTATCATAGTCATGGCATAACTTGTACCTTTTATACAAAGCAGACTACATGTTACGTTCTTTTATTTTTTTAAGATTTTATTTTTATTTGACAGAGCACAAACAAGGGGAATGACAGGCAGAGGGAGAGGGAGAAGCAGGCTTCCCTCTGAGCAGAGAGCCAGATGTGGGACTCAATCCGAGGACTCTGGGATTATGACCTGAGCTGAAGGCAGGCGCTTAAGGACTGTGCCACCCAGGCGCCCTATGTTCTGATTAGTAAAGATTTATGAAGCATTCTTAAGATATTTGGACATTTTCTACATCAGTTTGTCATTGGAAAGCTAGGATAAACATTTGGTATTTGTAAAGTGAGATGTAATGTTTTCTACTCTCCCTTTCTTGGTTACTGGACATCTCAGTAAGACAAGAAGTATCTTTTCTTTTCTTTTTTTTTTTTTAAGATTTTTTATTTATTTATTTGACACAGAGAGAGAGATTACAAGTAGGCAGAGAGGCAGGCAGAGAGAGAGGAGGAAGGAGGCTCCCTGCTGAGCAGAGAGCCCGATGCCGATGCCGATGCCGGCCTCAGTCCCAGGACCCTGAGATCATGACCTGAGCCGAAGGCAGAGGCTTTAACCCACTGAGCCACCCAGGTGCCCAAGAAGTATCTTTTCT
>LNAC01000056.1:2933136-2946062 GCA_002007465.1 Ailurus styani | reverse complement strand
TCCTCTCCTCTCCTCTCCTCTCCCCTCCCCTCCCCTTCCCATCTCTCCCCTCCCCTCCCCTTTTCCTCTCTTTTCTTTCAAATTTATTTACCTGACAGTGAGAGAGCACAAGCAGGGGAAACAGGAGACAGAGAGGGAGAAACAGGGAGATACAGATTCCCCGCTGAGCAAGGAGCCCCATAGCGGGGCTCGACCCCAGGACCCCGGGATCATGACCTGAGCTGAAGGCAGATGCTTAACCATCTGAGCCACCCAGGCACCCCTCTTTTTTTTTTAGAAGATGATTTTTATTTTTTATTTTTAAGTAATCTTCACACCCAATGTAAGGCTTGAAAACACAACCCCGAGATCAAGAGTCACATGCTTGGGCACCTGGGTGGCTCAGTGGGTTAAAGCCTCTGCTTTCGGCTCAGGTCATGATCTCAGGGTCCTGGGATCGGCGCCTGCATGGGGCTCCCTGCTCAGCGGGGAGCCTGCTTCCCCCTCTCTCTGTCTGCCTGCCTCTCTGCCCCCTTGTGGTCTCTCTCCCTCTGTGAAATAAATAAATAAAATCTTAAAAAAAAAAAAAGAGTCACATGCTTTTCTGACTGAGCTGCTGGGGACTCCAAGGAGTATCTTGAATACTGTTTTTCTCATGAGCACAGCTCAACAGTGCTTGCATCCCCTTGTACTCACTCCAGTGCTCGCTTGCTCTGGTCTGCTGATTACATTGTTCACATCTTGGACATGGCATCTCCTAGTCAATAAATTAGTAACTTGCTTTCTAAAAATAATCTCTCTTGAAAAATTGCCTTGAATGGTAATTGTAAACAGGGAGCCAGAATGAATTCATCATAAACCCCTATATTTTTCATTAAGCATTTTTTAATTTTTATAATGTGTATTTGAAAATAATCATTCTAACCTGGATAGTAAGAATTGCTTGCTTGACGTAATCATCTGTTAATGAAGGCAGCTAACCAGGCTAGGTTTGTTTGTTGACATTTTAACAATTTGTCTGCTACAGAATTAGCGAATCCTCGACAAAGTGAAACGTCAGTCAGTGCAAGTCGGTCCCCAGAGAAATGTGCCCCACAAAGACAGAAGAGATTTAACTCGGCTTCACAGAGATCATCATCTTTACCACCTTCAACTCGCAAATCAAGTACTCCAAGTAAGAGTTAGATGTGTATGTGTCCTGGGTGCGAAAGAGTGGCGTCCAAGCTGTGTGCACACGCCTGATGTTTTCTGTTTCCCTTATGTTCTCTAGCACCTACTAGAGTACTCTGAGCATAGGGCCCCTAAATAGGGTCTTGCTCAATAATGTCATCTGACTGTACAGATACTGTGACTATAGGTGAAGAAGTTATCACGGCATCAAAAATGAGATTTGTGTGTGTGTCCAGCACATTTCTTTTTGCAACTTATAACATTTCACAGTTTTTGAGAGCGTTGACAACTGTCTAATTAAACATTAGTTCAAACAAATTAAGCTAACCTGGAAAAGATGTTTCTTTTCATATAGTTATTACCCCCGGTTTCTTTAGTCAGTTACAGTTACGGTTTTAAAGGTTAGGCATTGGATTTGTTTCCTTGATATCCATTTTCAGAACAGCTAAACATATTTGTGTGTCCCCGTGTGACAGGAGCACGCGCCGGCGTTTGTGTGTATCCGTGTGTCACAGGAGTGCGCGCCGGCATTCGTGTGTATCCGTGTGTCACAGGAGCGCGCGCCGGCGTTCGTGTGTATCCGTGTGTCACAGGAGCGCACGCCCGCGTTTGTGTGTCCCCGTGTGTCACAGGAGCGCGCGCCCGCGTTCGTGTGTATCCGTGTGTCACAGCGCGCGCCGGCGTTCGTGTGTCCCTGTGTGTCACAGCGCGCGCCGGCGTTCGTGTGTCCCCGTGTGTCACAGGAGCACGCGCCGGCGTTCGTGTGTCCCCGTGTGTCACAGGAGCGCGCGCCCGCGTCCGTGTGTCCCCGTGTGACAGGAATGTGCACTGGTGCACTGGTGTTTCCATCTTATTTCCAGTTGACTTCTAAAATCCTGAAAAACCAGTTTTGAGTCTGAGTGCTGACCCTGCAGTCGGGTACACTAAAATGTTGACAGTGGTTCCCTCTAGGTGTTAAGATTATGAATTATTTTTATTTTGTAGGCTCCTATTTATCTTTCAGAAAGTTTTATAATTATATTCCATTAAAGTTAGAAAAAAGTACTATAAAAAGGAAGTATGCTCTGCCAGTATATGTATTGTATAGAAGGAAAAGAATATTTCCTCTTCATTTTCTTCTGTAGCAAAAAGAGAGATTATGTTAACACCAGTGACTGTGGCTTATAGTCCAAAGCGATCCCCAAAAGAAAATCTGTCCCCAGGATTTAGTCATCTACTGAGCAAAAATGAAAGCAGTCCAACTCGGTAAGTTCTCTAAAATAGTAGCATAAAATATTATTGATTTTTTTTTTAAGTGTCAGCTTATGCCTGTAGCTTTCACTGATTTTTCAGTTGCCAGTGGGAACCCTGTGGATTTAAATAATTTAAATGAATGTCATATTAAAAATAAGAAGGTACTGTAATCCATGAAAACAGCTTTTAACTATGGAAACTGGCTTCTACCGAATTTAAGTACTGCATCAGAGTCCCCTCGATCTTTTGGATATAGAATGATAATTCTTTGTTTTCGTGAAAATGTTTATGATACAGGGTGATTTTTGAGCCATTTGTACAAGAAAGTGGGTTGTCCTGGGATGACCCTGGCAATACTGTAAGTTTCCCTGGGTGCTTGAGACAGTTGTCCTCTCTCCGAAGCGTGGTCACAGGGTGTGCTTCAGTGGGGGGCGGTGGACGCCTACACCGGAGGAGCTGGCCACCAGCTCCATCAGGCTCTCGAGAAATTCTTAAGCACAGTGAACCTCAGTTCCCTCTTCTCTTAACCAGGGATAATAATAATTGGCCTGCATATATTATAAGGTTGTTGTAAAGATTGGGAGTTAATGTATGGGTAGATGTTTTAAGTCTCTAATATAATTTTGTGTTAGAAAATATAAATTAAACTTCAGTTTTAGGAAATTATATGACCAGCTTTCTTTTTAAAAAATACATGAATATGTGAGTTAATTGGATGCCAGCTCATCTTTCTAGTGGAGATAGGGAAAATCAGTTAACATTTTTTTCTCACAAGTAACTTGCTTCATTCAATAGATTTGATATACTTTTGGATGATTTAGATACTGTTCCTGTGTCTGCATTACAACGTACCAATCCAAGAAAACAACTCCAGTTTCTTCCTCTAGATGATTCAGAAGGTATCTTTTCCTAAAAAATTACTAGTTATGGTTTTAATCATTCATTTTGTGAATTTCTGGTATCTTTTCAAGGTCCTAAATAGCATAATATCCTGCACTTAAATAATTTTTCTGCCCAAGGGCCTCTAAGAATAAGCATTGGTGCTGCTCATATGATGTGTCAGTGCTGTTACTCTCATAGAAAAGTTGGGAAACTGAGGTACAGACATCGTTAATGCTTACTTACCAGAGCCACACTGTTCAGTTTCTCTCTTTAATTTTATGTTCTGTGCAACTTGGGCATCGGGTGATTTTTTTTTTTTCCTCATTTATCTTTGAGGTTTGGAACAAAGTTACAAGATAATGCATGTGAGTCCCTTGGGCAGGCCCTGTAAGCTGCCGGCTCCACACTGTTAGTGTGGGTTTGTGTCCGCTAAACATGAATTTGGCGCTTAACTTTTTTTTTTTTGCTTAAGTTAAAGTTCCTTTAAGCTTACAGAAAGTTTATATACCTTCACTTAGGGAAGTTGTACAGATTGTCAAACCGAGAGCAAAACTTTTAGAATTCTGTGGAGAAAAAGCACTGAGTAATTATGATTATTTTGTCTCTTTTTGTTACTTTTTTTGGTATGTGGCAGCCCTTTCCAGAAAGTGAAGTTAGATGACATACATAGTTATGTATATGGTCGATCAGGAAAATTGATACGAAATAAAAAATTTCTTTTCTCTCCGACAGAAAAAAAATACTCAGAAACAGCCACCGACATCCATGCTAATCATAGCCCTTCTCCTGAACTGTTGCCAAACGGAGCGAAGACAGTGTCTGTGAGATCAGCCTGGGAGAAGAATAAATCAGTTAGCTATGAGCAGTGTCAGCCCGCGTCAGTAGCACCACATGGTAACGATTTTGAGTATACAGCCAAAATTAGGACCCTAGCAGAAACGGAACGGTTTTTTGATGAACTTACAAAAGAAAAAGACCAGGTAAAAACAAACAGAAACTTAAAAAAAAAAATCTTTTTCTGGACTTAATGCCTATGTCTGAGGAATAGTCAGAAGGAATTCCGGAAGTCCCTGTGGCTCGCACAGCAAGGCTGCGCCAGGACAGAGTTTGAGCCGAGCCGTCCTTGCTGAGCGGGGCACGGGGAGCGTAGGCAAGGGCACAGGGAGGTGCTAGGCCTTTCCGTTCTGTTACTGACGTCCCGCCATTCATCAGAATTCTTCTCTTTTTATTTAAATTTTGTTTGTGTGTTAACAGATTGAGGCAGCACTAAGTCGAATGCCTTCTACTGGAGGACGAATCACTTTGCAGACAAGATTAAACCAGGTGAAGCGGCTTCGCGTGCATCCGCGTGCGCAGCGTGGCGCCGGCTGGTACTCACTTGTGCAAGATGCTGTGTGAGGCGTCCTGAAGCAGTTGGGCCAGACTTGCAGCCTTTTAGGAAGTGTTTGGTGATTTTAGTATATTTTAGAACTGCATACTGGCTTTCAGGAATAAAAAGTGATTTTTCCTTTATACTTCATGAAAAAGATGTTCACGCCACTATACAATATGCCTTTGAACAGATTTTACATTAACTTAATCCTCTCACATTAAATGTCCCTTTTTGTGTTTGTTTTTTCCTCCCCAAGCTCTAATTTATTTCTCAGCCCCTTTCCATTTAGTAAATATGTTGTGCTTTGCAACTGAAATAGCTGAAGAGGTTAAAAAGAGAGAGATGGGGGCGCCTGGGTGGCTCAGCTGGTCTGTCTTCAGCTCAGGTCATGATCCCAGGGTCCAGGGATCAAGCCCCCTGTCGGGCTCCCCGCTCGGCGGGGAGTCTGCTTCTCCCTCTCCCTCTGCCCCTTCCCCAGGTCCTAATTGCGCTGGTGCACACTCTCTCAATGAATAAAATCTTCAAAAAAAAAAAAAAAAGAGAGATGTGATTCCATTATTGAGCAGGAGATGGTGCAGGCAAAGCGGCTCGTGCACATTTCTTTTAGTTGCTTTACAAGAGAGAATCAAAATGCATGAAACCAGGGGACATTTAAAATCTGCTCATTTTGTAGCATTTTAAGCATAACGACAAGGATAGGTCTCTTACATAACTGCATGTTTTGGCTTTTCAGTGCTTTAACTTCAGGAAAATTCTTTTTCAGATTGATCTGTGGTACCCGAAGGAAAAAAAAAGCAAAGAAAACCACAGAGGTCTTTCCTTGGGCCTGCCTACTTCTCCTTAAGACTTCAAGTCTCTCCCTGTTTTTGTTGTTCCCAAAGTCTTTACTCAATAATTTATAAGACTCAACAGATGAAACTCTTCTTTATTGGGAAGGCAGAAGGAAAATTTGTGGATACTCTGATTCTAAATTTATCTGTAACATTTGTTTAATATATTTTTATGTAACGATTATAAGCTTTTAAAATAACTTAAAAGGGAGTAAAGCCTGTTCATACAAGTCGAAGCTGTTTGTCCAGTAAGGAGACCAGTGACAGCAAAAAGGGACCGAAGGTGCTTATATATGATTCATAAGTGAAAAGATTAAAGGGCAAAAACAAGATGAAAAATATTCAGCCGCACTCATGAGTAAAAAACTACACATTTGAACAAAAGCTTCATTTATTTTTTTTTTATTTTCTTTTTAAAGATTTTATTTATTCATTTGACACACAGAGAGAGATTACAAGTAGGCAGAGAGGCAGGCAGAGAGAGGAGAGAGGAGGAAGCAGGCTCCCTGCTGAGCAGAGAGCCCGATGTGGGCCTCGATCCCAGGACCCTGGGATCATGACCTGAGCCGAAGGCAGCGGCTTTAACTCACTGAGCCACCCAGGTGCCCAAAAGCTTCATTTTTAAAAAAGATTTTATTTATTCATTTGAGAGAGAGATAGAGCATGAGTTGGGGGAGGGGCAGGGGAAGAGGCAGAAGCAGACTCCCCACTGAGCAGGAAGCCTGGGGCGGGGCTCAATCCTAGGACCTTGGGATCATGACCTGAGCTGAGGGCAGATGCTCAACCAGGTTGCATAAGCTGAACTGACTGAGCCACCAAGGTGCCCCAAAGCATAATTTTTTTTAAAAAAAGATTTATTTGTTTATTTTAGAGAGAAAGTGTGCGTGCACTAGTCAGGGTTAGAATCTCAAGCAGATACTCCCCACTGAGCCTGGAGCTTGACCTGGGGCTCGATCTCGTGACCCAGGAGATTATGACCTGAGCTGAAACCAATAGCCAGATGCTCAACCAAATAAGCCACCCAGGCACCCCAAAAGCATTATTTAAAAAAAACAAAAAAAAACTTACATAGGCAGGTATTTAAATACACACACACACACACACACACACACCCCAAAACAGTACCCAGGGTGTAGAAAAGCATATTCTCATACATGGCAGGTGGAAGTAGAAATTGTCACAAACCTTCTGGAATATAGTTTGACCTAGATCCAAAGCTTTAGATTTTTGTATTTCTTTGGACCTAGCGTTTTTCTTCTGTGAATGATTCCTAAGGCAATACTTACAGATGTGTGCAAAGAAATCTTTTTAAGAATATTTTTTGCAGCATTAGAAGCAACCTAAATTTCAACTAAAAGATTCTTGGTTAAATCTAATGGAATATTGCACATTAATTTAAAATGATATCACAGAAAGATACTTCATCACAAAAGTTCAGTTAAAAAATGTTTTGAAGTAGAGAATTTGATTCTGTTTTTATTTTTCTTCTTAATGATGTGGGTATCTACAGAAGAAAACCCCAGGAAAGAGGAACTGGTTATTTTTACTCCTCTGTCTTCCAAATATTTTGTCGTGAACTTATGATCCTTTTGTTTTTTTATTTTAACTTTTTATAAAGATTTTATTTATTTGAGAGAGAGTGAGCAAGAGCAAGCATGAGCCAGGGAGCCCGTCCTGGGGCTTCATCCAGGGGCCTGAGCTGAAGGCAGCCACTTAACCCACTGAGTCACCCAGGCTCCCCTCGTGTGTGATCCTTTTATTTATTTATTTTTTAAAGATTTTATTTATTTATTTGACAGAGATTACAAGTAGGCAGAGAGAGGAGGAAGCAGGCTCCTAGCTGAGCAGGGAGCCCGATGCGGGTCTGGATCCCAGGACCCTGAGATCATGACCTGAGCTGAAGGCAGAGGCTTTAACCCACTGAGCCACCCAGGCGCCCGTGTGATCCTTTTATAATTAAAGTTGTTAAAGAGGAATTTTTAAGTTTTATTTAAGGATACCATTAGAGTTAAGGCCGAATAAAGTATCTAAAACAATAAATTTATATTCCAGGCACTATTTATTTAATAGTAGTACTGCTTATTTGAAAATAGCAGTTGTTACATTGATTCTTTGTGAAATCTCTTGTTTCTTGCAAGAAACTCCTCCAGTGTGTTCCCTCCTTTTTAACTTAGAAATTCTTGTCAGAAGAAAGTTGACATACGCCTAAGTGGGATAAGGCACTGATCTGTTTCTTCTGGTGACCTGTGTGAAGTACCTTTGGGCTCCTCTTGGTCTGTCCTCAGTTCAGCAGAGTCTGAGAATCACCTCCTTGCTGTCAGTCCTGTTGCTCTCGCGGAGATTTCCACATCTTCCAAGGAGCACGGGTACTGAGGCTCTGTTTCGGTGCTGAGGGCAGCATTTGCTTTGAACGGTTGAAACACTGATTGGCATTGTTTACAGAAACAATATAAATAAGATGATATGTGTAAAAAACCACAACTCTATAATTTGAATGTTTCTACCTGCTCCTTTGCTAAAAGAAAGGTCAGTTTGGTGGTAATTATAGAACCAGTGAACCTGTCGAATTCTAATGAAACTTTTCCTGTTATTTTCCCTTAGGAAGCCTTGGAAGATCGCTTGGAAAGGATTAATCGAGAACTGGGCTCAGTTCGAATGACATTAAAGAAATTTCATGTTTTGCGCACCTCTGCAAATCTCTGAGATTTGTAGCCATTAAATTTGGAGACGTTTTTGTTTGCACTAATGTATAATTATGCACTCAGAAAAGGCAAACTATTTTGTACTGTTTATAAGCCTTCAAATAGTAGTTTTACAATCATGCTATTCTTTACACTTGCTGTTTTATACTTCAAAAGGCCACATATTTTCAAGATATTTTTGTTATGCTCAGGAATCTCTTGTATATTTTACTATTTAAAAAGTGTTATTTTTAAATAGTACAAGTCTCCAGTTTATATCAATAGTGAGGAAATGTAAACAGGGGAGGCAGCTCGTTTCTAAACAAATAGTGTTATCCTTTTACAATTAACTTTGCACACTAATTTTATATACTTGTTCTACATTGTGAATATGATTCTTTTTTTTTAAATAAATGCTTGAGAATAGCTTCCATAATAATAGACTAATACATGCTGAATGCAAAAAAAGATGCAGCATACCCTGGATTTTAGTTGTGTCAAGATTTTTTTTTTCTTAATGGTAATGCAGTTCCTGTTAGGAACATGTCTTAGAGTGATGATTAGAATAGTAATAATGGAAATATTGGAAGTAATGGAATATTGGAAAACTTTGGAAGCTATGAATAACTCATTTTGTTTCCCTTGAACTTTATTGTCTGTAAGGAAAGAAAAATGAGCGCTGTTATTCTCTAATGTTGTCATGTATGTAGTGCTTTCCAGAGAACGGTAAGCAGTTGGGGAGCTGGAGCTTTCTGCCCAGCATTCCGAGTGGAACTGTGTCCCTCCTGTGGCCATAAGGTGATGGATGAAGCTTTGATGAAAGACCGCCTCGCAGTGAGGTTGTCAGAGCAGCCCTGGTTTCCTCTGTGTACCCGGCTTCAGCTGTCAGAGTCGCTTTGCAGATGTTTTCAACCCCACTACACTGCCCCACCCCCCGCCAAAAAAAACCCTCCTGCCATGGCAGGTGCTGTCAGAATGCTAGGTTTAGATTAGAGCCCCCTCCCCTGCTTGTCGAGCAACCGGAAACGTGTGTAGATGGCACGTTGGGCCTTTCCTGGGGCCTTGCTGGAGGGCTGCAGCTCATGGCCTTGGCAGTGGCACGTGGGCAGGAGGCTGCGTTCTCATCAGCAGCACTAGCAGGTGTATGTTCTGACCGCTGGTCAAGTCTGGGCTGCTCCACTGCCCACTTTTCGGTGGCTGGTCGGAATCCAGTGCCTACATATTCGTGTACATGTTCATAAAGAGACTCACTCTAAACTTTCAGAATTAATTCCCACTGCTGATGCTCAGGTTTTAAAGTTTGGTTTTCTTTGGAACTTTTTCTTCTTTTGTGACTCTTAGTAGCTCGTAGTTATAACGAGCCAAGCCAACCATCACTCCACTAGGGTCTGTGTATGCCTGTGAGCAGGGATCTCAGACTGTCTTTGAGCACCCTTCACCAAAGCTTACCTGGCCGAATTCCAGGCCTGCTGCCCCAGCGGTGCTCCCTTCTCAGTTTGCAGGCTGGTCCTCCACAGGGAGGGGCCATCTGACACCTGCCTCTCCTGTTCCTATCCATGAATGGAACCTTTGCTCCCATCTCCTGCCACCAGTTGAAGACCTTGGGCTAATCACAGTTATTCATCAACAGAATAAGTGCCTTTATTCGAGTACTTTTTTCTAGCCTTTTTTTTTTTTAAGTCAACTAGTTAGAGTAAAGAATAAGTTAATTTTAATCAAGCTCCAGTACAACTGTGTCAAGACCTAGTAAAGGGATTGACATTACTGATGGTATTCCCTTTGTGTTCCTATATGTGACATTAAAATCTACCTTGAAAATTATTAGGATATTCATTGTTCCCACTTTTTATCATGAAGTCCACTACCCTCTCAAGAACAGGAAATTGCCATTTCAGAAGAGATAGTTTTATCTTGTGAAGGAATTATCTTCTTAGTAGTCTCTTGGCTTATTCCAAGAAAGATGTGAAACCCCATCAAAACCTCTTCTGTGCCTCTCAGAAAACATGTGCTTTGATTTTTGAAATGTATAATGAATTGTAAGTATCAGTCACGTATTTAAATATTAAAAAAACCTTTTCTTCATAGCTGTGAAGAGGAGAGCCAAGGAAAATCCTTTCAGCCGTCTTTCCCTTTTTTGTGCTTAATTTACAAACACAGAACGCTCCACTTAAAAGCAACTCAACCCCAGAAGTGGCGACGTTAGAAAGGAGTGGGTGTCCCTGAGGGGTGACCGGCTTGGTTCCCTGGGGAGCGGCTGGGGCTGAGCCGCTGGAGAGTAACAGCCTGAGTGCACCTTCCACTTCGGGGAAGTGCCTCTTTTAATGTAAGTAGAGTCCATTCTATTCCCTTGGTTCTTCCCCCTTGCTCTCCTTTCCGGAGCCGCGGAGCCCCAGGCATAGTACGCGTTCCCGCTGACGCCGTGGAGGTGGCTAAGCGCAGGGCTGCGGCGCCGGGGAGGGAGAGCCAGGCGGACCTGGGTCGCCACCAGGCTCAGGCCTGCCCGCCTCAGCAGGGAGAGATAAGATGGACCAATAAGAAGCTTCCTTCCATTTTAAAGGAGATTATGTAAAGTACCTGGTGCTTAGTAACTTTTCAACGAAAGTACACATTTCAGATTCATTCTGAGTTAGTTAGGCCTTTGAAGTTGTGATTTAGGACTTTGGAAATAGAAAAGCACATTGTGCCCCCAGCAATTGATTTAAAAATTAACTTGGGTTGGTTGGTATTTCTGTTAGGTGGTCTAAGATGATCTCTCCACCTTTTTGCAAAAAATTGGGATTTCTTGGTGTTGATATGATCTTCCTGGCATAAGGTGTTTGTTTTTTAAGTGATTATTAAAACTGGTAACCTGTTGGGTAGAAGTTCAGAAGCATCTTAGGCGATTTGAAGGTTATTTGATGTAAATATGGGCTATTTTCCTTAAAAAAAGAAAAAAAGGTTTTGGCTGTGTAACCAAAATAATGGCTCCTTTGAATATTCCATAACTAGACCTCCACGGTGGTGACCTCTAAGGCAGGACAGCAGGAAGGCTGGGTCTGCACTGGGCATCAGAAGGGCCATGTGAAGATGAGGGTTTTTATAGAGTTTGGTTCCCTTTCTTAACTCTGAAAAGCCAGGTTGCTGAATGCTCTTTAAATTTGAATTCTGCACTTACATATGTAGTAAAATCAGACAATTTTGTCATTTTAATTTTTATCTCAAAAGCAATTTTCATTACATTTTAATGTGTCACTTGTGCCGCGAGTCTTTAAGAATAAGCTTTAAAAAATAAGTGCATACCTAGCGCCCTTTAAGAATCCTACAGGTAAATCATGTTTACCCGTCGTGAGAGTGTGTGTGGTCATGAGATATACAGGTCTGAGTAAACCAATTATATTGCACACATTCTTCAGGAAGTGATTTTTTTGCCAAGAGTTCTGTGGCAGTTTGATAATATATTAAACTACACCAGTATTAGGACCTGTGTTACAAAGCTTTCTCCTTCTGATTTAGGTTTTATTTCAATAGATGCCTCTCAAATAGGAGGAATCAAGCCATAAATTTGCATTTGCTGGACATGATACACCATGTCATCGCTGTGACTACAGACTTCAAAGATAATTGTTTTATTCACAATTGCACTGTAACAGTGACCAATATAATGTGAAATGCTTCCTCCAGTGCTGCTGATGGTTAGGCAAAGACAAGTGCTTGCTGCAGTTGTTTTTTACATGTAGGCAAGTTTCGGAGTCATGAAATTGTAAGCTCTGTGAGAGCAGGGATCATCATGTCTTCATCTTGCATACAGGCACTCAATAAATATTTGTGGATATGAACTGCCTTGTGATATTAGTGTATTTATTCTTACTGAGTTACTGTGGGATCTGCTTTTTGATGGTGTTAAGGCCTCCCAGTTTTGAGTGCAATCGTGGCAAGACTGCAATGATATCATCCAGGGGCTCAATTCGGGGTGGCAGACAGGCAAAGAGCCGAAAACCATTCTCAATGGGACTTAAGGCACCTCTTGGTGGAGGGAAGAAGGTGGAGGGAAGGAGGGTTTCGTATTTGTTGGGACACCTTCACTGGTCTCAGAGTGATCCTAAGATTTTAAGGCAGGTATTTGGAGCGTTGTGCAATGATGGCTTTCCTGGCCTCCTCTCCAATTCTGATAGTCACTGCAGGGTCGAGCAGCCTCTGGTGGTCTTGCTCTGACTTTATCGGAACAGTCCGGGGCTGCTTTAATTTTAGCATTTGCCCTTCCAGGGGAAAGCACTCCTTTCACCCCTAGAAGGTGACAGATACTTGGTGAAAGGTAAGCTAGGTTTTAGGTGTGGCCCATTTGGTTCCATTACTTCAGATCTTGGCAAATAAGGCCATTCCTGCTCAGTCTAAAGACACACGACGATTTGTTTTAAATTTCACCCAGTACCCTCTTGGTCGCCTTCCTGACGACTGGAGAGTCCGAACGGGAGGGAACACCAAGATGAAACTCTTTCTGATCCTTTTCCAGTTCCTTCCTGAGGTCGGGGACTAGGGCTCCACGCATCCCTTTCTGACTGCTACCACCACTCCCACTACTTGGGCATGTTCATCTTTCTAGCCCAGAGCCAGTGTATTCGGTGCGGGGGAAAGAACTTACTGTCAGCTGCAAACCTGGTCTCGGGCATCCAGGTTTGGGCCTCATGAAGTCGTATGCAGTTCGTTTCCCCAGATTTGTCAGCTGACTCCTTAACTTCGTTTTTAAGAAAGCGACACCTGCCGCACGCCTACTCGTCCCCTTCCGCAAGTGCACTTGGCTCC
>LNAC01000056.1:2875343-2932320 GCA_002007465.1 Ailurus styani | reverse complement strand
CCCGGCCGCCCCGCGCGGGGAGGCGGGTGTGGCGCGCGCGGGGACCCCCGCCTCAGGAAGGCGCCCCGGAGCCCGGGCCCCCGGGGGCTCGCCGGCCCCCCGGAGTCGGGCCCCAAAGGCTCATTTCCCAGTTTCCGTCGGTGGCGGCCGGGCGCGGAGGACTCCCCTCCCCCCGTGACCAGTGTCACCGCGGCCGAGGGGCAGGTGTGTGTGCGGCGCTGGGGAGGAAGGGCCCGGGAAGGGGCCGGGAGGAAGCGGCGGGCACAGCCCTCTGTCCGGTCCTCCGCCGTTTCCCGCCGCAGCCGGGCATCCCTCCGGCCCTGGCCGTGGCTGCGTGGGTCGTCGGGGCCGAAGCTTGGGGGATGGCCCTCGGAGAGGGGCCAGAACTTAGAGAAGGTGCTCCAGGTGCCCCTCCGGCTGGAGGAAAATCTGGCCCATCTCCATCCTGAGAGTCTCCCTTTGCTGTTGTAAGCTGAGGTGCCGGCGGGCGGAGAGCAGGCAGCTTCCCCTTCCACCCTGCCCCTCACCCTGTCTTAGCAGGGGCCCGGCTGGTGGCTGTCTGGGGGGGGGGCAAAGGGGGAGCTTTGTCCTCCCCCATAATGTGCAGATACCACCCCCGCCAAGAAACCCCAAATCAACGTTCTAGGTAATCAATGTGCTTGCTAGGCAAATGTCACTTCAAGGCAAGTCCTCTAGCTCTGTCCCCTTTCAGTGGACCTGCTGCCCCTATATAGAAGTTCTAGATTCCTCATCCTGCACCCCTCTCCCTACCTCTGACATAGGGGCTGGGGCACTTCTGCAACGTCTCAGGCTTGCCCACCTCCCGCTCTCCAGGAGACCTCAAAAGGAGACCTCGTTTGAGCATCTTTCTAGGTTCCCTGCCAGCTCTCAGCCCAGCCCTCGCCTGGGAGACACTGGAGCTGATAGGATAGGGCCCTGGCCTTCCTCTGGACCTGAGCTAGCACCCAGGACCCCCGGCGTGACTGTCTCTGCTCCGAAGTGTCACTGCACTTTAACGTCTCTTGTGTGGCTCTTATCGCTGTCTGCCTTATTTTACAGTTACTTTTTGTGCCTGCCTTTTATCTCCCCTGCTGGCTTGCGAGCTCCCGGAGGAGAGGCGTGGAGTTTGATTCATCCCCAGTCCCCCGCCCTGGCTTGGCACCGTGTGCACACTCCGTGGCTAGATGGAGTGGAAGCCGCCTCCCCAGCTTGCCTCTGGGGCCCCAGCTCATCTAGCTCCTGGACTTTTGCAGTTAGATTGTCTTTCCTCTCTTAAGAGTCCGTGTGTCTTGATCAGAAGAGATTCCCCAGCCCTCTCCCTTTGCGGGGGAAACCCAGTGGGTTAGGTAGGGCCGTTGGTCCTGTAGGGAGTGACTTGCCAAATGACTAGGACAGGGCATGCTTGGCTGTTCTCTGGGTGGTGAGTGTGGAATGGCCCTTCTCTCTGGCCTCCCACAGCTCACTGTGTGTGGCAGGCAGTAGGGTAGGGAACTGGACTACCCAGGCCGAGCTGCCAGACCTGGTTGTCCTTCGGTGTCTGCATGCGCTTAACTAAGACACTTGGTTTCTCTTAGTCTTGGTTGGTCCTTATGGAATGTGAAAGAAAATTCCTCTGCACCGTACAGGCCCCTCAGGATCTGGGCCCTGCATCCTCTCCTCTCTCTTATCAACTTTTTATTATCAGAACCCAGGCTTGTCCTCACAGGCCTTCCCAGGGAAAGCTGATCACCTTCCCCCTTGTGCTACCCTGATCTGACCACGTGGAACGGCGGTCACCTGTTTACAGGTGGCCCCCAACCTCCCCACTTAGACCGAGCGTCTTGCGGGAGAGGTGCTGGAGTGCTTTTCTCTGTATCCCCAGTCCTGGCTCATGGTAGGCTCCCAGGAAAATGTTGGGTGAATGGCCAGGGGTCAGCTCCAGTGCCGCCAAGAGTCCTCACCCCTAGTCAGTTGACCCCACGTCAATTTCTTGTACGTGCTCTCTCAGGGGATCCAGCTTTCCTCCCTCTCTGAGGCCGATTTTAAAACCAAGCAGATGTTCTCCTAACCATGCCATCCGGTTAAGTCTTCCCAACTTGGTCCCTGAGAAGAGCCAGTCGTGGAGAATGTGCACGTAAAGATTAGAAGAGGAAGCTTCTGGTCCTTCAAGATTATTGCCTTGCTGCTTTTGAAAAAGATGCGGTGGGCTGCGTGCTCTGCAACGGAAGGGCTCTAAGGGGCTCACTCCAGAGGCCTCCGCGCTGGGCAGGAGCCGCGGTCAAAGTCAGCAGTCACGTGCTGGCTCGCCACTTCTCAGCCTCGCCTGTGGGAGATCCATCCCTTTGCAGACAGCCGTTCGGAAACCAGCTTAACGGGATCCCCGGCCGCCGGACACAGGTGCAGCTGCGTGGTCTCCGCATCGCTTCTCCATAGCTCCTTCCATGGATGTTTATTCGGCTTTTACTGGGGAGCTAGGGATGTCATTAAAGAGAGCTGTGGCCGATCCACATTTGGTTTGCTCTAAAATGGTAACGGGGGGCATTGCTCCCTCTGCCCAAGACTTCCAACAGAGCGTTGCATGAAAAATTTATCTTCTGGTTTAAGGCCAGGCCAACTTGGCCTTGCCTGCAGGAGAGTAGGTTGCTGTACTTTTGACCACGAGAAGGAAAACACACATTGTGTACTGTATGCACACACCATGTGCGCACGGCTGCCTCGCCTGCCCTGTGGGTTAGGGAGTGTTCTTCCCCCTTGTTCTCAGAGAAGGAAATCGAAACACGGGGAGATCAGCTGATTTGCCCAAAGGCTCTCTGGATTTGTACCCAGTTCTTCCCGAGTCTCCCCTTGTCGCTCACACTGTCTTTCTGAGTGATTTTGGTTACCTTTCCTTCTTGGCTTCCAGTGCGTGGTGCACAGTGCAGTATTCTGTCTGGCAACTGTATGCACTGAGCCTCCTGGTCAGCATACTTATTCCTATGTCCTTTGTTTGTGTGTGTTGGGGCGGGGGAGTATAGGAGCAGAAGGAGAGGGAGAGAATCTCAAGCCAGACTCGGGGCTTGATCTCATGACCCTGAGATCATGACCCCAGCTGAAACCACGAGCTGGGCACTTAACCAACTGAGCCACCCAGGCGCTCCTGTATTTGTGTTCTTTGTAAGTCATCACAAAAGGCTTCTGGAAGTCAGGACAGATAAGTGAGTTAAATGCAATAAGTAACACTGTACCTAAAACTTAGTCCAGCTCGTGGTGTGGTTAGGGAGAGGTACCCCCAGTTAACACGGGTTGTATACGATACGTGTCATCTAAACGGTAGGCACAGGGGTGCCCTGCGGGCCCAGTTGATATAGTATGCGACTCGATCTCGCGGCTGTAGGTTTGAGGATCACGTTGGGTGTAGGGATTTCTTAAAAATAAAATCTTAAAAAAAAAAAATTAAATGGCAGTCACAGTTCAGAGGAGGAGCCGTCCTTTCTGGGTAAGGCAATCAGGGCTGACATCCTGGAAGAGGTGGAATTTGAACAGGCCTTGAAGAATGGGTGGAGTTTTGATGGCCACAGCACCTGTAAAGGTGTGTGGGGTTTATAGGGCCTAATCACAAAGGGCCCCACCAGAGAAGTTCTGGTGTGAAGGGAGGGGATTGGTCTGGAGGGTAAAGTGAGGGGTCTGGTGATGCCTTTTCGAATTGTCCCCAGCCCTGACAGAGAGCCTGAGCACTCTGCAGTTGGGAGGTTTGCACCGTGGTAAAGACGAGAAGCTGAGGCCAGCAGAAGAGGAGCGACTCGCCCAGCACCCCGCTTTCCGCCCGGAACCCAGGGCCCTGATTACCAGTTCAGTGCCCGCTCTTGACACCAGCAAGGATGACGGCAGCTGCCTTGCAGGCTGGCCCGTTTCTCCCCTGAGACGGGTATGGGGTATAGACTCCCTCACCCCCTTGCCCAGCAGACACCATGACAAACCCAGGCTCCGGCTTTATGGCCGACGACGCAGAGAGCGCTGTCGGAGAGGAGAGCTGGCGTTTGCTTTCATTACTCGTATTAACAGCTGCCCTTGCCAGAGGACGGCAAGAAAATTAACCAACAGCCTGGGTTCCGGTAGCAGACGCATCAGAAACCCAAGCCACGGCCTTGCAGGGGAGCATGGAAAAAGCAGTTTCCCATCCTCTCCTGGCCGAAGTCCCTCACTCTTCACAAAGCTCTCCTGTGGGGGGACGGGGTCAGGGGTCGGGAGTTGGGCTGCAGGGCAAAGGCAGAGTCACCGAAACAGCAGCAGGGCTCCGGGGACCCGGAGGCGGAGCGCGTCTCCGAGCCCTGTGATAGGCGGGGTGGGGATGTGTCCCCCGCCAGGCGTGGGGTGACAGCCCTGCTGAGCAAAAGACCTCCAGTTCGGCTCTACGGTCCGGCACGTGTGCACACAGCCCAGGCTCCCTGATCCCGGCCGTCCTGTCCGTACAGGGCCACCAACACGGCATGGGCGAGCACAGGACCACCGTCCCTGGGGCCGGACCAGCTTAGGTCCCTGCACGCCTCTGCTCACACGTCTGTTCGCCGATCAATACATAACCCCGTTTTATGTTTCCGTTTGAAGATGCCGTACTTCCTAGACGCTGTTAGCCATTAACGCTGAACTCCGCCAGCGGCGGCTGTCACTCACACCTGGACGAGGCTTATCTTGCTCAGGTATTTCCTCGGCGACGCTCGCCGCTGCCCAGAAACAGGGGAGCGTGCTTCGGCACTAGGCCCGGGGCCACTCCCAAGGCTGAGATCGCCGACACGAAAGCACAAACATGCGGAATTCGTGGCACTACACGGATCCCAGAGAGGAGGCTTGTTTCCGGTCTGAGAGCTGAGAGCAGAAGGCACAGCGTCTCCTCGTTCAGCCTCAGCTGGGATCACGCGTGCTGGGGACTCAGAATTTGTCGCCGCCCCGCACGTGTTGGCAAGTGACCACGTAAGGCCCACGAGCATCCCTGGTAGCCAGTAAGGAGTTCGTAAATACGGAATCCGTGAATAATGAGGACCAACTTGTATGGGCAAAGTGCGTCCCCGGTGGCCTGTTTCAACGTGCGCGCCACGGCGCTCCTCAGAGATAAGGACGGACTGTTGCCCAGATCGTGCAGAAGAGGAGTTGGCGGGGGGCAGAGAGGAATCCTAACCAGCTCCAGCTTGCAGAGGCCNCCCCCCCCCCCCCCGGCTTGGCTCTTCCTCCTCATCTGTGGCCGCACTTGCAGTCAGATTCTTTTCTCCTCGGGTCTCCCCCCATGCAGGGACCTCATCGGCCATCTCTGTCCTCGTGTCTGTCCCTGTGGTGTCCGCAGCATCTAGCGCAGGGCACCCCGATGGTGCTCAGTACGGACATGGGGAAGGGAGGCTGGGGCTGCGGATTCTGGGCTTTGCTGTCTCAGGTACCGGAGAAAGGCAGAGTCCTCGGCAGTGGTCCCCTCCCTCGGCTCCCCTGCGCCCTCTTCAGGAAGGGCGCCTCCCTCTCCTTTCCACCAGCCTGCTGGCCCCCCACCCCCCACACACGGGAGGGTCCACAAGCCCACCGAGCTCCCTCTAACTGCTCTTTGCTGAGAGATGCTGAGTGTAGTCCTTTACCCCAATGAATGATCCCCTTAGGGAGGGGTTTTGGGCCAACATAGGACTTTCTGTGGCCGCAGAGCCTGGCCTTCTTCCTCCTAGGAATCTTTCCAAAAACGTTTTGCCCTGGGTGCCCTGCTGAGAGCTGGAACATAGGTAATTCAGATGATTGCTCGTTCTTCTCTCCGAGGCTCTGTTTCCCCTTGCAGAGGTGGTTCCTGGTGATGGACAGAATTTTCTCTTTTGGCAGCTGGGGGGGCTTTCCTCCTCGGCCTCCGTAGGGTCTGGCTGACTCATCGGCAGTGCTGTGGAGCCCAGTGCCAGCTCTTTCCCCCACTGCTGGCCTGCCAGGACTGAGTCAGGCTCTGCAGCCTGCTGGGCTCACCTGGCCTCGTTGCACCGCAGGATCCAGCCCGCACTGGGGGGCTCACGGGGCAGCAGGGTGCTGCGTCAGGCCAGTGGAGGGGGGAGGGCCAGCGCTGTGGGTGCTCCCAGCTCCCCTCACCCCCGCTGCCACCCCCGCTGTCTCTGCAGCCCTTTGAAAAGCCAACTCAAAGGAGGTGCGGGGTGGGAGTGTGTCGGGGCAGAAATAAGGAGCCCATTCCCATTTTCAGTGGAGAGCAGCCCCTGGGGGTGCAAGGTGGGCTAAGAGGCGGGGCTTCCCGGCAGGTCTGAGAGCTCCGTCAAGGGCAGGTTAGCCTCCCCTCCTCTGTCCTACTGGAGGGCCCATTAATTGCTTTGCTTTTCTTGGCACTTTGTAAGAGTTGACTTTTCACTTGTGTTTTCATGAGAGGGGAAGGAAAAAAAAAAACCCAAACATTTTCTGCAATGACAATTTTTCCCTCTTGGGTAATCACAATGGAAAAAAGCAATTAAGGCCTTTGGAAACCACACATAAGTGAGGCTCACCGAGCGGGGGGGTGGGGGGGGACATTCATCAGTGATGACCAGACATGGAGGCAGTTCGGCGTCTCCCGCGTAGGGAAACAATCATTCCGCATGTATTTTGGGTTTGCTTGTTGCAGCATATTTCAATTAGTCCGCGAGTGTTGTGCATCTGACAGGCCAAACGTTTATTGTGGTGGAGCCATCTGGGAGGTGGGAGGCCTGCAGCCTTCCCCAATGGCAGCCGGTAACTACTCGTTTAAAGGAAATTTGTTTGATGTGTTCAAGAACCCACCACTAAAACACCATTAATAACAAAAGCCTCAGGAGTTCTGAAAGCACACTCGCTTGTTTAGCCGTCCACCGGACGTGCCTCACCCAAGACCTCATTTTTCCTCTGCGCGGGTGACATTTTCCAAAACAGTGAAGCGAAGTTCTGAAGTGGCCCCTTTAATTGGTCCAGAGCCTCGTTTGTATGAACCCAGTGCGGAGAGGAGCTCATTAATTTGTGGCTGGACGCCGCGCTGCCTGTCTTTGCTGTGGGGAGTAGCCGGGAGGTATTGAACAGATCCCTGCGTTAGTATGCGGCATGAGCTCCCGTCCTGCACTGTGAGAGAGAACGCTGGTTTTATTTCGGTTCCCAGCCTTCGGCGACTCACCGTGGCATCGTGAGTCCGGGGGACCACTGCTGACCTGCTCCGTCCGTCCTGTTCTGCTTGGGCACCGTGGTTTATAGCCCTCGTTTTTCTGTCTCACCTCTGTGATTTCCCCTGGCTGAAGGTCTCTTTCCCGAGGAATGTTCTGCCCGACTCTCCAGCAGGGGGGAAACTAGGAATTCAGAATCTTACGGATTGAGCCCAGCAAGCCGGAAGGAGCCCTGGAAAAAACCAAGTCCAAGGCTTTGACCTTTCCATGGGGAGGAATGACTTTCCGTTTCCCTGAAACCTTAAGATCCTGGGGCTGGGCGTGGAGCACAGTGGAGACTCAAGGACACAGTGGCGAATGGAAGCCAGCTCACAAATTCTGGGCCATCGGTTCCCTCGCGTTTGTCCTGGTGACCTGGTCGCTGCGGGACTGGAGTTCAGAGGGTTTAGGCTAATAATGGCACGCACCTCGTGCCCAACTTAGGTCAGCCCTTCATTAGGGACTTTTCCAGATACTGAGATTCCTGCTCCAGGAGAAGGCGGCTCTTCTCTCTCGAAACCACAGGGGGAATCCCTGGTCTGGCCCAGCCACTCTTCAGGCGGAGGGACCGTGGCTTGTGTGCCTTCGAATCCCCAGGGCCTGGCACAGTGGCTGGTGGTGACTCAGGGCCTGATGACCAGGTTGGGAGAGGCAGTGACTAGAGGTCCGGAGGTGAAGGGCTGTCTCTCCTTCATCCACCTTTCGATAATCCCTCCAGTACACAGAGTGCTTCTGCCTGATGTGCTTTGTTTGACCCCATGTAAGTGCTGCTGTGCCCATTTTACAGGTGAGAAAACTGAGGCCCGGAGGGGTCACGATTTGGCACCCAGTGCTTTCATCCACCCTGTCTCACACATGGCAGCACAGAGAGGTTGTGACTTGGGCCAACCACAGACAAAGCTCCCTCTTGACCTAACGTGGCCCTGATCCCTCACACTCGTGTTCGGTCCCGTCCTCACACACCTGTGCTGTGGTATTCCGTCTCATCAGTATTTCCTGGTTCAGTCTCAACAGTGCATGATACTTCTCAGTCTGGGTTTGTATGAGTTTTTCTTGCTTCTTTTCTCCCCCTGCCCCCACTTCCCCCAGAGGGGAAAATAGAATTCCTTTTCTGTTGGTTCTGCAGCTTTTGCTTTTCAAAGAGGCCAAAGGGCTCCACAGACTTAGAGCAGATTCCCCAAGACAGGGTTGTGTGCTCTGAGGCCGTGGCTATCTCTGGACGCGATGCTGCGGCCGGTTTCGGGCCCTGTTGTCCAGTCCGCCAGCTGTGCTTCTGGGGGGCTCACGACCCAAGACGCGAGGTGGGGCCTAGGGCCGTGGGCTGGGCCTGGTGCCTTTTAGTCCCCCCTGAACTGAGAACAGCTGTCTTCCCAGCGGCGACTGTTGGCTGGTCAGTGCCCATGGGTGGGGAGGGGGCAGGCAGTGTTTGAAAGGGCACCGTTCAGCGTGAGCCCCCAGAGGGAGCTTGTCCAGGACGGCGAGGCCCCGCTCACCACCCACTCTGGGTTCTCATCTGCGGGGTCTGCTCGGTCTGCGCCTGTCCCCCTCCTCCGACCTGACGTCCTTGGTGTCTCAGGGTTCCTGGGGTCCGGTGAGCCAAGGGCCTGTGGCCTGGGCTGGGAGGAGCAGGTGGTGTAGTTGGGCCTACATGGGCAGCTCTGGCTCGGGGGAGGGTCCCTTCAGCAAGTGTTACCGGGTTTGCTTTTCCCAGAGGGCCTAGGGGCACATGTCCAGAGTGGCGGGTTTGGGCCCTGGATTCAGACAGTGATCATCCCTGGAGCTCCTCACACTGCGTAAGTCACCCCCTGGTTGTCACCTTGAGATGGCTCCCAGGCCCAGGTGATGCAGCCACCAGTGGGGCTCCCAAGGGCAGGGGCCAAGTTATCCCTTTTTGGCTTCCTTGGGGTGCCTTTCCCGGTTGTGAACTTGGAAAACGGGGTTCATGAAATCTCTGAATGCAAGGAGATGTGGGGAAGGTGGCCTGGCCCACCTGCCTGCCCAGGCGGCCGCTTGCCTGACTGTTCCCGACCAGTACTCAGTGGAATCCAGCAGGATTCCCGGCCTCTGGCTATGCTCAGGCCTGGACCCAGGGGGAAAAGGGGGTGCCAGCCTGTGCGGCACCCGGGAGCCAAGGAGCAGGCGGGAAGGGCTGCTCCATGTCCTTTCCTTTCTGCGAATCAGAGTGAAATTCACAGAACATAAAACTAACCGTTTTTGAAGTGGACAGTTCAGTGTCGTGTATTCCCTTTACAGTGCTGTCCAGGCGCCACCTCTGTCCACTTCCAGAACATTCTCATCCCCCCGGAGGGAAGCACCCGGTAGCAGCCGCTCCTCCCCCAGCGCCTGGCCGCCACTCGTCTACTTTCCGTCTCTGTGGACGTTCCTATTCCGGGTGTCCCACGGAGAGGAGTCACACAACGTGTGACCTTTTACATCGGCTTCTTTCACAGAAACAGGACGTTTTTGCGGTTTTTCCACGTGGAAGCAGGGCCCTGGGCCTCATTCCTTTTTGTGTGGGAGGTGACACACACACGCCATCACATTCACCATCCAGGCCCGTTTCGAGTGTCCAGTTCGGTGGCGGGCAGCACGTTCACACTGTTGTGCGGCCCCGTCACCCTCTGTCCCCAGAACGTGCTCAGCTCCCCCCAAGTGAGACTCTGGCCCCGTGAAACACCGATGCCCTCTCCGCTGCCCCGGCCCCCGGCGGCCACCCTTCCACTGTCCGTCTCTGTGAGCGGGGCTCTCCGGGCGCCTCGTGTCTGCCGAATCACACAGCGTTTGTCCTTTTGTGACCGGCCGATGTCACCGAATATAATGCCCTCAAGGTCCATCCCTGTTGTAGGTTGTGACTGAACTAAGTTGTTTTTTTAATTTATTCATTTGAGAGAGAGACAGAGACAGAGACACTGCGAGTAGGGGCGGGGAGGCAGAGAAGGAGAAGCAGGCTCCCCGCCGAGCCATCAGCCCGACGCGGGGCTCGATCCCAGCACCCCGGGATCATGACCTGAGCCAAAGGCAGACGCTTAACGACTGACCCGTCCAGGCGCCCCTGCATTTTTTTTTTTTTTTTGGCTGAATCATATTCCGCTGTGTGGACGGGCCGTATTTTCTTACCCACTCGTCTGTCAGTGGACGCTTGGACTGCTTCTGGGCCAGTGAGGTGTTGAGTCCGGACGGGACAGTGAAACACAGCAGGGCTCAGAGGCCTGGGGGTCCGGAGGCTGGAGGTGTACCGTTTCCGGGGGGCGTGGCCTTTGACGGTTGCCCCTTTCTGCGCCTCGGTTTCTGTCTCCGTCCAACGGGGTAGAGATGGTCCCTTGTGAGGATGCCGTGGGGCTGCTGTGACCGGACGTGTGTGTGTGTGTGGGGGGGGGTGGCTGGCACACCGAGCTGCCGTCTTCCGGCCTGGGGACTTGAGGCCTGGTGGTGCCTGGTCTTCCACTCACCTGAGCTCCCCTGTGACTCCCACTTGCTGGAAGTTTCTCTCCCTTACCAAGGGTCCAGTGCCAGCCCCAGGAGAAGGTGGTGGCCGTGTGTCCTGCCTCCTGGTGGCCTTCAGAGCACTCGCTCATGCCTGCTGATGGCAATAGGAGACACAGGGCCTCCTGAAGCACTGTCCCCTGGGCCCCTCCCTCAGTGCTCCAGGAAATCAAAGCCAGAGGGATGACATCGGCAGCCTCCTGGGGTGGCTAAGTCAGAGCAGAAAGCCAGCCTGGAATTCACTAAGTCACACTTGCCTTCATTAGGCTAATTAACTTTCGATGTGAATTAGCTTTATGAGCTGATTTCGGAAATCCATTACCATTCTGGGGCCAGCTTGGTGAGCAGAGGTGCCTCGGAAGCTGTGCTGTACATTTCCATATCCGCCAATTAGGCGTGCTTAATTATTAACCTAGGGCTGGGCGGCTAATAAGGGCTTGCATTCACTGTGTTTTATTTGAGAATTTGAAGCTTTTAAAAATTAACCGTAATAGGGTCGCCTGGGTGGCTCAGTTGGTTGGGCGGCTGCCTTTGGCTCAGGTCATGATCCTGGGGTCCTGGTATCCAGCCCCTCATCGGGCTCCCTGCTCAGCGGAGAGCCTGCTTTTCCCTCTCGCTCTGCCTGCCACTCTACCTACTTGTGCTCACTCTCTGTCTGTCAAATAAATAAACAAAATCTGTAACTGTAATATAGTTAAAATCGTACTAGGAATCCTAAGTTGTGACCCCTGTTGCAGATGGCTTGGAATGTAAACTGAGGCAGAGGGTGGATTTGTGGAAGTTCATGCAGATGGAGAGTGGGGGGTGTTCTGTGTACACTGCTGACTAAGGGCTGCCTGGGGGCGTTCACTAGCTGGGTTCTCAGGCTAGCCCACCCACAGAATTACCACCTCCGGGTGCCCGGGTGACTGAGTTCTCCAGGCCCCTCTTCTGACAGCCCTCTGCCGCTAACCCCATCGAACAGAGGAGAACACAGGCCCAGAGGGGCAAAGGGACCTCCCCGAGGACACTGAGCCGAAAGACTCAAAGCCGGGCGTTCTGGCTCCGAGACTTTAGGCTCACCCGCCCCTTGAGGTGGTTGACTCTACCACGGACCCATTTTGGAGTTAAGTAGGCTTTTGAGAGCCCACCCGGGAATCTAAGTGTTATGTGAACTTTCTTTTCTTCTTCTTCTTCCTTTTTTTTTTTTTTGAGTGGACGAACTTGTCCGGTGGTGCACTTGGCAAAGAAGCACCTCTTACTTCCAAGGCTGAAGTGGAGCCTCCCCAGGCTGCGGTGAAGAGAGTCCTTGTTGGTGCCGGGACGAGTGTGCCCGGGGGGCGCGGCGCTCTCTGCTGGCTGCCGCTCGCCACACGGAGCCCACGAGTCCAGGACCCTGTGGGTGGCAGTCCTCGCCGGCCCTTCCAGGGCCGTGTCTCAGACGGTGATCTGTGTTACCGGGGACCCGGCTGTGCTGTCCCCTGTTTTCAGAGCCTTTCCTTGCTGCTTCGGAGTTGGGCCCCGAGCGGCCGCGAGCTTCGGCAGGCCCCCACGCAGCTGGAGCTGAACACACGGGCCTTTCGGGAGGTAGAGGTTTTATTTTTAGCCCCACAGCCTCTGTGATTCTGTCACTATAGAGATACCAGCCTGGGGGCCCACGAGGCTCCACGCTTCTCCTGCAGCGAGGAGAGAGGCCCTGTATCCTGCCTGGAACTCGGTTCACTGGGCAGCCTGGGCTTCTTGCTCACGACCTCAGTCTGTGTGTGTGTGAGACAGACAGACGGACGGACAGATGCTGCTGCTGCTCACGGCGAGCAAGGACGCGCTCCGGGGCCCGCCCTGCGTGGAGGCCGGTGTCCACAGCCCCCTGTGTTTGGCTGGGTGGCACCAGGAGACCCTAGGCTCCACGCACCCTGTGCCACGTGGTTGCTCCTCTCCCTGGGCCTTCGCGTCCTCACCTGCCAGGTTGGGAATCTGGTGACATCATTGATTGGGGCAAACTTTGCGTCTACAGTGAGGTTTGAATGCCAGGAGTGTGGGTGTGAGAGTGCGTGAGTGTGTGTGTGTGAGCGTGTCCCGTCACTGTGACACCAAGGTCGCCCTCAGGAGATTATGTAGCATTTTTCCTGCTCCTTCATCTTGCTCCTTTTCCCCGTCGTCTGGCTCCTCCGTTGGAAGGCAGAGAAAGAGGAGGTCGGAGGGAAAAACCTTTAGTCCTTTCCATATGTTTTCATAAACGCTGCATCGAGGGAGGTTGAAACTGAGCCCTCGCCCACTACCGATGTGCCGTCCCGCAGAGTTTATGAAAATACTCTCTCTCTCGGGGCACCTGGGGGGCTCAGTCGTTAAGCATCTGCCTTCGGCTCAGGTCATGATCCCGGGGTCCTGGGATCGAGCCCCGCATCAGGCTCCCTGCTCGGCAGGAAACTGCTTCTCCCTCTCCCACTCCCCCTGCCATGTCTCTCTCTGTCAAATAAATAAATAAAATCTTAAAAAAAGAAAGAAAGAAAGAAAGAGAGAGAGAGAGAGAGAGAGAGAGAGAGAAAGAAAGAAAGAAAGAAAGAAAGAAAGAAAGAAAGAAAGAAAGAAAGAAACTCTCTCTTCTGTTCCCGCGGCGAATACGCCACCTTGCCTCCGGCGGGCAGGGGCACTTGGCCCCTTAGCTCCGTTCCTGTGGTGCCCGTAACCGAGGCTCTGAGGGGCTGAAGCGTTTGTCCCGAGTCGCGCAGCTGCTGGCACCGGGGCTCAGACTCGTTCTCTTGACTCTGCAGCCGGCACCCTCTCCGCGGCTCCGCACGGAACGGCAGGCGTCAAGTGGGCAGATGCCACGCTTTTCAGAATCCTCCTTTTCAAATCTCAGGCTTGGCTCTTATCCGAAAATAGAAATAATGAGCGTTGATGAGGGTGTGGAGAGATGAGAAGCCTTGTGCACGCTGGCGGGAAAGTGACACGGGCAGCGGCGGCAGCCAGCGGTCCGGGGTCCTGAAACGGTGAGACCGTCGCCCCGCGACCCAGTGGTGCCAGCACTGAGAGCAGGGACTTGGACAGGTATTTGTACACCACGTTCCTGGCCTCACTGTTCGCAGCCAGAAGGTGGGAACAACCCAGCCGTCCATCAGCCCATGTGGGGACAAACGTGGATGTCCAGCCGGTGGAATGTCACTCGGCCGTAAAAAGGAGGAGAGGGCACCGGGGTGGCTCAGCCGAACAGCCAGCTCTTGATTTCGGCTCAGGCCGTGATCTCAGGGTCGTGGGATCCGCCCCATGTTGGGCTCCGCGCTCAGCCCCGGAGTCTGCTTGAGATTCTCTCTCCCTCTGCTCACTCTGTCTCTCAAATCAATCAATCTTTTTTTAAAAGATTTTATTTATTTGACAGAGAGAGGCAGTGAGAGAGAGAACACAAGCAGGGGGAGTGGGAGAGGGAGAAGCAGGCTTCCCGATGCGGGGCTCGATCCCAGGACCCTGGGATCATGACCTGAGCCGAAGGCAGATGCTTAAGGACTGAGCCACCCAGGCGCCCCTAAAGAAATCTTAAAAAAAAAAAAAAAGGGGGGGTTTCTGACACGTGCTACAACGTGGGTGAAGCTCAAAAACATTAAGGTGGGCGAGAGAAACCAGGCCCAAAAGAACTCTATTGTATGATTCTACTTGCATGCGGAGCCCAGAGTGGGTACGTTCATAGAGACCGAAAGTAGAATGCTGGTGACGGGGGTCCAGGGAGGAGTTAGTGTTTAGTGGGTATAGAGCTTCTGCTTGGGACGATGAAAGTGTTCTGGAAATCGTGCTGATGGTTGCACTCCACTGAATGTCCTGTTAATGGTGCACTTAAAAACGATTAAAATGGCAGGGGAAAAAAAAAACTCTACAAAAAAACCAATCAGGCTTGTCTGGCGCCTCAGGTGAGACTTGGGCTGGATTGCACCCTGCTTTTACTTTTACAGAGCACCGAGCTTCCCCCAGGCATGGGAAGAGACCCGGCCGAGGCCTCCCGCTCAGCGGCAAGCCTGTGTACTGATCCTCCTGCAATCCGGGGAGGGCGTTCCTGGCAGTTAACGGCCAAGCCCGGTGCCTGTGTGTGCACGACATCCGTCTCTATGGAACACTTGTGCACCTGATGGCTGTCCTTTTATGGCTCTGCTTGCTCTCAATGAGTGGAAAGATAAATACCTTTTCAAAGAGCATTTGCCATCTGCCCAGGGTCCCTGGCGTCCACAGCTGCAGAGCGGGTGGGAGCCGGCTCTGCCAAGGGCAGGTGCAGCTGCAGCTCCCCGGGCGAGTGAGGCGGGGGTGTGCAGAGGAATGGGACCCCGCCCGTGGTCGAGGCCTTGCTGGGAGCCCCGAGTGGGGCACCAGCTCTTGCCCAGCTTTTGCTGGCTCACCTGCCTTTTGGCTGGTCGTGAGATTTCAAGGAGAAGATGTGGGCCTCGCACGGCGCCTGGTGCCTCACAGAGCTTGGCGAGCCTTTGATCTCCCCTTATTGTGGGCTGCAGAAGTGCTGGGACCCTGGGTCTCTATCAGGGAGAGGTCACAGGCTTCCAAGAGTTCCGGAGGTGCCGCAGAGGTGTGGCTGGCTGGGAGGGTGAGGCCTGTGCGCTGCGCGGAAGGGGTGGGGTGATTGGAGGGGTTCCAGGCCACACCAGACCCCCCTGTGCCTCTTGGAACCCCCTGCTCTGTAGGCAAAGTGGGGTGCTTCTTCTCTGTCTTCATATTTGATTCCTGGGGCTGTGTAACGGCGTGCACCGCGGGGCTTGAAACACAGAAACTTCTAGAGGTCAGAAGGCCACGTGTAGGGTGTGGGCAGTGTTGGCTCCTTCTGGAGGCCCCGGAGGAGACTCTGGTCCAGGCCTTGCTCCTCGCTGCTGCTGGCGACCGGCCATCCTTGACGTGGCTTGGCTTGCACACACGACTCCTGTCTCCACCTCTGTCTGTGTGTGTGTCTCCGGCTGTCTTCTTATGAGGACACCAGGCATCAGGGCCCCCCTTGTCCAGTGCAACCTCACCTTAACGAGGTATCTGAAAAGATCCTATTTCCAAATAAGGTCACATTTTGAGGTTCCAAGAAGGACATGAATTTTGGGGGACACACACTTCAGCCCAGTGTAGTCTCCATACCAGTTGAATGAATGAGTGAGTGAATGACCATGGAAAGCCATTCAGGCGTGTCTGCTCAGGCGTGTTGGTCCAGAAGGTAGGGACATTCCTGTTGACCTGGGCGTGTGAGAGGGCGGCTCCAGGATCACCCCTTCTCCCCGGCATGCCCTCTGACCGCTGCCCTCTACACCCTGAGTCCAGCACCCTGGCCGCCTCCTGACTCAGGCCCCTTCTGAGGTAGCAATGAGAACGTTTATTACAGGGAAAGTCATACACACTGGGGGTTCTCTGCTTCCTGTCTGCCCAAGGTCTCGAAGCTCTCTTTGTTTCTCTCCCCTCCCCTTGGAGCCAAGAAAGACTGTAGGGGTGGCCTGTGGCCTTGGGCAAATCAGCTCTCCCCTTTGAACCTGTTTCCGTCTGCAGTTGAAGGAGGCTGAGCTGGGTGCCTCTGAAGGGCTCTTTTGCTCTGTGATTATTTCTGTTTTACTGCAGAGAAAATTACGGGCTAGGAAAGCGTGCCTTTGGGCTCCCCATGAGGCAGGACTCAATTCCAGATGTTCCTGAGTCTTCTCTGCTGCCTCCTGTAGGAAGCCCTCTGTGATTCACCTGATTCGCGTGTGGTTCCTGCAGTCCTCGCTATGCCCTGTGTGTGACACATGAAATCACAAACACGAGCCTGCTGTTCAGATGGTGTGCGGTTGGGTGTGTGTGCGTGCGTGTGCATCATGCTGCGTAGTGGACCAGTCTCAGACACATGAGCAGATGATGATTTACTAGGAGATGTACTAAGAGCAAAAAGAGGGAAAACCCCATTTAGATGCTTTCAATAGATTCCAGAAAAGTCCTTGATAAAGTTCAACATCTATTACTCTTCATAACCTCGAGACTGAGGGGTAGTCACAAGATTGCAGTGCGACAAGGGATGTTTCCAATCAGTTTCCTTAATAATGAAACACTGTGGCAGCATCTTGCAAAGTATGTTCGAGGGGCCCAGAACACTACTGCACACTGTCACGACAGTGTCTGGAAGCCGCTGCTGGGAGAGGCATCGCTCTGAGGCACACTCAGCCTCTGCCGTCAATATTAAACATCTCGGAAGACGGCAGCCAGCCCAGTGGGCTGGGAAAAGGAAGTGGAGCAGGACTCGTAGAAAGGAGCTTGCGGAATTAATGTTTTGAAATGGGTACAGTGTTCATCTTAGGTTTTCGAAGGAGACACACTGAAAAGGAGTTAGAAGTAGTGAGACAGCGTGGTGGCCAAGCCGCAGAGTAGGTGCGCAACCGTCATTGCTTTCCTAGGTGCCAGAGGCACAGGCGGGTAGGTCGATGGAATGAAGCACCTCAGGCACCCAGCTTGGGTGTCCGCACACTCGTGGACACCCTGGTTAGAAAGAAGAGTAACAGCCAGGCCGTCTCGGGCAGCTCCAGCCTCTGCTTTGCCTCCCTGGAGCCCAGCATCCCAGGGACATGTAGTGACAGTAATGCAATGCAGAGCCTTCCAGATCCCGCCTGGGGTCTGCTCGAGGCTGTTCCGTGGGGCCAAGCCTCCCGTGCAGTGTTGGGGTGATGGAGGTGCGCCTGGAGTCGGGACCCCAGCGTCCCGAGTCTGTGGGGTTTAGGCTGAGCTACCTGGAGCAGAATTTCCTTGTTGGTGAAAGAGGGACCCCAGGGCCATCCTCGCGCCCTTCGTTGTCTCAGGCTCAGCACCGATCCTGGGCCGAGGACGCAATGTGTGGAAAGAGGACCTCAGTATGTTCTCCACGATGGGCCCTCAGTGTCCCCCGGTCCCCTTGTCGCACGTCCCTGCCTGGCCGTCCCCGGGGTGGCTGGTGAGGAGGGTTCCAGGTGTTGGAAGCCCTGCGAGAAGCCAGAGCACAGACGCGGCCACGTGCGGTCGTTCAGATGAGGTCACCTCATGAGCTTTGGGGCCGAGGAGGTCTTCCCATGGCCCTGCGAATGCTCCTGCTCTTTCTCGAAGGCACTTCTTGCCTCTCTCCAGGCAACGGGGGACATCGGTCCAATTCGGTCTCTGAGGGGTGGCTGACTCCCTCTCGGGCCGGCCCCGCGAGGGTGCACACGGAGCTCGGCCACAGGAACAGGACTGCTCAGAGCCACGCGCTGGGCTCCCCCTCGTTCCTCGTTCCTCGTTCCATAGCCTTCCCTTTTCCTCTCTCTTTTCCTTTTCTCTCCTCAGTGCAGTTTTGCTCCGGTTAATTTTTTGCCTTAGTTTAGCCACGGTTGTTGTACGACCCCCCGCGGGGGCGAGTGTAACTTTCTAAGGACTGAAGCTCTTGGGCTTTGTGACAGCTTTGTCCTGGCAGCCCGGTGGCCTGGCTCTGCTGGTCGGCCCGCTGCTGAAGGGTCAGGGCTGCTGCCCGCTGGCAGACGGGTCGTGGAGGTTAATAGGGCAAGAGTTCCCCAAGCAGGGTTTGCACCAGTTCCTGGGAGCTTTTAAAAAGTTAAAAGTTAAAAGTTCCAGGGAGGCATCCCTGGAAACTGATGGCTTTTTGATGTACTTTCTGATTCTTTAGGAATATGTGGTTCAATTAGAAGGTAGACTGGAATATGGTCTTAAAAAATATTTTAAAGTCATTTGGACCACCCGTTATTTTCTTTGCATTCTGCTGTATCAAAAGAAACGTTAAATGTTGGCTTTTTAAAAATTTCTAAAATTTAAATTTTAAAAAACTCTCATTCAATAAACTTCCCTTTTTAAAAAATAACTTATTTAAGTAATCTCCACACCCACTATGGGGCCTGAACTCACAACCCTGAGATCAACAGTCTCACACTCTTCCAACTGAGCCAGCCAAATGCCCCCCCCTTTTTTTTTTTAAGATTTTGTTTATTTATTCATGAGAGACCGAGAAAAAGAGAGGCAGAGGCAGAGGGAGAAGTAGGCTCCCTGCTGAGCAGGGAGCCTGATGTAGGACTTGATTCCAGGACCCCAGGGTCATGACCTGAGCTGAAGGCAGCCGCTTAACGACTGAGCCACCCAGGCACCCCTAGCTGGGTTTTAAAAATAAATTAGATACGTTCTTTGATTTATGAGAACTTAAAACTCCTTGGCTACGATAAAATAAGAAAATAGAGGATCGGGTGCCTGGCCGGCTCAGTCAACTCAAGGTTGTCAGTTTGAGCCCCACGTTGGGTGTAACGGTTAGCTAAAAATAAAACTAAGAAATAAAATAAAATAGAGGCTAAAGGCCATCCTTGATATGAAAACCATTGATTGGATGCGTAAAGACCTTACACTTGGTAGCAAGCTGACTTCTTTGGAGTCTTGTCCGCGGTTTCCCTGTTTTTCTCCCCAGAGGTGACTACCCTTGCTACATTTTGTGCACCTGCGTACTCTTCCAGGAAGATTCTCTGCGTAGATGAATATGTATCACTTAGGAAAAAACCCCTCACAAATGGCTGCCTACTGTTGGGCTCCCGCAGTTTTGACCCTGTTGGCTCACTTAGCTTGCCCGGGCCTTTTTAATGATGGGCTTTGTGTTTGGCTGACAGAGGAATCATCATTAGTTAAATGTTTCACGGAGTTTTGTACTGGAACCGCAGAGGCCTGGGAGCAGAGAGCGCCGCAGCCCGTCTCCGTACAGAGGGACTCGTGCAGATATCCTCTCCTCTCCGCGCAGTAAATTCCCAGCAGCAGAACTGCTAGGTCGAGGGGTGTTTTCCTTTTATTTCCCATAGCTGTTGCTAAAGTGCTCTCCATAAAGGTAGTACCAGTTTACACTCCCACTTACAATGTGTGAGCGAGAGGCGGTGGTTTTTAACCTCAAAACCCCAGGCAAGGAAGAGCTTTTAAGTAAAGTGAAAATCTGGAGAAAACCGTGTGAGAGCTTTTTCCACCACAAAGGCTGGCTCCAGCAGATTTCCTGGCACAGCTGGTTAAGGACGCAGGTTCCCAGTAGGTGCCCACTTGCACACGGCAGGGGAGGGGGCCCTTGATTCCTCCAGGCAGGTGGTGGCCGAGATGGTGCCTTCCTGGGGGTGGGGGGGGGCGGTTTGCCCCTCCTCTGTCAACTTGTCCACCGCCAAGGATCTGAGAAGCACCAGGTGCTTTAAAATTATACCAGGATCTGTAAAATCACAAAGTAATTTTGCTAAAATAAGGACATTATTGTTATTTTTAAAAGATTTTATTTATTTGACAGAGAGAGAGAGAGAGAGAGAGTGCGCACACCAGCAGGGGTAGCAGCAGCAGAGGGAGAGGGAGAAGCAGGCTCCCTGCTGAGCAGGGACCCTCGGTGTGGGGCTTGATCCCAGGACCCTGAGATCATGACCTGAGCTGAAGGCATATGCTTCCATGACTGGGCCACCCAGGCACCAAAGGACATTATTTTTAAAGAGCTATACGACTCACAGATGTTACCAGGGGCTGGAGAAGGGACGATGGGAAGTATGTTTTAAGGCATACAGAGGATGAAACATTTCTGGAGGGTTGGTGGTGATGGTTGCACAGTTAAGATGTTAAATGTTGTGTCCTCTCTAATTAACCACACCCACCAAAAAGCAGCCATTCCCTCTAACCATCCTCTTGTGAGCAGAGGACACTAAAAAATAGGAAAGACCTAATCTGAGGATGAAAAGAGAATATATGGATCTTTTTGTACAGCGTGCCCCATTAACCGTGTTCTCATGTCACCTTGAACTGGCAAGAGCTTGGTGGTGCCCGGCACTGACTGCCCACCGGGTGTGAGAGCCGGTCCCGCGACGTGGAGGGCGGGAGACAGAGACCTCCCTGGGGATGGAGCTCGGCTGGGCCTGGAGGGGCTCCGTGGTCCCTGAAAAGATCCCGTCTCTGACATGAGGGCCTGAAACCCACCTCACGTCCCGAGGTGCTGTCTCGGAAATGAGACGAGACGCTCGTCCCTGGCCCGCGGCTGGGTGTTTTCTGAGCCTGGTATGAGTGCCGCTGGCAAGCGGTGCCTGGGCGCCATCTTTGTCACCATACTCTTGTGTCCCCAGTGCTCAGATAATGTTTGCAAAAAGAGCATTTGCCTTGTCCCACCTAGAAGCTGGGCAGTGGAGCGGACGTCTGTCTGAGGCTGCTCGGGGGCTCAGAGTAGATGCCAGGTCTCCAGGGATCTGACCAGCACGGAGGGCATCCCAGAGATGTCGCCTGGCCTTTTGCGCTGCCCCCAGCCTCCTTGAGGTGCTGGGCGTGTGACCAGTGGAGCCTCTACTTTTAGAGGGTGTGCACGCGAGCTGACTTGCAGGCAATGCCGCTGCGGTGGAAAGTGGGCCTCGCGCTGTGTCTGGCCGTGGGTCCTCGGTCTATGTGGGGGTCTCTGGTCCTCACCCTCCTTGCAGAGACTGAAGCACGCATCCCAGGAAGGAGCAGGGCCCTGGTTGATTCCGAGACCACGGAGAGCCCCCTGACCAGGGCCAGCGTGTCCTGGGCACCGTGGGACTGAACGACCAGCTCGTGGTCACTCCGAGCCACGCTGTCTCACCCCGCGCCGCTCAGCTCAAACTCCGATTCCAGGAGGTGAGGTGGCCATGTGGCACCAGAGCCCAAACCGTGTGCTCCCCGAGCCCTGAGCACCCCATCTGGGGCATTTTATGTCTCCGAGGGTGTTAGTGGTGAAAGAGGCCCGAGCGCTGTGGGCTCGTGGTCAACGGAAACATAGCCCCACCTTCCCTACAGTGCGCCCATCTGAAAGACTTTGTCACAGCTCGAAGCCACTGCGGGAGGCCACCCGGGCACCTGTGACGAATTTCCATTTGACTCACATTCGTCAAGAAGGTGGCGTGACCTACCGAATTCACGGGCCGCCGTGATGGCTGAGCTGGCAGAGCCCCTCGGGGGCGGCGAGCGTTCGCCTCCCATTGAGAAAATCGTTACTTTTGAACAGGCTCCGATTGGAACTTTTTTGCTTTTACTAAAATGGAGAAAATAATAATAAAACAGCCCACCCGACACCCCATATTTCTTAAAAAAAAAAAAAAAAAAGGAAAACATTTAATGCCAACCCAGAAATTCAGCTCGGTGTCACAGTTCAGCAGAGCCCCACGGACAGAAGGAAGTTCTCACTCAGGCAAGGTGAAGGCTGCCATCCTCCGTCTTTCTGGAGCCGTGACCCCAGAGCCCTGTCCCTACCCCCCGCCCCGAGTATGACAAAGCTTCAGCAGAAGCAGCTTCAGACACAGGTGAACGGTGCCGGATCTCCCTGAGACACCGCCACAGCCCCACAGGTTCCCTGGAGAAATCCCCCCGGTGGCCGCAGAGTCAGGCCGTCTTGCTGAGTGGAGTCTTGCCTGGAGCCCTCGAGGCCTGAAGGAGTCCCCGATGGATGGACGGGAGACTGTTTTATCAGTGCTCAGCCCAGACAGGGCAGAGGGAGGGAGTTTGAGAGCCCTGCTCCCAGCCCGCCCGCAGGGGCCCAGACTCGGGCTGCGGACCCCTCTCTCGGGTCCCCCGTGGTTGGGAGGGAGCGGGCACAGGGCCGAGGGGCGCTGCCCAAATCCCCGAGCCCAGCCTCCATCAGGACCAAGGCTTGGCATTCGTGGCCAGGCACGTGTTTGACAATAGTTATTGCATCAGCTCAATAGCCCATCGGTGGTACAGCGCACAACTCTCTTCTGTCATCGCGTGCTGCTGTGTTGACATTAACAAGGAGGAATTACCCAGACTTGGATGCTCTGGGGGTGGCCTCCGTGCAGTGACTCGGATCCATCCTTTCCTGTGCTGTTTCTGCCACCCCCTGGGGTTCCCTTGGGGTCCTCCACTGGACCTGGGCAGTCAGCTGGCTGGCGAATGAAGACAGAGGGCATTGAGGATCACGTGGGCATTTTAGGGGCCCGGCTTGGAAGGGGTGTCCCTTCCCCTACTCACAGAACGACTCTCCCAGTCCCACCTGAATCTGGGGGCGACTGATGTCTTTCGGGAAGAGGGAAATGGACCCAGCCAGGCCGGCACAGGAAGCACTGTGGAAGGAACGAGCCGTGGAGGGCGCCGAGACCACAGCGGGCTCCCAGGTGGCAGAGCCGGAGCAGTGTGTGCCCACCTTGTCATTCTCAGCGCCGGCCCTCTGGCCTGGGTTCAGTGTTCTGGATTATGTTCCCGCACTCCCTTCTGCCAGAACTGGAAGGTTGGAGCATGTTGGGGCTGAATGGAGACACGCCTTAGAGGTCAACCTCCTCACTGGACACATGGAGAAACGGATCCTGGAGGTGGGAACTGACCTGGCGGGAATCCGCCCAGGGAGAACTCTGGTCTCAGCCCCACCCCGGGGTCACTCCCTGTCCACACACACAGGGAGCGTGTCTGTGTCCAGCGTACACTCCCCTGGTCTGGACAGGATGGTTGAGTCCGTCAACAGAAGGCCTGGCTGCTCCGACAGATTGTTGGAGAGACCCCGGCCCTCACATTCGCTGTTCGATTTCAGCAGGTGTTCCTCTGGGATTTGGGGAGAAGAAAAGGAGTTTCCTCCTGGGACTTATTCAGACACTGCCTTATCTTCGTGACTCTCCTGTGAGCACGTGAAAGGGCTCTGTCGGTCCCACCTTAGGGACAGACGTTTCCCCCAAAGCCATCAGAGATCCTGACTACTGTATCAGGCATCCGTTGCTGGAACAGAGCGCCCCTCGACTTGGTGGCTTAAAACATCAACCATTTTATTTGCTCACCACATGGCAGTTGGGTGGGGCTTGGTGGGGGCAGCTGGTCTCTGCTCTGCTGGTGTCAGCTGGGACGGCTCGCCCCCTCCCGTGGCTCATACGTCGGGGCTGGCACTTGACTCTGTCGGCTGGAGCTCTTGGCTGGGGTTCCCATCCTCATCACCTGTCCCCGTGGCTGGCGTGGGCTTCTCACAGGGATCTCCAAAGAGCTGGGCTTCCTCCATGGTCGCTGCTCCCCCCGCCCCAGAGCACAAACGCAGAAACATGCAGGCCTCTTCCTCTTTTTAATTTAATATTTTATTGTAGCAAAATACGCATAACATAAAATTTGTTTTCTGTAGCCATTTTTAGTGTCCAGTTCGGTGGTGCTGGTACCTTCACTCTGTTGCGCGGCCTCTCCCCGCCGCCCCAGAACTCTTTGGCCTTACAAGGCCGAGGCTCTGTCCCTGTTGCGCANATTACCCAGACTTGGATGCTCTGGGGGTGGCCTCCGTGCAGTGACTCGCTCTCCCCTCCCCCAGCCCTGGGCGTCCCCCCTTCTGCTTTCTGTCCCTGCGAACGGGACTCCTCGGGGCACCTTAGGTAGGTGGACCACACGGTATTTATTCATCGGCGGCTGACTTGTTTCACTCAGCACAGTGTCCTCCGGGCTCATCCAGAAGGGTCTTCCTTTTGAAGCCTGAGCACTACCCCACTGTGTGCGGACCATACTTTGTTTATCCATTCATCCGTGGATGGACCCTTCCTTGGGGTGTGTCCCCCTTTTCCTATCGTGGACGCTGCTGCTATGCACAGAGGTGTGTGAATATCTGTTTGAGTCTCTCTGCCTCCGGTTCTTAGCCAGGCCTTCCCCAGGGCTTGGGGCCGAACGTGGCACCGTGCTGCTTCCAGCCCGCTCTGTTGGTTAAAGCAGGTCTCGGGGCCGGGCTAGACTCAGAGGCCCGGGACTCTGCAAGGTGGCAGCTCACTGGGCCCGGGACCGCCCGCGACAACCACGCCGGGAGAAGATCCTTGCGGCAGAGGCAGGCAGGCCCGCTCGCACACCCCCTCCAGGGCCCGGCTCCCCTCTCGGGCCCGTGGCCTGGGCGTGCAGAGGCGCGATCCTGGCGCTACTGTCTATTCTGTATCGCTCCTATTATATAATCTGTTATTCTCTGCCGCACCAGGCCCTGGTTACTTGTCAAAAGTTTCTAGAAGCCAGCTGTATCAGCTCCAGGCAACTGGGGGTGCTGCCTGTCCCTCATAGTATTAGTCACTCTGTACTTAGCTAAATTTAACTTTTTATCATCCAAATGATATTTTTGTGGGCTTGGAATTTTACATAATGCTACCAACTGCTGCGGGCTAAGAATTTCTCCTTTTTGTTGTGAGTGTGTGTGTGCGCGTGTGTGTGCCCGTGCGCCGGTTTTCTCCCCCGTGAACTTTTGCACGCCCAAGGAAGCATTGTTCCGTTTCTCCTCCCTGATCTGCCTTCCCAGGTCCGGGAAGATTCTTCCTCGGGCTCTGCTTTGCCTTTTGCCAGCTGGGAGGAAAATTGCTCCTAACAGCTTTCTGATGGCCCTGCTAATGCTTCCTTCCTCACTTGAGGGCTCTCAACTTCGAAGGTCCTTGAGGGTTTCCCTGCTGCCTCCACAGTCTGGGATGCAGAGAAGGAAGCTCAGCTCCAGAGTAGAGAGTCTGTTGAGAAAGCAGAGAGAAGGATCCGGAAGGAGGGTGTTGGCAGGTGGGGGAAGGGACAAGAAATAAGAAATCTAGCGACCCGTCCCAGGTGTGGGGTCCAAGAGGCGGGCTCCTCTGTGCACGTGCGCGGGTGGGTGTGGGGAGCTCAGCTGCTTTCTCACCACTGGGAGAAGTCAGGGCTGCAGGCATTGGAGCAGGGAGATTTGGCATCTCCTCGAGGAGGGGGCTGGAGCCAGGCGTCGGGGTACGGGGACGCCCGTGTAGCCGTGTAGCCGGTCTGACTTTCCCGAGAGCCGGCCACTCAGAAGTGGTAGCATGCTGGGCCCTTGCCCGGGGGTCTGATGTGTTCCACATGGTAACCGTGTGTGGGAGGCGCCCACCCCCATTTCCCAGATGGGGAAACTGAGGATCGTGTCAGAGGGAGGAGCAGCAGTAGTAACGGCAGGGCAGCAAGCACCGAGCACTCCCCGAGGGCTGGGCACAGCGCCTAGCGCAGGCGCTCCGTGGCTGCTCGGCCCCGGATGGTGGTTTTGTGACGTCAGTACCCGTGTCTGCGCCCCTTTTACAGATGAGGAAGCTGAGTCCCAGCGAGGTTAAACACACAGGTTAAGTTGCTCGAGGCCACGGAGCTGAGAGATGGCAGAGGCCTCCACCCTGCAGGCCTCCCCTCGGCCACCCACCACCTCACCTCTTCTCTGCTCAGCGGCCTCAGATGGGCCGTGCCCCGGGCCCCGGGCCGCTCTTCCCCAGGCGTACGAGGCTGAGTCCAGCCCCACCTGGTTGCCGGGTTGCCCCTGTGTGTGTGCACGCGCCTATGCATGCGCGAGTGTGTGAGTGTGTGTGTGTGCGTGTGTGTGAGTGTGCACGTGTGTGTGTGTGTGTGTGTGTGTGTGTATAGGCTGCTTCTAGGGGAATCAGCCCAAAATTGGTACCTCTCCTCTTGAGAGGAGCTGGGACGACACTGAAACTCATGCTCACCTTGCACCCTTTTTGTCTTTTCAAAAACACAGGGGACGGATTGCTTGTTTTAAATTACTTTGTTACTATGTTAGGAACTGGTGGGTATAGACCCCAAAGAATTAAATGCACCTGTGCACAGACGCTGTCCGAGGAAGCTCACAGCAGCTCTCACACAGCCCCACAGGGGAAGCAACTCGGATGGACGGATGAACAAAACGTGCAGTGCTCGTCCGGCGCACCGTGATTTTGGCCAGAGAAAGGAAGGAAGTGCCAGCCCCTGCTGCGACATGGGGGGCCCTCGAAAACACGGTGCTCAGCCATGGGAGGCCGCATGTCACACGCCCATTTCTATGGATCGCCCAGAACAGGCAAATCCACAGAGACAGAGGCAGGTTGGCCTTGGCCAGGGACCCAGGAGCGGGAATGGAGAGTGTGCGGTGATGGGTACGGGTCTCTCTTTGGGGCCGAAGGAAGTGTTCTGGAACTGGAGAGCGCAGGTGACCGTACAGCTTCGGGAACGTGCTAGACGCACCGAATTGGACACTTTGAAGAGGTGAATGTGTGCCTGCAGACTGTATCTCCGTAAGACAGAAATCGAGGAGCCGGGCCTCGGGATGACGGGAAGGCTGCGGTGGGCCGCGGTGCCCCCACCCTCCGCATCTGTCTGTCTGCGCCCGCTCCTCTGCCACCTGCCTCCCGGTCTCCATGTCAACGGGGGATGGAAACCACAGTGTTTAACTTCAGTTCTACCTCCCCCTCATTTGGAACTTATGCGTTCAGCCCGGGCCAGCCTGAGACATACAGACGTCTGGACAAGCTGGTGATTTGGCACCCCATCGAACCGGTATTCTTTAAGGGTTTGTTTGACATTTATTTAGTGGGGATGAGAAGAGACCGATATCCTATTAATAGAAGTTGTATAGAGAAACAGATTCACTTACTAATTCACGTCCACTGACTGCAGTCAGGGATCCGAGAAATGTTCAGGAAAGCGCCTCTGACTCCTCCAAGGGTGGGTTTTATTTATTTCTTTTTTCCCCACCTCCCCCTGGCCGTCTTCCAGATCGTTCAAGAGGCGTGGCGGAGATTCAGCTTCAGAAACGTAAAGGAGAGGACCTAACGTGTGACAGGCTGAGTAAGGTTGATGAGACCGCACTGTGTCATCGAAAATGCACGAAGAGGATAGAATTTAAGTCTTCTCCTCTCCCCGCTCCCAAAAGGGGTGGCTCTGTGAGGTGACGGACACGCTCATGAACGCGACGGTGGGAATCCTTCCCAGCGTGTCAAACATCGCCTCTCCTACACTTGAAATACATCACCGTCTTGTCAACTCTATCTCAATAAAACCAGGGAGAAAAACTTAAAGGCGTCACGTGTTTTCTTGTCGTTTCTGATCATCAGCAACAAATCCGCCACCTCGCCTCATTCGGTTTCTGAACCCCGCCCTCCGCCCCCCAGACCCAGCGACAGGTGCGCACGGAAGGTGCCTGCAGCCGCTCTCAGCAACGGCTTGTGTCTTATTGTGGTTTCTGCTCTTCCCTAAGAGACGGGCTGACGGACTTTTCGTCTTCCGCGTGCCTCCCCTGGCAGTAGCTTCCACTTTCATTCCAGTGACGATCTGTGCCCCATTCCCCACCCAACCTCCCCAGGTCCCCAGAGGGTCCCCGAGCAGCCGCCTCACTCCTTAAGCGGAGCCTGCATTCCATTTTCGGACTTTAAATGCTTTTTTGTGTGTCAGTAGAACGATTCCCCCACGGGCGCATCTCTCTGTAAGGAGCGTGCGTTCTTCTCCCGCGGCCCCCACACATCTCATCCTGCCGGTTGAGTCACCGTTGACCTTCTCAGCCACCAGAGGCATCACGGTGCCGTGGGGAGGGGCCGGCCTTCCCAAGCGGCTTGCCACCGACCCGCCTGTTACCATGGCAAACCCCCTCCCTCCCCTCGGACTTCCTTCCCTCTGAAACGGGGAGACTCACGCTGACCTCACACTGGGTTTAGAGGTTTCGTGGTGGAAGCGAAGAAACAGAACGGAGAAACCACAGGGAGGCAGGGCATGTGTGCCTTCGGTGGACCGTGGAGGAGAGAAGCCGGAGCCCCCTCCCTCGCCCGCGTGCCCAGCCGGGGCCGGGGGCCGGGACCCCCGAGACATTTTGCGCGTTGCGGTCCGAGCGTGTCTGTAGGGTTGCGGTCGTGGACAGGAGGGGCAGGGGCGCGGCCGAGACGGAGCCTCAACTCCTGCAGACCCGGCCCGAAGAGGACTTGGCAGAACCGGCCGTGGCTCCTCCGGGAGTGTGGGCCTGCACCGCGGAGGGTGGGCGTGTGAAAAGCTGGTCTCCACGGCTCACAGCCACACCTCCCACTGCTGTGCCGTCCCCAGTTAGATTCTCTCCCTCCTCTGAACTCTCAGTGCCTGTGCCCTCATTCGGCACTTCACCACTTGTGCTGGCCCGAGCCGGCACGGGATGCCCCTCGCGTTGCTCTTGCCTCTGTCAGGATGGCTAGCCCCTCGCGGGCCTGGGCTGGTGTCCCTGGAGCCGCCGGTGCCTGGTCTCAGCCCTTGGCGGGGGTCTCTCTGGAGCTGAGAATTGGTTCCTAAAGAACCATGACTTCCACAGCCTCCAGTGCCGGCGGGAGTTGGGGGGTGGGGCTGCCTTGCGGTCACGGTCACAGTCACGGTCAGGGCAAAGCCTCCCCGGCTGCTGCCCACTACCTGGGCTCTGTATGGGGTCGGGCAAGTGCGTCGGACAAGTAAGAATGTGTTGAGCTGCAGGTGTGGGCCACAGTGGGAGCCCCGGGCTGGGTGGCAGCTTCAGCCCTGCCTGTGAATTTGCTGATGTCTTGGAGGCTGATTGCACCCGGGACTCCCAGAAATCCATTTCTCCACCTTTTCCATCATGTTGGGAGTGTTTGTCTCTGGCCTCCGGATATCTGGCGGAGGTGGGTCTCCAGTTACACACCGCCCAGCTCCAGGGACTTGATGGGAAGGAGAGAGCTGTCGGCATCTCCCCATGATGCGGCTCCTGACCCCGCCCCAGCTGGTGGCCAAGAGGTCTAGGCAGCTGTCCCCCTTCTCTTCCGTTGGCCTCCCCTCTGCGGCCTGGGGTCCTGCCACCCCCAGGGTTGATAGGTGAAAAATCTCAGGGTTGGGGCCGAGAGCTCTGGGCCGGGCAAGCTCCTGCGTGCTGGGCATGTGGGTCCCGGCTCTCTTCGGAAGCAGAGGGAGCCCCGGGCAGCGTCGGCTGCATCAGCCTCTGGGACTGTGTCCCAGAGCAGACCCTTCAGCCCCATCCCCTGTCCTCTCCCCTCGGCTCAGCTAGATTTCCGGTCTCTGGCGTTGCTCAGGACGAAGCCGGGCCCTGTCGGTTTCCCAGCTGGGTTGCCCTGAGTGACCAGAGCGGCTGGAGTCTCACCTCCTCCCCCACCGGCTTCTCCCTACAGGATGCTGACACGTGTGTCCTGGTTGGTCCCCGACACCCTTCCGTGTGCCTAGCGAGCCGTCCCTCCTCCTGCGGCAGGACATCGAGGGAGCCTTCTCCCACAGGCCCACAGGTAAGGACCGCCCGGTGACTTTGGAGTTTGGGGGTGCAGGGGCTTTCTTGCTGTTTCCTCTTCCTTAAACACCTGACTTTATCTGATTAATGTGGTAGATTGTAGGAATCGATCCCTCTTCTTGCAAATATTGATTGTTCTTCACTAAGTAGGTAGGACTGATGTTCTGTCCGTGGTTCCTTTAGATTCTAGATATGATACACCCTGTTTGGGTGGCCCTTGTGACTCTCTGCCATACAGTGGGCCTGGAGGGACCTCTCTTCTCTGCTCTCGGAGCCCCTGGCCCACCCTGGGCTCCCCACTCCCAGGAAACAGGGCTACTAGGCCTTGGCAGTGGGCAGGGGCTGGGCACTGCCTCCCTGCATTCCCCACAAGCCGTAGTCAGTGACATGGACGAAAATGTGCGTGTGTTTTCACGTAAGCCTTACCCCTGGATGAGAAACTGAGTGTGGGGGGCGGGGCGGGGCGTGTCTGAGGTCCTCCACGGAGCCGGCGGTGGCCTCGGCGGGTCGCGCAGTGCTTAGCTCTTCCCCTCCTGCCCTGGGTCCCCCTGGGCTTCTCGAACATCTCAGCCCGTTTCCTGTCCCCGGGCCGCTGGCACGTGTCTTGCCAAGGGCTTTGGTGGGTCGATCAGGTAAAGTGGTGTTGCCTTTCCTTGTTCTAACGACAGTGCACCCCGCTCCCTGAACGCTAATCAGCTAGTTGGAACTTTGGGGACAACTGTGGGGAGGATGGATGTTCCATCTGGAGAGACGAAGCTAACCGGGTGAAGAGGCTGGGGCGCGGGGAGCATGAGTGTCCCTCCCTAAACACGCTGCGGGCACAGCGGCTCCGCGAAGCTCACAGGGTCCAGTCGGATCCCATTTCACACAAGGAGGCGGAGGCTCAGAGGTGGCAAGTGTCCGGCCCAAGGTCACACATCTAGTCAGGGGTGGGCTTGGGATTAGACCCCAAGTCTAGACCCTGGAGCCCATGGCACGCTTGTCCAGATGTGGCTGCGGCTTCCCCGAAGGATGGGGTCCAGACTCTGCCCTTCCTTGCCTCCTGGCTCCAGGTAAGCCCCTTGCCGCCTCGGGGCCTCCCGCCCTCGCCGGGGAGCAGGGCACGTCAGACGAGGCCCCCGCCGAGCGCCCCCCCTCACTCCTGTTTCCATGTTGGCACCGCGGGCTGTTTGCTCTGTAATTGCTCATTCTCTTCAGTTGCTGTAAAAAGGCCTCCAAGTGCTAAGAGGAGAGGGTGCTCTGTTGTATTTTTGTTTTGTTGTCTTGTTTTAATTCACTCTCCGAGAGACTCAGAGTCTCAGCGCAGGGTGGGTGTGGGGGAGGCTGGCAGGGGACCACAGGCCTGCCCCCGAGCCTCCCCGAGGGCGCGTGAGGTCGCCCTGGCCGTGGGGCCCTGTGAGTGCTCCTCTGCCCACAAGGCCCGAGCTCTGACGATAGTGCCTTCGCTTCCTGTTTCCCTTTCCCCCGGAAGGCAGTTCTTTTCCTTCCAAACAACTGCGTCCCCCAGTTCTGGGGTTTTAGAGACGGTGGCCTTTTGGCCCTCTTCTCTGGGGGCCCCCACTTAGCCCCAAGTGTGCTCAGGAATTCCTCTGCTTTGCTCATTTACCCCGCGAACATTTACCGTGTCCTCAGATAGACCAGGTACCATTTGGGGTTCCAGGCACGCAGCTGGGAACAGAACAGACAGGAGTCCCGCCCATGTGACGGTATACCCCGGTGTTGCCAGAACACCCGCCCCACGGTCTCCCCTCTGCGCTTGGCAGAGGGGAAGATCACGGTTGCCCCCTACACACCTCTGAGCTCCCCGTGGGAGTCTGTGGCCGTGTCAGGCCTCAGGACCACTGGACCCTGGCTGGCATGCTTTGGGAGGGGTGGGGAGAGGCAGCCCTTCCCCAGCGGCGGAGAATGGGAGGTCTCTGCATCTCTGCAGGGGTGCAAGGAAGGAAAGAGCTTAAGGAGCAGGGTCTATTTTTGGAGGAGCTCCTTGCTCCAAAGGAATGGGAGCCCTTCCTTCCAGGAGGTGGGGGTGGGGTGGGCGCAGGCCAGGGGACAGCCCGAGTTGTCTCCGTTCAGTCTGGCTGTGTTCTGCAGCAGCTTGGCCTGGATGCAGGGCCATCGCAGAGAGAGTCTGCCTGGAAGAGGGGGTCCTAGCTGGAAGGAGCCTCTCCACTCCGGCACCCACCCAGCCCGGGTGGAAGATGAAGATGTTGGGCATTCTGAGCCGGGGCTCAGAGCTTCTAGCATTGGACGTTCTCCTCTGTGGGGAGGGTCGGCAGGCCCAGGCTCTGGGTCATCACTTCCTTCCTGACTCCCCAGCTCTTGCAGGGAGGGGCGCTTCCTGCCATTGTCTCTGTGAGGCCTCAGCAAGGTCACTATCTCAGAAGAGAGCTGAGGCCTCCGACAGACAGGACCTCAGCCCGCAGCAGCACCGACACACGCTTCCGTCCCGCCCTCGCATGCTGGCCTCCCGGCCTCCCCGAGGCCCAGGGCAAGGCTGGGGCTCCTGTCCTTCACCTGCAGAAGCTTCCTTAACCCTGCCCGCAGGCACCCCAGCCGCAGGCGGGGGAGTCGGCAGCTCGGGGTTTAGGCCCGTGATGCTCGGCGGCATATTCCATGGCTGTAGGCAGTGTGGGAGGCCGTGCCCCTGCGCACGGAGAGGCCGGAGCTCGTGGTCAGGAGGCGGGTGTCCCGGGCCCTGTGTTGTGTCCTACGGCCAAGATGCCGCCCGCTTCCTGCATTCCTTTGCTGTGCCCCTGCGTGTTTGGGGGAGAGCTGGGTGGGATCTGCGTCCCCCTCCTGTGCCCCCACCTGACTTCCCTCGGCCGTGGTTCTTTTTCTCACGTGGAGGCCTGGCCACACGGCCAGTGCTACCGAGGACCTGGGCCGGCCCGGACATTGCACTGGCCTCCCCGCCCACGTGCAGTACGGGCTGTCCGGCCTCTCTGTTCTTCCGCATGTCCCGGGCCTCTAGGTGCCCACTCCCTGGCTTTGCCTGTTGACTCAGGTACACTTCCTGAAACCATACTCCAATTCACCCAGGCGCCAGAAGTGCACTCCTCCGACTTTGTTTCTGTCCCTGCTCCCGGTCACCTGTTGAAGTTCGCACAGGGAAGCCACGGCTCTCAGAGAGCCTGGCCTGAGTGCAGTCCGCTCACAGTCTCCGGGATTGGCAGGGCCATGGTGAGAAGACGCCTTGGTCTCCTTGAGGCCACGTGAGGCCAGCGGGTCGGTCTCACCCACCCTTGTCACCGCTGGGGCTTCCCCGGAGCTCTGTGCACGGGCCCTCGGCACTGGCAGCTCCCCTTCTGGCTGCCTCCTGCTCTCCCTTTCCCCACCTCGGCCTTCCCGCTGTTCTGAGCACAAGCCCGCTGCTTCAGTCTCTTGTACCTCCCCACCGGTGGGGTCCCGTACCCTCATAGACACCATGTTGGTAACCTCATCTTGCCCAGCAAGGAGGCACCTGGCAGCGTTTCCTTATGTGCTGACCTGCAGACCTCCCGGGACCAGGTCCGGTCAGTGTTCTCTGGGTCATTTCCTTGCTTTGTGCCTCTGCACGCTTCCTGAGTGGCAAACCTGCCTAGAGCAATCACTTTGATTCCTGGAGACAGTGTCCAGAGCTTGGGATCCTCAGAAGGACTCCCGAGAGGATGCCGTTCAAGCTGGAGGTTGTATGGCCCCAGACTGCTCGTTTTAGCAGCATGATCCAACCCGCAGGTGATCAGAATGTATCTGTTCAGTGTATTGTATTCAGTGCATTCACTCAGGAGTTAGCAAGTACCCACTGTTCTGAGACCTGGGTGTAAAGGAATGACACAACATTGAAAATCCTGTCTCTCCTGGGTTTATTGTCTAGTGTGGGTAGACACACAATAAACAAAGACTGTCAGATGGAGATTAATGCTAAGTCAGTAAATAAGAAGGCTTCTCAAGTTGGGAAGTTAGGCAAAGGCCTGAAGGAGGTGAAGGAGAGAGCCAGGAGCTCATCTTGAGGAGCATACAGGGAGGAGACAGACTGTGCAAAGGCCCTGCAGCAGGAGCTTGTCCAGGATGTTCTAGAAAGTGGAGGGAAGGAGGGAGGGGACAGGTAGCAGGGGAAGGGGCTGGGGGAGTCATGAAATCTCACACCCAGCAGGGCCATGCTTGTCTTGTTGAGACTCTGACTTTGACCCCAAGCGGGATGCGGTGATACAGAGGAGTCCGAGCAGAGCAGGGCCAGGGTCCCACTGAGCTTTAGAAGGATGGTTCCTGGCTACTGTGCTGAGAGTGGACTGGGTGGGGTGGAGGGAGGAAGCCGGAGACCAACGGGGAGACTGTTGTCATGGCCTGAGGAGGGAGGGGGACGCTGGGCCAGCGCAGTGGGGGGAGTGGTGAGGGAGGGGGGCTCCAGCTGTGTCTTAAACGTAGAGCCTAAAGGGATCTCTGAGGAACCAGGCTTGTAGAGAGCAGGTTCTCACGGACTTGGAAGGACTCGGGAGGTCAGCCTTTTCACTTAACCTATGGGGAATCTGAGCCCCCGTGAAGGAAGTTGTTGCCCAATGTCACACGGCAAGCTCTGGGGCAGGTCAGCCAACGCTCCTGTGCATTTCATTGAAGACTTTTTTGGGCTTCTACCAAGTGCCAGGCCAGAGCTAAGATGTGCTTGCTCTTGAGGAGCTCATAGCTCAGGGGAGACAGACAAGTGAACCCAGAAGCCCTGTTACGGTGGGGAGCTGTCCATGCACGGGGGATCCAGGGTCAGGCCCTGAACAGCCTCTGCAACCTCCAGGATACCCCAGTGAGCCCAAGCCAGACGCCGTCTGTACCCCATGGGGGTATAGTCAAGTCCCGGATCCCTCCCTTATAACAAGGGGTCCCGGAGTGGGGGGCTGGGATCTCACTGCCCTGCAGCCGTCAGCTAGAACAGATTTGGCTTAAACTGTAAGGATCCAGCTGCACACTGACCTGGGTTGTACTCACTGGGGGGCATTTCATTGCCGGGAATTCTTTGTGCCTCTTTGTGAGCGGGGAATGGGCTGCTGACATTTTTTTTTTTTTTTTAATTTGCAATCCCACTCTAATGACCAGTTTTAAGTCCCTTTTGGCCTTGGTAATACAGAACAAGGCCTGTCAAGTTCCCAGCTCTGCATGGGACGATCTGGGTGTCATCTTTTTTTTTTTTCCTTTAAAGATTTTATTTATTGGAGAGAGAGAGAGCACAAGCTGGGGGAGCAGCAGAGGGAGAGGGAGAATCAGACCCTCCACTGAACAGGGAGCCCGAAGCAGAGCTTGATCCCAGGACACTGGGATCATGACCTGAGCCCAACGCAGACGCTTATCTGACTGAGCCTCCCAGGCACCCCTGGGTGCTGTCTTTAGACTCCTTAGCACGACGGTTGCCTGGGGAAGGCAAAGAGAGATTTCCCATTGGCTCTCTTTGGAGAAGCTGAATCTATTAAGGCCAAAGTGGGGAGGTCCAGTTCGATTTTTCTTTCCGCCTTTTCCCTTGACCTGTCCTCATCACAATGAATCTACCCGTGAGGAATGACAACTTGGAAATTGCTTGCTACGATTGATTTACGGCCCTTTCCAGAAACGGATCTCACTGCTGTGGGCTCTGGTCAGTGTCCTGGGAGCACAGGAGACCGTGGGGCAGGGGTGACATGAACGCGGTGCCCGGAGGTGGGAGATCCCGCCAGATGCGAGGCCCGGGGGCTGGGTGTGCAGCCAGCTTCTGTCCTTTGGTTGGCGCCTTCCTCGGAGGCCAGAGCGGGGGCAGGACAGCGACGAAACCCAGGCACTTGCTCCTGAGTCCCCTCCTTCCCTCCCGTGGGCCGCGGCCTGATGTGGGATGTGGGGGGTCTCCATGTAGTCCTGCCGTGCTTCTCATGGTCTCTAGCAAGTGGGCTTGGGTGCCGTTCCCACACACGGCTGGTGGGGGTCGGGGTTCACGCCTCCTCTCTGGGCTTCGTCTCCCCGGCAAAAGGGGGTTTGTTGGCCTGTTCTCACCCAGCAGGTTTCTAGGAGGTGGGTTCCCAGACAGGAGGTGCGGCCTGAGGTTGGGCCATCATTTAACGAACATGTACTAAGCACCTTCTGTATGCCTGAGCTGTGCTGTGCGCCCTAGGTAAACGTGAATCCCAGTTGTGCTTCCAGGGGCTTGGAAGGAGAGCCATGCCTCCCCTCTTCCCTCTATTGGGCCCAAGCCCCCTCTGGGTCTCCTTGATGTTACAGATACTCTTGGGAAACGTGGTGCGCTCACTCCCCGGTCCTTCACCGTGAGTAAGCTTACAGAACGTGGAACCGAGCTGGAGAGGATGAGAGGAGATGGCATCTCAGCAGGAGGGATGGATCCTCCATCCCGGGTCACCCCCGGGCCAGCCTGCCCCATGTTCCACTCCCGCCTCGAGGGGACATCTGAGGTCAGGGGCAGGTTTTCTTCATCCACTAAAGCATCTCGCAGAGATGGCCTAGGTTTGACAAGACTGACCAGAGGAAAGAGAGCAAGTGAGAAAACCAGCCTAGAGCACCTCTGGAGGCACCTGGCACTTAGTAGGTGCTCAATAAACGAACATCCCTTGCCTAACAGAAGCCATCAGAGCTGGCCACGGATCCCAGGGCTTGTGGCTGCCTGGGGACAGTGGCTGTGCCCCGAGTGGGCAGAGCTCTCTGAGCCACGTCTGTGTGGGGCTCGGGACCCGCAAGCGAATGGTTCTTTCTGTCTCTGAGGCCAGGAACGGCTTCTGGAAGCCGGAGCCCTGGAGCTACAGAGGCACTGTTTGAAGGGGAGTGTTTGCAGACGCCCTTGTCCCAGGAGAGACAGCCCGAGTCCTCTCTCCTCCCAGAGAGCGGCCGGTGCTGTGCCAGCCCCTGTGTCCCATGTCCGACACAGGAAGCCGGGATCGGGCCTGGCTTGGAGAAGTGGCCAGCTGGGGGTATGCCGCCGGGGGGTGGCAGGGCTGCCCGGCCTCCCCCTCCTGCAGGCAGCTGGGACTCCCCCCACGCCTCCGCTCTTGCCCAGAGTGGAGATTTTTTTTTTTTTTTAAAGATTTTATTTATTTGACACAGAGAGAGATTACAAGTAGGCAGAGAGGCAGGCAGAGAGACAGGGAGAGGAGGAAGCAGGTTCCCTGCTGAGCAGAGAGCCCGATGCGGGCCTCGATCCCAGGACGCTGAGATCATGACCTGAACCGAAAGTAGAGGCGTTAACCCACTGAGCCGCCCAGGCGCCCTCAGAGTGGAGATTTTTTAACAACTTGTCTGAACCGTAATTTATGTAGCATACAACTCACCCATTTAAAGTGTACAATTCAACGATATTTCCTATCTTCCCAGACTTAACGCAACCATCAGAAAATCTTAGAACATTTTTGTCCCTTTGAAAAGAAACCCGTACCCCTTCACCGTCACTCCCCTCTTACCCCTGCGGCGGCCCCTGATGTGCTTCCTGTCCCTGTGGATTCACCTGCTCTGGGCATTTCCTGTCTTGGAATCAGACCCTGTGAGGCCTTTAGTGACCAGCTGCTTTCACACTGTCATGATTTCAGGGCTCATGCAGATTGGGGCAGGTGTCTGGGGTTTCGCTGTTCCGTAGTGTATGGATCGGCGCGTGTTGTTAGTTCACTCATCTGTTGGTAAACATTCACCTTCTTTCCCTATCGCAATCGGGTTTTTTTTCGTGGTCACGAATGAGGCCACTCGGAGTGTGCCTGTACAGGTTTTTGTGCGGGCTTGTTTCTTTCCTCCAGGGTATGTATGTACCTAGGAGTCGAATTGCTGGGTCCTAGGGAACTCTGTCTGTCTCTAACATTTTGGGGAGTTGCCAGAATTTTCCAAAGTGACTGTCCCATTTTACAGTGTGCTTTTTTTTTTTTTTTAAATAATGATAGACATGGAGAGTCAGATGATGTGATGGTTAATTCAGACTCCAGAGCCAAAGGGCTGGGTTCAGATCCCGGCTGGCAGACGGGGCAGGTCCCTTCACCTCTCTGAGACTCACTTTCCCCATCTGTAAGATGGGATCAGTAGTAGGGCCTATTGCACGTGGCCATGAGAAGTAGACTAGTGACTTCTGTATCGTGCTCAGGAAGGGCTGTGTCTGTGTTAGCTGTTACTATTTTTACCTAGACTGTGGGTGCTGGGCACACAGTAGTTGCTGGGCACATAGTAGGTGCTCTGTCAGGGATGTTTTAAAGGATACGGTATTTGCATTTCAGGGTACCCACCTTTGTCTTCTTTTTTTAATTTTTTTTTAAAGATTTTACTTATTTATTTGACAGAGGGAGAGAGATCACAGGAGGCAGAGAGGCAGGCGGGGGGGGGGGTGGGAAGCAGGCTCCCCGCTGAGCAGGGAGCCCGATGCGGGCCTCCATCCCAGGACCCTGAGATCATGACCTGAGCCGAAAGCAGAGGCTTTAACCCACTGAGCCACCCAGGCGCCCGCCCCTTTTGTCTTCTGATCACCCCTGGGAAAAGCCCCCCACGGCTGTCAGTGAATTATACCCTGGGAATCTCTTTCTTCACAGGGAGGGGCTGGTATAGGGCAGGGTGGGCCCTGGAGCAGCTTCAGCTCCAAGAGGCACTGAGCCCAGGCACACAGGGAGCCCTCGGAGCCAGGACTTGAGAGTCAGGAGTGGTTTGGGCAATTTGGAAGCTACAGTGCTTGGGAGGCAAGACCCAATCCCATGATGGTGGCCCGCACCCCTCTCTGCACCCTGCCTCCTGTTCCACATCAGCCACAAGGAAGGAACCCAGATCCCCCAGGAGCCCCACAGAGAGCCAGCCCCATGCTTAGAGGCATCCTCGGAAGCTTCCCCTGGCCCCCAGGCTCAGAGACGGGCCTGCTCCCTCCCCTGGCTGGAGCCCCGGCAGAGCGGCAGCCCCCCAGCCTGGCAGCAGCAGCCCTGCCCCTGCCCAGACAGCGGGGCAGAGTCAGAGAGCACCCGGGCCTGTCATTCGCCCTGACTGCCAAAGGGAGTCCTGGTAGGGGGTTCCATTCTTTAGAAAGTTTTTTTAGGGGGGGCGGAAGGGAGCTAGGCCGTGCCAAAGTCCAGCCAACCCAGAGTCAAGACAAACCTCAGGTTTCAAGTCCGACTCCATCACCAACTGCGGTGTTGTCTTGAGCAGGGGGTTCGGCTTCCTGGAGGCTTCATGTCTTCATCTGTGGTAGGGACAGGCTGTGATGTCTACCTTGCCCGCTGACGACAGTTAAGCAGTCCTGGCTCTCTGGGGTCACTCCACACATGGGGATTCTTCCCTTCTTCTGGGGAGGTGCTCCTGGGGAAACAGGGTCCTGGACTCCCCTGGAGAGACCCAGAATGGGCCAGGGCTCCTGGGAAGAGGGGAGGGTAGTCAGACAAAAGTCAGAACCAGGGGCTAAAGATCCAGGCAGGGAGGGGGTGTCAGGGCCCAGCCAGCGTCCCTGCTAGGGGACACCCCCCTCAGGCCGCAGATGTAGCCAGTGAGTCTGCTCAGTCCCATGAGCTCAAAGGCTCTGCTCCTGAGATCTGTGATAGGGCCCAGCGCCCTGCTTCGCTTGACTCCTCACCACCCCGACCGTGCACTCCTGTGCCTGGGACTTCTTGCCATTCCCCAGACATACCACGCACTTTGAGCACTAAAGCCACAGGCTCATGCTGTTCCCTGTGCCCTAAACCCTTCGCTTCTGGTAAACTCCTGTGCATTCTTCAAAGCCCAACCAAAATGCCCCTCTCCTATGAAATCCTCCCCACCAGGAGGTCAGCTGGTGCCTTCTCTCTGCTCCAGCCACACTCTGTGCCCTTCCTCCACTGACACTCCAGGTGCTCTAAGGGGTGCCTGTCCCCCATCCCAGATGGTGAGTCCTTCTTCCTGGACACTGATGCTGAGGAGCAGGAACAGCCCGCTGGTTCCCCTAAGGTGCTTGCTTCTTCTTCCCCGATCAGCAAGGTTGTCTCTGAGTCATCCTCCCTTCCAGGAGGAGGGAATTGGCTGGGGAAGCTCCAGGGTCCAGGTGCGGGGTGGGGTGGGGAGGACAGGAGGGCATGTCCCTGTGACCTCGATGTGTGGGTGACCTGCTTTTTGGGAGCGTGTGTCCGGGAACCAGCAGAGCCCGCGTGCCCGCTCGCTCTGCGTCTCCGTTCTGTCCCGGAGCTGAGTAACGTGCTGACGTCCGTCAGGAGATCGCATCCCTTCTGGTCTCCCGGCAGCCGAGATGCGTTGCTCTGGACTCGTCTGCTGCGCCTCGAAGGAGGGCCGGCCGGGAGCGAGGGCTGATGTGGTTCCCGTCTGGCTTCAGCCGCCTGGCCGGCCCATCCAGCTGTTCCCTGTTGCCCACTGCCAAGCGGCAGGTGCGGGGGGGTGAGGTCAGCCCGGGAGCCGCGGACGGGCCCATCATCTTCACGTGAACGTCTTCAAGGCTATTTCTGGCCTCGCCATTATCCCAGCGGCTCTGGGGGATAAATATAGCCGCGGATCGAAAAGCCCCAGCGGTAGGCAGGCAGGCGGTACATACTGGAGAGTGTGCGCGCGGGGGGGGGCTCGGCTATAAATAAGTCTGCTAGAACACCTCCCCAGCCACGCCGCCACCAGCCGTGTGTGGAAAGACAGATTTCCTTGCCGACTCCCTCCCAAAGCCCACGTGTGCCAGGGGCCCAGGGTAGAGGAGGGAGGAGGGGGTGCAGGGCTGTCGGGACGTTGCACAGAAGGGCTGGCTGCTGGCAGCGGCGAGCTCCCCTGCACCACTCCCGAGAGGAGCTTAGGAAAGGAAACGGCCGGGGCCCCAGCGGGAATCCCAGGGACAGCCACACGGAGGGCGGCCCAGCTCAGCATCCTCAGCCTGCTCCGCGCCCCTCCCCGAGGCCTGGCTCCTGCTGCAGAGCGGCCCTGGGACCCCGGCGGCCACGTGGCCTTCTCGAGCCTCATGCGTGTCTTCGCCTCTGCTTCCTCCCTGCCTGGATCCATCCTCCTGACAAGGGCACAGCTTGGTTCCTCTAATGGTCCCCTGGTCCTCACTGCTCAGCCCAGGGAGTGACCCTCGTCCAGGATGGAGTTGCCGCGGGGGCGGGAGGGGGCGTCTCTAGATGCTCCCTGTCCCCTTCCCCTCCTCTCTCCCGCCTTCCTGCCCGGCTCCTGCTGCCTCCTCCTGCGCCAGGAGCAGGTCCCTGGGCCTGGCCTTGAGCGAGGAACAGGACGTGTGCCCAAGAGACACTTCTCGTGGACAAGGATAGAATTCGGGAAGCTGGCAAGAGTCCTGTGAGCTCGCCGTGAATAAAATATTGTTCCTGTGCCATCGCCAAGCCCGGGAAGCGGCTTCCTGGGAGCCCACTCACTTCTGCGGCCTCGGCGCACAAAGGCCGGGCGCTAGAGCAGGCAGGCCCGGCGCAGGGGGAGTCCCCCGTAGTGACAGCCGGCGCGTCAGTGCCGTCTGCAGACGGGGAGTGGGCAGCTGTTGTGTGGGGGCGCCGCCGTCCCACGGGGGTGGGGGTGAGGTGGTCTGGGCCTGTGCAGACGGCTTGTGTGCGGGGCAGGCAGCTTGTGTGCGGATCCGTCATGAACCCCGAGTGTCGGCTGGGAGCTGAGACAGATCGGGTCCGGCCCGTGCCCTCAGGGGGCTCATCGGCCACTGCAGGGGACAGTCTGTACGGGCTGGTGGTGCCCGTGATACCTGCCTGTGGGGACGGGGCGGGGAGCCTGGGAGGAAGGTCTCAGGGACGCTGGGACTTGAGTTCACGCCTTACGGGGCCCAGTTCCCCCACCAGCCCGGGTGCCGTCGGTGGGGAGGGCCTTCTCTGCAGAGGGAACAGCCTGCCCGAAGGCTTGGAGGCAGGAGGAGGCGCCGTGGGTCCCACTGTGAGTTTGCTTAGCAGGGCGTGCAGGGCGGCCAGGCCGAGCGGAGGGAAGGGGGGCGCGTGGGGGGTCATGCGCTGGCTGAGGAGCCTGGACGTCCTCTCGAGAGCCGAGGGGGACGCGGAGCGGCTTTCGTCCCAGGAACGTCACGCTCCGATGTGGGGATTAGAAAAGGCTTCATCGGGCTTCACGTGGATGACAGGTCGGAGGCGGGGGGGAGGAGGGGCAGGCTGCCGGCAACGTCACGATGTCTTGCTGTGTCGGGTGCATACCCGAAAGATCGTGTGTGTGTTTAACTGAGCCCTGTGAGACCAGGACGTACGCGCCGGGGGCTGCGTGCCCGGGAGAGTAGGATTTCTCGAGATGGCAGTGCTGAGCTGCCGCCTGCGGGCGCGGGCGCCACGCCACCGTCACCTTGTCACCAGAGGGTCACTTTGTCCAGCAGGCTTGGCCACTGCCAGTAGCCGGGGTCTGGAGCCAGATGGCGGAGTCCCACAGGGTCAGCCCGTGACCTGGGGCTTCTCTCGGACCCCGAGTCGGCCGGCTGTAGGGACAGGTTGGTGTGCATCTCTTCGCATCCCCGGCCCCGTGCCCGCTCCTTCTCCCTCCTCACCCTGGTGCGCAGTGAGTCCCAGCCCCCCAAAAAGAAACGACTCTCAAAGTGTGGTTTGACAGAAAGATAAACATGTTGGCTTAAGCCAGCAGCAGGACCGGAGTTAATCTGGGCGTGTGAATAGTTTCATGTCCTTCTGATTCTGCGGGTGTATATCGATAGAAGAAAGGAGGAGGTGGCGAGGCCCCGATGTCGCCTTTGGGGAGAGGCTGTGATGTTTGCTACCAAGTTTGTGAGTCAGAGACCCCACGCTGCTCCGGAACCGCCATGTCTGTGGGGCCTGAGAAGATCAGAGCCCGGAGGATCCCAAGGACAGGGCATGGAAGGAGATTTTCTCTACTCAGCAACACTTTTTTTTTTTTTTGAAGATTTATTTATTTACTTGGGAGAGAGAGAGAGAGAGAGAGAACGAGCAGGGGGAGGGGCAGAGGGAGAGAGACTCTCCAGCAGGCTCCGAGCTGAGCACGGAGCCTGACACAGGGCTCGATCCCACGACCCTGCCATCATGACCTGAGTGGAAACCAAGAGGCAGATGCCCAACCGACTGAGCGAGGTGTGCGAGGCGAGGTCCGGAAGGACCCCAAGGGCAAGGGCGTCCGTCTCTGTGGATGTTGGAGAGAGCCACCCTCCCGGGTGCGTACGTCAGTCCAGAGGCTCTCTGAACCTTGCTGTTTAGGGTTTTTACGCACAAATGATTAAATCATTGCCACTGTGATGAGTTCCACCTCCATCCCGGTCTCCCCTCCTGGGCTTGGAGAGCTCTGCCTCTAGCTCACTAGCACAAAAGACACTCTCTTCACTCAGGAAATCACAGGGAGCTCTGTGCCTGGAAGAAAAAGCAAAGAGCAAATATGTATTTTTTAGGATATCACAAGAGCATAAGGAAACTGATCCCTGAGAAGGCTGGGTGAGGGGACTTGTGTTCAGAGGCACGCAGGGGACTCAGGGGCAGAGCCTGGTCTTTCCCAGGGCCACACCCAGATCCGCTGGGCCCCCTCTGGGGTCTGTCCCGGCACCTGCGGAAGGTGCTTCTGGAAAGTTGAGAACAGTTGCTTGGCCCTTAGGGACACCCAAGGGGGTTCCTGTACCCTCTCTGTCCTGCCTTGTCCCCTGGCCTGCGGATGTCCGACCCTTGCTGGCGGACCTGGCTCAGCCTCCCTCCCTCACCTACCTGCTTCCCCTCTGGCCTCCTGAGACCAGGAGGACAGGCGGCCTGTGCCCAGCTCATGTGGTCTGCAAAGCAGGTCCGTGCTGGGTCGAGGTCCTGAGCCCTGGGAGCAATGGGCTTGGGTTCTGCCCAGTGCGGTCACCCTCCGAGCCTTGTCAGTCAGACTGTGCAAAATGGGGATCGTAAAATGTCCCCTCCCAAGGTCCCAGGGAGGATGAAATAAAACGAGCGGAGGCCAGCCAGCTTACGCATGTTGGCAGCCTTACCTACCCCTTTCACTGCCCGTCGAAGGAGATGCTGGCCATCCCTCCGTGCTGATGCAGAAGCGAAGCTCACGGGGGCTCTCGGAGAGGCCTGACCCGCTCCTCTGTGCTCCTGGCCCCCACGTGCCCCTTCAGCTCCATTCCCCTGCCTGGTCACCCGAGCCGAGGTTGCCCCTTGAAATGTACAGTCAGCCCGGGTTGGTGAGGCTGCACTAAGACAAGGACTTCTAAAGCACCCGGCTGCGTAGAAAGCTTGTGACCCTGTAACTTGGGCAGAGGCCGCCGCTGGTGAAATCTGCTCTGTTTGACAGTTTCTGCTGTCCATTTGCACCCAGCCCAGCCTTCACATCATCGCTGTCTGCATCCCTGTCACATCATCCCTGCTGCACATCACCCCTTCACATCATCCCCTGCGGCCTCAGCCCCCCGCCTCCAGCGGCCTCCCGCGGCCTCCCGCTCCAGTCCCAGGCTCTGTCCTCGACATGACCGGCGGTGCTGCTGGGGTCCGGCTTGGCCTCTGCCATCTCCAGATTCCTCCTCGTGGACCCTGGTCTTCTCTGGCCACTGTGCCCCGGCTCGTGGGATTCTCGGACCCCCGGTGCTGGGGGGGGGGTTGGTGCTTGTCCAGAGTGAGTCCCTTGCCCCGAAATAATACACAGTGTTGGCTGCTCTCACATCAAGTGTCATCATTGCTGTCCCGTTGCCGCTGTCGTTTGAGCAGAGGTAAGAGCTTGAGGCACTGCCGTCTGTAGTCAGACCATATTCAGCTGCAGACTAGCTGGAGGTTGGTGCATTATTGTCTTTGGCCTGGGCTGGGGGGGAGGAGATTGAAGTTGTGGAGTGACAGTTCTGCCCAGGCCACCACCTGTCCTCTGGGTCCTGGGGTTTGGGAAGAGCCGTGTTTTCCCTCCCAGCACTGGCCCCGGTGCCCCTGAGCTATGGGCGGGTTCAGGGCTCTGGGGGGAGAGGGAGCCTCCCCTTCAGGGCCTCATCCAGCAGCCTCACTCACTTGTTACAAAGAGTCTTATTTTGGGGGCATCAGGGTGGCTCAGTCTATTGAGTGTCTGACTCTTGATTTCAGCTCAGGTCATGATCTTGGGGTCTGGGTTCGAGCCCCAGGTCAGGCTCCGTGCTCAGCAGGGAGTCTGCTGGAGATTCTCTCTCTCTTTGCCCCTCCTCCCACTCACATTCTCTCTCTCTCAAATAAATAAATCTTAAAAAAAAAACCAAACCAACAAATAGTCTCCTTTTTACAGAACAGCTTTATTGGGATTTCATTCCCATTTCATACAATTCATCCATTTAAAGTGTACAGTTAGGGCACCCTGGGTGGCTCAGTCGGTTGAGCGTCTGCCTTCGGCTCAGGTCATGATCTCAGGGTCCTGGGATCGAGTCCCACATCGGGTTCTCTGCTCAGCGGAGAGCCTGCTTCCTCCTCTCCCTCTGCCCGCCGCTCTGCCTACTGTGCTCTCTGTCTCTTTGTCAACTAAATAAACAAAATCTTTAAAAACAAATAAATGAAGTGTACAATTCAATGGTTTTCAGTACACTTGACCCTTGGACAACAGAGGTTTGAACTGTCCACTTACATGTGGATTTTTTCTTCGAGAAATACAGGGCAAGATTGTGTATTTTTCTCTTCCTTCTGATTTTTTTAATCATTTGTCTTTTCTCTGGTTTCCTTTATTGTAAACATATGGTATTTAATACATAGAACATACAAAATACCTGTTAAGTGACTGATTGTGGGATCGGTCAGCCTTCTGGTCAACAGTAGGCTGTTAGCAGTTAAGTTTCTAGAGAGTCAGAAGTCATGCGTGGATTTTCGACCATTCGGTGGGGCCAGCCCCCTTCCCCCCTGTGTTGGTCAAGGGTCAACTGTATATTCACAGGTGTCTGTGACCATTTCCCCTGTGAGTTTTAGAACATTTTCGTCACTCCTAGTGGTCACTCCGTGTTGCTCCCTGAACCCCAGTGCCCGGCAATCACTCACATGTCTTCTGCCTCTGCGGGTTTGCCTGTTCTGGAGATTTCATTTAGATGGATTCGTACACTCACGTGGCCCTTTGTGACCAGCTTCTTTCACTTCGCATCGTGTTTCCAAGTTTATTTGCGTGGTGGCGTGTGTTAGGGCTTCATTCCTTTTTACGGCTGAATGATATCCATTGTGTGGATGGACCCCGTTTTGTTTTTCCGTGTATCCATTGATGACGAATACGTATTCGTTTATTTAAGTTGGCTCCACGCCCAGCGCAGAGCCCAACACGGGGCTTGAACTCACGACCCTGAGATCAAGACCTGAGCTGAGATCAAGAGTCTGACGATCAATGGACGAAGCCACCCAGGTGCTCCTGATACGTGGATTTTTTTAAAAAGTGTTTTTCCGTCTCAAACTGAGTTCTAGGCTGCGGAGGGGATCAGGGGACAATTGAGTAGAGAATGTGAACGGCGTAAACCGTGGCTTCCGAGAGGGGCTTCGGAGGGTGGAGGGTGTTCTTTCCCTAAGCAGCCGTTGCAGAGGGAGAAGAAAAAGTTAGGAGACTAGGACGGGGAGGGTCCGCTTCAGGTGTCCTGGCAATTTTTCATTCCTCTTTCCGCGAGACAGGGAGGTTCAAACCCGCCGTCCAGGAAGGCGCCGAGCCCCAGCCACGGCGGTGGTCTCTCTGAAGGAGGCCTGGGTCCCAGGCGGGAACTCTGGAGCGTGTAGCCCCGAGGCCCAGCTTTGAGGTGACATGTAAGGCCTCAAGGCGCCTTACAGGCAGATCCGGAAGGAGCCCAGATTAGAGGCTGCCTGACTGAGCACAACCCAGGGATTAGGGGAGGGCCGTTGAGCATTTGTTTAATCTTGCTCTAATTGTCTACTCTGTTCAAACAGAGTGAGGAGTAATCCCCTCCGAGGCTGTGGTGCGGCAGTGCTTTCTGGAGAGTGGACTCTTGTATGGACAGGCCCACACCTCCCAGCCCTCTGCAGGCCACACCGGAGCCGTGTCTGGTCCTTGGGTCCGGAGGTGGCAGGGGCGTCACGAGGAAGCTGCTGTGGCAGGTGTGGCCTGTCACCCACCCCGAAGTGTGCGTGCACGGCCCCCGCTGGGGGATTTCTCCACGGAACCACTTCCCTGCAGGGACCCCTCAGGTTCCAAAACCAAGCAAGAGGGCAAGAAGGCACGGAGAAGCAGCTCCGTCCTGTCTCCCAGAGGCAGGCGCCCTGCCGGAGGCGGGTACACTTTATTTAATTTCACTCCCGTATCAGCCCTGCACGACGGGGGTGATGGATGAGGGCCTGTCTGTGCAGGGAGGTCTCGGAGCTTGTCAGTGGAGGGGGGCAGCTGCTGCTCTCCGAGGCGGGACTCTTCCGGACACCATGGGGCGCCCGGGGAGGAGGCTCATCTTCGTGGCAAGTTCGGACGGGTGGAGACGGGGTCTCCAGGGCAGCGCGGGGCGAGGCTTTCTGGGTTTGATAGCCAGGATCCCGTAGCTCTGGGTGACGGCCTGCCCGGGCATGGTCCCGTCACTGTCTTTGAAAATATGTCAGATTGCTGACCTTTGTCTGGTTTCGCAGTGGCTCTCGGACAGACGGTGACGCTGGCTTCCGTCTCCCCCCGCCCCCAGCTCACCCCCACCCAGGCCTGTGCAGGGGGAGGGGAACCAGCATCGAGAACCGTTGCCCCGACGTGGAGAAGTTAGATTTATGGGCTTAATAACTTCCCCCCGTCGGCGGTGGCGAGAACAAACCGGGCAGCTCCGACAACCCCCCGTCGCGTTCTGTGGCGAGACAGAAGGCGGCTCTGGCGCCGTGTTTCTCGCCTGTGTCCTCCCGCCCCTGAGCGGCTGCTCCTGGGGTCACACCTCACTCGGGAGCTTCTGGAAGCCGGCCTCCTCCTGAAGTGGCTGCCGCCGGCAGTCCTGCCGTGAAGTCAGGCACCTCGGGGCAGGCGAGGCGGCAGGACTGAGTGAGGAAACGCTCCTGCTGTTCGTGCAAGGCCACTGGGGGCTGGTGGCCCGGCCCCGTCTGCGAGGGGGTGACCGTGGGAGCGGCCCGGCCCGCCCTCCCGGGTGCCCCCGCCACAGCCTCACCGGCCAGCTGCCAGCCCGTCCTCCCCGCTGCGAGGAGGTGGGGCGGGCGCGCTGACCTGTTCGAGCTCCGCTGGCGTTGAGTGAGTGTGGCCCCGCGGGGGCCTGTGCCCCATGCTTCTCTCCCATTACCTCACGTCATCTTCGCAACACTCCCGTGAAGTCTGCACCCTTCTTAACCTTATTGCATAGATGCGGAACCACTGGGACATGAGATGGCGTGGCTAGAGGTCACCACCTGGCTTTGGACTCCCTTTGGGGACCATCGGGGTCCCCGGGCAAGACAGAGGGCCCGCCCCAGCTTCAATTTCTGCATCTGTGGGATGAAGAGGGGCGTGCCGGCCTCCCAGGTCTGTCGGCGGCATAGAAGGAGGTGGCCTGGGACCAGGGTTAGGGGCGCCCACGGCGGCCCCCATGTTCCCGCCTCCTGCGGTCACGGCCCCCGCGCCGCTCTGCCCACCACGTTCATGTCCCGGCCGGGTTGACCTGCACGGCCCGTGGATGTTGGGGAAGGGACGGAATGTGACGGCCAAGATGCCAAGTGGTGTATGCGTCCTGTCTTGCGGGTCCCTCGCTCTGGTGTCGCGAGGACTGGCCAGCGGTTCCCTAGAGAGGTCTGGTGACGTGGTGAGGAACGGAGCCCCTTCCCCACAACCAGCACTAACTTCTGGGTCCCGTGAGCGAGTTCCCTCAGAAGGGGCCCGATGTCACCGCGGCCCTGCTCAGCATCATGGCTGTGACTTGGCGGGGGACCTGGAGCCAGAGCCCCCCAGCGGAGCCTTTCTTAGATTCTAGGGGACCTGGAGCCAGAGCCCCCCAGCGGAGCCTTTCTTAGATTCTGGATGCACAAACACGGGACAAAGCTAGACACGTTTATTGTTTTAAACCGTGATGTTTGGGGGTAATTTGTTACACAGCCATAAACAACTAACACCGAGGGCTGCGAGTGCTGTTTCCCTTCTGCCGTTCCTCTGAGTCATCCTTGTTCACGGGGCACATCTTGTGGTGTTTCCCCGGCTGCAGAAGTGGCTGTTCATTGGCTCTCCGTCATAACTGCCGGTCTCGGTGGCTGGCAGCAAGGCCTTTCCCCACAGCGTGGTGGGTTGTCACATCCAGAACCCAAAGGGCACGTCTGCTTTGCCGGAACCTGGAACCTGCCGTCTCTGGCCTGAGCTCGAGGCCGAGGAGGGAGGCAGTCCTCGCTCACGGGACCCTTTGGGAGCCAGACTGGCTGGCTGGTCAGAAGAACTGCCCTCCCCTGGTGTCAGCGTGCACTTACAGTCTCTGTCAGTGATGTCCCCGCTGCGGGCACAAAACACACACTGCTTGGTCCTGTTGAGTCCGTATATGCCTTTAAAAAGCTTTGTTGTATACCTTTCATTGTCCGGTTATCCCTGACCCATTCATTCAACAGAGCTTGTTAAAGAATGTAAAATTTTTTACGAGGTGTAACAAACATGCAGGAAATGTATAAATATGAAATATACTGCTGATGACTCTCTACGGTCTGCCTTCAGATCAATGAACAGGACGTTCTTAGTCCCCAGACGCTCCCCGCCACTCATCCATCAACCACCTTCCCTTCTAAAGTCATCAACAGTGTTTGAACACTGCTCACGTGCCAGGCATTGTGCTCAATACTGGTGATTCAGCGGTGAACCCGATGAAATCCCTTCTTAAGATATACTGTTCTATGGTGCTTGATGCCAGGAAGGGAAATAAGGGGAGAGAGAGAGAGGCTGGGGTGGTGGGGGTTTTAGATAGTAGGAAAGGACCTCTAAACTTAGGATACGTATCAGGTAATATCTGGGGAAGAGGGAATGACCAGTGCAAAGGCCCTGAGGTAGAAGTGTGCCTGGCAAGTTGGAGGAACAGTGGGGAAGCCACTGGGGGGCTGGAACTGAAGGGAGAGGGGAGGTGCCAGGGGATGGAGAATCAGGGGCCCCGGCCTTGGAGGACTTGGAGGTCATGGCAGAGACTCTGGTCTTGGTTCTAAGTGCAAAGGGAGCCGCTGGAGGGTTTGAGGTAGAAGAGTGACCTATTCTGTTTACATTTGCCGGTGCTCACTTTGGCTGCCCTGTGGAGCCTGGAGCGGCAGCCGGGAGGCCAAAAAGAAATTCAGGGCTGCAGTAGCCTGGCCCAGTGGTTACTTAAGAGGTTTACAGATATCTTTTAGAAAGTGGTGCACGGATGGCTCCGTCAGTTAAGCATCGACTTTAAATCTCAGCTTAGGTCTTATCTCAGGGTCATGAGTTCAAGCTCTGAGTTGGGCTCCATGCCCAGGAGCCTACTTAAAAAAAAAAAAAGAAAGAAAGCAAGAAAGAAAGTGGTGTAGAGGGAAATGAATCTCCCTTAAGAAGGAGTTGGAAACACCTCGCCCTTTAGCTGTGCACAGGGAATCCCCGACCAGGGTGCAGGGCCCCCAGGTCCTTCTGGAAGGGTGAGGGCCTTCGGGTGTCCCCTGGGTCTCTGAGCTGCCTGGAAGGCGTGGAGATAAACCTTCCCTCTTGCACCCCAGCCTGCGTTCTGAGGAAGTTAATTGCATACTCAGGTGCCGAGCCACGCAGCTGGCTGAGCAGAACTAAGTATTCAGATCTTGGGCTTGACGCTGAAGACCTTCCAGAGAAACCGGGCCGATGCAACCCTGCTGTGGGCTTCCCTAAGGACCTGCCCTGAGCAGCTTCCAGGGACTCAGCCCGATCTGGATGTCAGAGCTGCAGAAGCTGGGGCAGGGGGAGGGAGGGGGTTCGAGGGCTGTTTGCTTGAGGCTCCTCTCTGTCTCCTCTTCCCTCCTTCCCTCCCTCCCTTCCCTCCCCCTCTCTCCCTTCCTCCCACCCTCCCCTCCCTCCTTCCTTCCATCCTTTCCTGCTGCCTTTCTCACCTTCCTCCTTCCCTCCCTCCATCCCTCCCTCCTTCCTTCCATCCATCTCCAGAAACCTTTAACTTCCCCGAACAGAAACTCTGTCCTCATTAAGCACTAACTCCCCATTCTCCCTCCCCCCACCACTGCCGTTCTACTTTCTGTCTCCGCGAATCTGCCAATTCCAGGCATCTCCTATAAGCGGAATCATAAAGAGTTTGTCCTTTTGTGTCTGCCTACTTTCACTTAGCATAATGCTTTCAAGGTTCGCCCATGCTGTTGGGGGTGGACTTTTTAGAAACAAGCGGGGTGTTAGCTCGGCATGCCTGCCCTTGTCCCAGGAACCACAAAGGAACAAAGGGAGAAGAGCATCATGAGTCCCGGATAAAGTAACTCTCATTGTCCCTGCGCCCAAAGGCTGGGGCTCCTGGACTCCTGGCTTCACCCGTCTGCGCCTTCCAGGTGGACGCACCTTGAAGCCAAGGCCTTCATTCCACCTCTAGTCCTCTGTGGTGCCCATGACACCGTGAGGTGCACCTTGAGCCCTGGGCTTTGCGCTCAGGTGCGTTCCATCTCAGGCTCATTTCTCTCCCCTGGGTGATGGGTCTTGTGGCCTGACTCTCAGGTCACCTTTGACACGATTCAGCTGGCTTCCCACAGCCCGGCCTGGACCTGACCCTGGCCCGCAGGGCTGACTGGGGGCAGGAGGAGGAGGAGGCGTGCTTCTTAGACTATGGCTTTTTTATTTATTAAAAATTAATTAAGGGGCTTTGATGTATCAGGACTTAAGAGGGGTTGACATGTCACATGGTCTCTGAAAGCACTGCGCTGGTAATCCATTTAAAAAAACATTTTCTTCTTCTTTTTAATTTAATGGAGGAAATCATTAGCTGGGAAATTGGTAGAACTGATTTATTCCTGTTTTGGGGAGGGGGAGTGGAAGAGAAAATCTGCTCTAATTGCCACTTGTTCTAGAAATATGTCAGCAGAATATTCCCATTAGCTGGGCCTGGGTGGGGGCAGAACCCTGAGCTTTCTTCCCTTCCTCCAGATCCTACTCTGAGCAGGGGCAGGGGGCTGCGTGGACCCGGGTGGGTGCCCGTGACGTCCGCAGGGACACATCTTACAGGTCCCCGCAGACGTGCCTTGGCCCCTGGGGCTCATCCTGCCGGGGGACCCGCTGCCTGCGGGCCCTCATTCCCAGGGACGTAGGACGAGGACCCCCGTCTGGGAAAAAGGACTACGTGCCTCCTGGGCTCCATCCGGTTCCAAGGGGAGGCAACTGGGTTCACCCTAAAAATAACCAAACATGCAAACAGCTTCAACATGCAAATGTTTTTCATATCCGTGGGCCAAATAATTTAAAGGTACAGCTGTTTTTCCACTGTCCCCATCTGTTTGTTTTCCCGAGCAGGGAGGAGCTCTGACGTGGTCTGGGGCTCTTCTGGGGTCACCGTCTTCCAGCACAGTGACCTGGCGAGATCTGGCCGTGGGCCCTTGGCAGCTGCCCTCTCCCAGGCACCTCCTGCCCTGGGGCAGACCGAGCGTGGCAAGGGGTGAGCACTGCCCCCACCCCTGCGCCGTCCATCACCCCTTCGGGCTTGCCGCATGCGTGGAGGGGTCCGCCTTGCTGCCACTTTCCAAGCTCGTCTGGCCTAGGTCGTGGGTAAATGAGTTGTCAGAGAGTAGGAGGCTGTAAGTAGCCAGGCAGGAGGTGCAGAAGGTGAAAGGCAAGGGACCCCCGAGGTGGTGAGCCCCAGATGGACTCCCAGGTCTCCCAGATCCCAGCCAGAGACAGCTGCCCTGCTGGGTGCCGGCCCCTCTCTCGCCCTGCACTGCGCTCGCTGCAGTGCATGTTGTCAGAGCGACCGTCATGTCTGTCTGTGGCAGGCCACTCATCCTGTCCCTGTAATAACCCTCCCATAGGCGTGCCGGGTCCGGGGAGAAGGCCCATCCGGGGGGGCGTCACCCCAGGAGCAGCAGGCTTGAGACTGCAGGGCAGGAGTGGGGAGGGACGTGGGGAGGAGCCATCCTCCGTGGGAGTTGGTCCACAGGGGCAGGAGGGGCAGGCACAGACCTGTGGGTGACCGCCCTCTACGGAGTCCCCACGCGTGCACGCATTCCCTCGGTGCCTGCTCCGTGCCAGGTGCTCTTACAGATGCTGGGAGGACAGCAGAGAGTGCAACCAACCCCAGTCAGTGCCTGTCCTCACGCGGCCTCCGTTCCGGGGGGAGAGGCCGTCGTTGTTTTTCTAAAAGCACGTGCTGGACCGTGCATGGACCTGGAAGACGTGCTGGGTGACCCCAGGCAGACACGGAAGGACAGAGACTGTTGTGTCCCGACAGAGACCGTATGGGGCGGTCGGGGGCCGGGTGCCTGGGGCTGGGGAGGCCGAGTGCGGAGCTCTTGGTGGATGGGGGCAGAGCCTCGGTCCTGCCCGATGAAAGGGTTCCGGAAGTGGACGGCGGTGAAGGCCGCACGAGAGCACGAGTGTGCTTCGTGCTACGGAACCTTAAACACGGTTAAGACGGTAAATTCGATGTTACGTATTTCACCACAGTTTAAAAAATAAAAATAAAACCAAGAAGAAAGAAAAGTAGGTAGTATGTTCCCTAAGGATCAAAGCTGTGAAGTGAGAAAGGTCGGGGGGTGGGTGCCGGGTTGGGGTGAAGGCGGAGGATGGCCGTAGTGAGAAGGGGAGGCGGCTCTGGGCAGAGGGAAGGCAGAGGGAGGGCAGAGGGAGGGCAGAGGGAGGGCAGAGGGAGGGCTATGATGCAGCACAGCGAGGGGCATAGGTTTGAGGGGGATCCCTCTGGCCGTTCTGGTGGGGGAGGCAGGGGGCTCTCCGGAAGTGAGAGGCTTTGCTGGGGTTGGGGGTGGGGAGTGGGGACGGGCTGGGGCTCCCGGTCCTCAGTTGCATTTCCCAGGTCTGGGTGACCCCACCTGTTCATGAGCTCCCGCCAGGAGCTGCGGTTCTTTGTGACAGATTTTTCTGGAGTCCTCCCTGTCGGTCCCCAGATGTCACTTCTCCTTCCCCAGTGTGGGTAGGTTGGGGTAGGTCAGGGACAGGAGTGGGCTGCCTTGGCTAGGTTTCAGTTCTTGCTCTTTAGGCTTTGAAGCTGCATGGCTCCTTGGAAGCATGCAGCCCTCTCTGGGCCCTGGACCTGCCCTGACTTGGGGGCCCCTCCTACTCAGGACATTCCAGAGTCGCCTGTAAGGAGGCCCATGCAGACCGGGCAGAGCTGGGGTGCTTGGCTTGAGCCCCTAGCTCTTCCTGCCTTGCCTGTCCTCCTCCAGCTGAGTCCGGGTGTCTGCTTCTGTGAAGTGAGAAGATCAGATGGGATTCTGGTCTGGATTCCAGTCCAGACCCTGTGCTGGCAGACAGAATCTTCGAAAGCTTCTGGGTGCCCAGCCCCACAGCCCAGCCTGGGACTGAGGACCTTCTGCACGTCCCTGCAGGGGTCCCTGCTGCCACTTTAGGAATGGAGGGGGAGGGTCTGTTCCAATCCTATAGCTCTGGCCCAGACATTCCAGGGATGACCTCAGGAGTTGCTGGGGGAAACGGCAGGAGATGGGGTTCTAGAATAGGGGTCTGCGGCCAGTAGGGACAGGAGGAGAGGTCAGTGGTTCAAGGAGCCACGTCATTATGGAGTCCACCGAGCTCACTCCCCAGCTGGTGCCTGCCTTGTTCCCTGAGAGCCCAACCACCTGCCGTCTGTCCTTTTAGAGGGGCCTCGAGGGCCAGGCTGCAGACAGAAGCCTGCTCTGCCACCCAGACGGGGTGGGGTAAGTGGGGAGAGGGGGCACTGAAGGAGCAGGGCTGTGGAGCTGGGTGCTTGGCCTGGGTCTGTGTCCCGCCGTCCCATCTCAGCAAGGCCTCGGGGCTGTCCAGGGCCGTCACCATGTGCTCCACGCCACAACTCGATTTTCGTTTTCCATGAAAGTGAGATAAAATTCAAAATTTCCTTTCCCAGTCACAGGAGTCCCACTCCGGGTGCTCAGTAGCCGCGTGGGGCTGGTAGTGGCCGTACGGGACGGTCCAGACCAGGAACACTTCCGTCATCGAGGGAAGTTCCATGGGGCAGGGCCCGTCTCGCTTCTAGCATAGCCCCACGATGGAGACTGTTGCCCCCATTTTGCGGATGAAAAAGCTGAGGCTCGGAGCAGGGACTGACTCGCTGGTCGTGTGGCCCGTGGGTGCCAGAGAGTGCGAGAGCCCGGTCCCCTGGGTCTCAGCGCACAGATGTGGGGTTGGTGTGCTCCCGTGACCTGCTGCCCAGTGAGCTGGGACCAAGGAGGTCAAGGCTCATCTGTGGGCCACACGCAGGCTCCAGGACTCCTGCCTCCTGTGCTCTGTTTCCCAGTGGGGCGCAGTTTTCAACGAAAAGGCAATGAATCAGGGCTTAATATGCAGTTTGGCGCCGCCTCAGCCTGATCCCTGGAGACCAAATCCCTTGGGTGGGGCTTTGGAAGGCGTTGCCGAGAAACTCTTCTTTAAAGTGAGAGGGCCGGGCGCCTGGGTGGCTCAGTGGGTTAAAGCCTCTGCCTTCGGCTCAGGTCATGATCTCAGGGTCGTGGGATCGAGGCCCGCATGGGGCTCCCTGCTCAGCGGGGAGCCTGCTTCCTCCTCTCTCTCTGCCTGCCTCTCTGCCTACTTGTGATCTCTCTCTGTCAAATAAATAAATAAAATCTTTAAAGTGAGAGGGCCCTGGCCAAAACCCAGCGCCACTCAGAGGATGAATGCCTGGGGCGCTTCCATCCAGTGGGACTGAGACCCCGCTGAGGGGAAGGAGGCGTGGACACCTGCTGCCAGCTGGGTGAGCTTTCCAACGTGATCCCCCATGAAAAAAGCCGGACACTAGAGGCCACATAGCGTGTGGGTCCCCTGATAGGAGACAAGGTAAATCCGTAGAGACGGAGACTAGACTGGTGGGTGCCAGGGGCTGGGGAGAGGGGGAAGGGAAAGCGAGAGGCCGTCTGGTTTTGGGGGTGTTGAGAAAGTTCTAGAACTGGAGAAGATGGTTGCACAGCACCGTCAACGTACCACAGGCCCCCGGATCATATACTTCAAGATGGCGGAAACGGTCAGCTATGGGTTGTATGTGTTTCGCCGCTCTAAGAAGTGAGACAGAGTGGCGGGATCCAGGTGCACGTGTATCCGGGGGTACGAGTCTGCTTTATAAAGCGTTTTCGACTTTGCCATAGGTTTGAGCGTCTTCATGATGGGAAGGGGAAAGGGCGAGAACAAGACTGTGGGGCGGTGGGGGGCGGGGCACGGCGCCTGGCTGGCTCAGGGTCATGAGTTCAAGGCCCAGGTTGGGCCCAGAGCTTGCTTATTTACTTACATACGCACATAAAAACTTTTAAAAATAAATGAATGAAAAGATTGTGAAAGGAGAATGTTTGTAAGGCTTCAGCCTTCATGGGGCACCTGGGTGGCTCAGTGGGTTAAAGCCTCTGCCTTCGGCTCAGGTCATGATCTCAGGGTCCTGGGATCAAGCCCTGCATCGGGCTCTCTGCTCAGCAGGGAGCCTGCTTCCCCCTCTCTCTCTGCCTACTTGTGATCTCTCTCTTTCTGTGTCAAATAAATAAATAAAATCTTAAAAAAAAAAAAAGGCTGTGGCCTTCAGGCTGGACTCCCACGTGGGCCACCCTTGGGTCTGTCTGTGTCAGAGCAGCAAGCCGTGGTGGCTTCAGGCAGTGGAGAGCCTTCGCCCCAGGTGATCTCAGGGAGCGAGGAGAGGTGGGGTATGGGGTGGGGTGCCCGCTGTGGAGACGGGGTTCCCCGGGGTGATGCGTTTCCGGTGCCCATGCTCCCTCACTGTCCCCGGCCATTCTGCTGTCCCAGGGCCTGGAGGTGGAGGCTGTGGGGGGGGGGGCGTTTATCCTCTGTCTTTGTGAGGAATGGAGGCCCAGATGACTGGACTTGCCCCATGGTGTGATTTCCACAAGGGGACGCAGAGACCCCAAGCCAGGCCTCCCGGCTCTCTCCCCAGTCCCATTTCTGCTGCTCCGAGTGCGACCGAGCCCACGGCAGAGGCCGCCCCGGAGTTGGGCTCTGTGTGGAAGCAGCCGGGCCACCGCGGGCAGGTGGGAGCAGGTGGGAGCAGGTGTCCTGGAAGGTCCCCCCCCACCCCGCTTGCCCCTCTGCATGGATGGTTCTGGGCAGAGGAGCCTCTGCGGGGGACACACTTGTTTCTGACGGCGGCGGGAGATGTGGCTGACACTCACGAGGCCGCTCCGATCGTTAGGAACGGGAAGGTGGGTGGCGGTCTGCGGTGCCTCCCCGGACCCCAGGGCAGTGCCCAGGCCGTTGGAGGGGCTCCGGTGCCAGCCCCCGTGGTCTGGCCGTGGTCTGGCCGTGGTCTGGCCGCACTGAGACGGGGGGAGTGAGGCAGCAAGGAGGGGTGAGGCCACAGGCCCTCCCTACCGGCCGGGCAGAGGGCTCCTGGCCCCGCTGGGCCCCGCGGCCGAGGCTTGGGCTGGGGGAGGCTGCGCCGGGAGAAGGTGGGGATTGGCTCCCGCTGACGCCTTCCCTCTGGCATATGGCTCCTCCGCCCGCGGGAGGCTCTGCCAGCGGCTCCCCCTTCTCCATGGCAACTTAGCTCAGTGGTCCCAGTGGAGGAGAGAGAACCAATTCTCCCTCTTCCCTCCCTCCCTCCCTCTCCTCTCCCCACCTCTTCCTCCTGGCCTCCCTTCCTCCC
>LNAC01000056.1:2853125-2874984 GCA_002007465.1 Ailurus styani | reverse complement strand
GCCGGGGGCGGCTCCCCGAGGCCGGCAGCATGGGCAGCCGGGCGGACCTCCGCGGACTCGGGGGGCTGCGGGGCGCGCCCCGGCCCGGGTCCTGCCGCGCGCCGCTCCGGCTCTCACACTCTGTCCCCCCGCTTCCCCTTCCTTACATTTTCTTCCTGAAAGGTAATTTTCCGCGAAAACCGCCACAGCCTCGGCACGGGTCTGCCAGCAGGGAAGGCTCGGTCCGGTCGCGTGGGCCGCCGGTTTTCTCCGAGTAGCTGGGATGGAGGGAGCCGGGGAGGGAGAGGCCCGGCCTCCTCGCGGCTGGGAGGGGGTCGGCGGAGCTGGGGGGCCTGGCACTTGGGCCCGCCGCTGTCTGTCGCACTCCCGAGTTCCCGTGTAATTGCTACACAGGGACCTGGTGTGGCCGGGGGAGGGGACGTGGCAAGGCGCGCACGTGCACCCCGCATGGGGCAGGCGCCCGAGTGGCCCTCGCGGGCTGCGCGTCCCACTCTCACCTGGGGATGCGGGGCCGTGGGGAATGTGCCGTCCCTGTAACCAGGAGTCTCCGAGAGGGTGGAGGAAGCGGGGAGCAGCTGCTGGCTGGTTCCCGGCAGCACGGCCATCTGTTTGGGACAGTCCCTCGGCAGAGTGGTTCAGACAGGATTTTAAGGCCGCTGCCCAGTGGGTCGACATCCTGTCTCGTCTTCCCCACGTGCAGCCGTGGTGCTCAGGATGGCTTTCCTGGAGGGAGCTGCCGAGGTCCCCCGGGGCATTCTCCAGATCTGCGCCCTGTGCAGGGGGAGGGAGGGGAAGGCGGCCCCCTCTCCGTTACCTCTGCCTCCTGCGCGGCAGCGGAGGGCGAGCCTCCCATGGTCAGCTAGAACGTCTCCTATGTTGATGGAAAGTGAGGCGCAGAGGGAACGGATTTAGTACCCAGTCCTTAGAAGCCCCGGGTTGAATGGTGTCTGAGAAGCCCTCTGTGATCTTTAAATAGAAAGCGAGCGCCAAGTGGCCCGTCTGACTCACAGGGAAGCTTCAAAGTTTGGTGCAGGTTTGCGGGAAACAGACTGAAGGGGGCGCCCAACTCGGGGGGTGGGGGGCAGGCCGCCTCAACCGACAGCTCTGTGCCTCAGTCAGGCTCCTGGGTGTCTGGTGGGATTACATATTGTTTCAGTGTCCTCCTCGACAGGACAGCGGCCCGAGCCAGGGCTCCCCGTCAGGTTCTGGGCCGGCCTCTTTTAACTACATTTGCACCACCCCCCCCAGAGCCCTGTTTCTCCCAAGCTGCGCTCCACTCTGCTCTGGGTGCTTCCCCCTGATAATCAGGCCGGTTCCTGTTGGGCTGGACGAGAAGAATGCTTCCGTGTCTGCAGCGTCCGTGCTGCCCTGGTCTCCCTTTGCTTTGAGCCTGGAGTCTGTCACAGAGACCCTCCGGGCATCTGGGCGCTGTGCAGGCTTCTTAATGACATTACGCACGTCTGGGCTCTTGTGGGTTTGCTGTAAATTCTGATACGTTTACGAGTTGAGTGATGGGTGGGGAGGCGGTGTGCTGGTTTGGTTGGGTTTGCCTTCGGCTTGCTGGCGCAAGGAATTATCTGATGTGACCCCAAAGAGGTCTGCCCTGCGTGTGGTGGCGATCCGCTCCGTCTTTGCCCTCAGCCTCCGCGGGAGGCTGCAGCACGCGGGGCCAGCCTCTGCCCCCCGCCCGGGGTCTCTCGTGTGCATCCGGGGTGGGGGTTGCGCTGGTGATGATACACGTGTGTTCAGTGTGTTCAGGAAGGACGGCAGAGCGGGGCTGGCCCTGGAGGTGGGAAGCTCTGCTCCACCAACCCGCCTGCTTTCCTCCAAGGTGAACCCCGAGTGCTCCGTGCCAGCCTCCCCCCTCGGGGCCCCCAGCACCAGGAGCCAGCCTCCTCTCTCAGCGTAATTCCGCGTCGCGGTGACTTCCTTGAAAGCTTTTGTAAAGAGCCTCAGAGGGTGTGAGAGCAGGTCAGAGAGGTGGGAGCCCGGGCTGCCGATGGCTCCAGCCAGAGAAACTGTGGAAAGCTCATTCCAGGAAAAGTGGAATAATCACCCGTTGGCTGGCGTTCAGGCGGTGAGTGACTCTCTCTTCTTTAATTCCACGGGAGCGCTGGGATCCAGGGAAGGGCTCGGTGGGAAGCCTGCTGGTTCAGACAGATCTCACAAGGCTCTGAGAGGAAGATCTGTTTTCTTTTCCCCCTGAGCGCTGGTGTCCACCACCCAGGCTGGGCCAGGCAGGACGGCAGCGCTGGCTCCGCGTCCGGGATTCTGGGACGCACGACCGTGTGCCCGCGGGAGGCTGAGCCGATGCCCCGGCCCAGCCCCGTGCCCAGCCTGGAGAAAGTCTGTTGGTGGTGGCTGCTGCTCTTCGTGACACACACGGCTTCAGAAAGTGAGCAGGAGAAAAGCTCACGAACATTAATAATCCCGACCTGACTTGTGATGTCCCTCACACACAGGTGTGTGCACACACGCACACGCACACGTGCAGTCACACGTGTGTGCTTACACCCCACACTCACACCCATACTGTCTGCACACACAGGCAGTCACACATATGCACACCCCACACACGCATGCACACCTGTACACAGTCACACACGCACACTCACACCCTCAGGCACACACACACACACACGGATCCGTCGTCCCCCTTCTGGCATCAGGGCTGCACGTACCCGTGGACATACTGCCGGCGGCAGCATGCTCCCCTGTAAACGGCCCCTGGCGTTGATAAGATTGTAGGCTCCCCTCTCTCTCGTTGCTTTACCTGCGTGAGACAGACCGTTCCCACCCACTTCTCCTAGCGTCTCTTTCCTGTGTCCCCAGGGCTTTGCTGTCAGACGATTCACGGACACTGGCATGCAGGTGTTTGCAGGGAAAGCCCCCGGCTGCCAGCTTCGCCTCCCGGGCCCCCGAGTGTCTCAAGCCAGAAGGAAGGGGGTTGTCAGACCGCTAAGCGGCAGGTGTGCGGAGCAAGGCCTGGCGTGCGCGCGCGTAGCCACGCTCCGGAGTGTTCGTATTGAGGCTTCCTCGGCTTTGCTTCCCGTGTTCTCCCCATTTCTGGTTCGTGTCTCAGAGCACAGTCTCGGCAGACTCTGCACCCCGCCCCCTTGCCGGCACAAATCTCATCGAAGTTAACTGTCTGCAGCCTCGTTAGAAGCGCTTCGTGTGGTCCCATTTTACCTGGGAGCACACTGAGTCTCAGAGGGGTTGAGTAACCGGCCCGGGGAAGCCAGAGCATGAACTCTGATCTCAGATTCATATTCATTCATTCATTCATTCATGCATTCGTTCACTGGGCCCTGCGCGACTGGGCTTTGGGAGGAAGAGGAGTCCGTCCATCCCACTTGTCTGAGGAAGGAAAAGGAAAGAGGAAGAAGTGGAGAGCAGGCCCTGAAGGAGGCCGCAGCCCAGGGCCTGAGTGGGGAGCCCCTCACTGCCCACCCCCCCGGTCCCCCACTCCTGCCTGGGACTCGGGAGCCAACATTGCACCGTAGGGAACCTCCGTCCCCGGGTCTGGACCTGCTCTTTATTCTGCTTGCTTTTAAAAATGTTCCCGGCAGCATCCCGTCATGGGACGATCATCCCCATCATGGGAAAGACAGTCTGCAGAGAGGGGTCTGTGCTCTTTGTGCTGAGAACGTGTGTGCGGCTGGCTCGGGGTGGTAGGAGGGGCACCGCCTACCAGGAGACCGAGCCTCAGTGTCCCCCTCCTTCACACACCTCAGCACGAAGCGGGGGGCTGTGAGGGCTCCTGGTGGGGGGCGATTGTGATCAGGCCCTGGGGCTTCGCAGCACATACGCGGACGGTTCCAAACAGACTGTGTGTGGATAGATCGTTCGCACAGGCACGCGCAGAGCGCGCGCGCTCACACGCTAAAGCACATGGACTAAACCGTCGCTCTGGGGAGAAGGTGTATGGAAGTTCTCGCGTTGTATTTGCAACTTCTCTGTAAGTTAAAAATTGTATCAAAGAAAAGACTTAGGCAATGTGAGGGCTTTTCCCCAAAGGTGGACAGAATAATGACTTAACCAAGGAGGCCCCCCAAGAACTCAGAGACCCCACAAGAAGCCACATGGATAAGCTCGACGTGGGGAGGGGCGGGGAGACTCCAGAGGCAGTGGGCCTGGACGCAGGGGCCTCCGAGGTCAGGCTCCCCACCGGCTCCCTCCCTGGGCTCCCTGATGGGGCCCCAGGCTGGGATGCCTTCCCCGGGGCCCCTGCCTGGTGGCCTGAGTCTCTTCTTCCATAGGACGCAGGCTGCTGCCTGTCCCAGGCCCAGAGAAAATTGTTTGTAGGCCTTGATGGTTTCTTGCTGGGGTGCCAGTGTATCCTGGGGTCGCGAATGCATCCCTTATGTCAGCCTTGTGGCCCGGGGCTGCCTGGGCTCCCCTCGCAGTGAACGGCCACCCTCCGATCCTCAAGGCAGTCACGGGGAGCGAGCGCGAGACCTCCAGTCCCGTCCCTGTTCCTTGCAGCCTCCCGTGCCTCCGTTATCTCCCTGACAAAGCCCGCCTTGGTGGGAGCGAACGAACCCGGCATCTTACGTGCTCTGTTCAGTTCAACCGAGCAGCAGCTGCCCAGTGGGTGCCTCAGTTTCCCCAGCTTGTTGCCGTCGCCAGAGGCACTTTCCGCCCCAGGTCCCATCACTTCTCTGCAGGCAGCCCAGAGGGTCGCAGCGAGAGCAGAGGGCGGGAAGGGGTCAGAAGAGAATTCCCTTGGCCTCTCCAAGCCTCCGTTTCCTGGTCTGTACAACAGAGTGCACGGCAGGTGCCCTCTGGAGCCCCGGAAGGACAGAAGGGACGGCGTGAGTGGGGCACTCTCGTCCTCGCTGGCGCCCTCGCTGGGCCTGTCGCTCCGTGCCCTTGGGAAGCACTTCGCGGTTTCCTGGACGTGGGCACACATGATCGCGGCCTGCGGCTATGACGGGCCCTGCGGGGCTGTGGCAGGCTGCGCAGACAGGGACCCGGGGGACGGGTCACTTTAAGCTGCTCTCGCCGCCTGGCATCATTTGCCCGCTAGACCCCTGCTCACCTGCATGGCTGAGGCCGTCCTGAGACTCTGGGCTCCCTGCATGGGGAGACTGCGAGGTCGGGGAGTCTGGAGTGGCAGGAAGAGCAAGGCTGGTCGGCCACGGGCTGGAGGGTGAGTCCCGGCTCTGTGACCTCCGGAAGCTGCTAATCCCAGGAACCTTAGCTTCCCCCGTGCAGAACAGGGGAGCTGGGTGAGAACGTGCGACCGTGCTTGCCTGGCCCGCAGGAGTACGGTGACAGGGGGACCGTTTCATAGGGCTCTTCTCCAGTGCAGGACTTAAAAACGGGTTGCCTTCACACGGCCGCTCCGTACCAAAGCCCGTCCTATTGGGATCAGGGCCAAGCCAGCTGCTGCTTTTTGTGCTCTCCAATGTTTGCAAGGCTGGGGCTGCTGGCAGCGGGGGGACCTTCTGTCAGGAGGTGTGGTCACTGAGCTGCCCGGGGCCTAGCAGATGAAGCCTGGGCTCTGCCAGCGCCCCGAGCCCGCATGGCACACAGCGTTCCTGATGGGGCAACCGAGGCCCTGGGGGGGTGCCCCAGCTGGAGCTGCTTGTGGCCATAGTACCAAGAAGGAGACTCCCCTGGACCCTCAGAGAGAATGAATGCTTGGATCACCACCTAACTATCTGCCTTCCCAGGCTGGAGACGGCACACTGGGGTTCCAGTCAGGCCTGGCAGATGGGGAGTGCTGGCCCGAGTCCTGGCCTTCTCGGGCCCTGCTCTTGCCCCACAATCCACCTGGGTTGGGCTGATGCCTGAGGGGGCACGTGGGTGCTGGGCCCTTAGGAGGGTCCCCTCCCGCCCCCCGCAACTAGCCCAGGCCAAGCTGAAGAACAGGATGGTCCCTGTGACGTCATTTAGAAGGCAAGGCTCTGAGCGATGGCCTTGCCTACAGCTTAAGGAAGAGGCTCTGCCCTGTGCCTTCCAGAACCTTCCATCTGACGGGCAGCCCTGCTCTCTGACCGCTTGGAGGTCGTGGGAACTGCGAATGGCAGCCAGTGAGAGGGGCTCCTGCCTCAGCCTAGCAAGCGTCTTGTTCGTCTAAGCCACCCTGCCCGGGCGCTTCAGGAACCTGTCTGTGAAGAGAGGGCTCTGGGGAGCACCAGTGAGCACCTGCCAGTGCAGGGGTCCCCCAGGGCACAGAGCCGCTGCCACCGTGGCCTCAGGCCCTTGGAAATGGTCTAGCTCAAACCTTCGCTGCCCCTGGGAAACAGGCCTGCAAAGGCCAGGGTTCTCCCACAGCCCCACGGGGTATGACTGGGGTAGGACTTAGGTCCCCAAGAGCAGTGGACTGTGCTGGGGGGGCAAGAGGCTGGCTGAGCCTCTGGAATCAGAGTGGGAGACGGCCTGCCCCCGGGACCTCTCCGGCTGCCCGGTCCACCTGTAGCGCCTCCCCGCTGCCCTAGCTGCCCGGCGCTGCCCGCTCTGCTCCAGCCGGTGGGAGCTGGTGTGCGGGGCTCATGCTGGGATGCGGCTTTGCAGTTTCCAAAGCGTGTTGCCTCTGGGTTTATTCTTGAGCCTCACCGTGGCCTTGTGAAATGCTCAAGGCAGGGGACCAGAGTCTCTTCTGAGGGGCGGGCAGAGAGGCAGAGGGAACTGCCCAAGGTCAGACAGCTGCCCTGGGGCAGAATTTGGACTCCACATCATTTACCTAACAAATATTGGCTGGGCACCTGCCTCTGTCGAGCACTGCTCCGGCCAGGCGCCGGGAAGGCCTCTATGAGCGGGACACAGGGCCTGAGTTCGAGGGCAGAGCAGGCGGGGACAGTGAAGTCTACGAAGGGCCGAGCAGAGAGTCAGTGCCAGGAGCCTGGGGAGCTGGCCAGCCCTCAGGGAAGCCTTACCTGGAAGAGGGGCTCTGGGAGCCTGAATCAGGGGGTGTCATCTGATTGCAGACCCAGAGGGACACCTGGAGCCCAGGCCACTTGTTCTCACCTCTGGTAGGCTTCCTGGTATCACTGGGGAACGTGTGTTAACTGCAGGGTCCTGGCCTTCTTGTCCAGAGGTTCTGATTCAGTTCTGATTCTGGGAGGGAGGGCTGGGCATCTGTGTTCTGAACAAGCTCACTCAGTTTCTAAAGCAGCTCATCCCTGTCCGTGAGTCTGAGAAATGCTGGACTGGGCTCAGAGCCCTGTGAGCTGGGATGGCCCTGACCTTGTCCCTAGGCGCGGTAGCAGCCACAGAGCTAGGAAGGTGGCGTGCGGGGGTCCTGTAGACGCTGAATTGTTGGGGAAGCCTTGGTCGGCTTCTTATCCGCAGTGAGAGGTTCCTCCAAAATAGAGACGGGTAGGAGATGCTGAGCCAAGGTCAGGGTGGGGGTGGAGCCCTTCTCGTCCGAGAAACGTGCTGTCCCTGGGCTGGCGCCTCACCCGGGGGGAGCTTCTGGCTGCTTGTTTAGGGCTGGTGCCCCTGGGGGCCAGAAGAGGCTGTCCAGGTGCCAGTGTGGGGAAGCAGGGAAAACGGGGAGCCCAGGGGGCTGCATGTCCAGTGGCCGCTTCCCCTGAGTGTCTGCAACGTGGATGCAGAAGGGCTTCTCGCTTGCGCTCCAAGTGCTCTGAGCTAGTTGCCTGCAGGCCTGGTGACAGCCCAGTCACAGGCTTACTCCATCCTGCCCAGGTGCTGGTTCTTCTCCTGCAAATGTGCAGAGCAGGGGGCACTGGCTAACGTCTGTGCAGTCGGCTTGGGCAGTGTCCTGCTTCCCAATGCCACAGACCCCACGTCCCGCCCCTTGGGGCTGCCATCACACTGGGCTGCAGGCTGGGCTGAGAGCAACTGAACTTGATCGTCTCATACTTGTGGAGGTCAGAAAGCTCAACTCAAGGTGTCTGCAGGCCCGTGTGCCCCCCTAAGGCCCTAGGGGTGAATCCTCCATTGCTTCTTTCAGCTTCTGGTGGCCCCAGGTGTCCCTTGGCTTGTGGCTGCGTCACTCTGGTTCCGCCTTTGTGCGCCCATGCCCAGCCCCTCTGTCTCTCCTCCTCTTCTCCAAGGACCCCCATCACTGGATTGGATTGGGGGCTCACCTTAAATACAAGATGGTCTCATCTCAAGATCCTTAACTAATCACATCTGCAAAGACCCTGCTTCCATCTAAGGTCACAGTCCGAGATCCCAGGTGCACAGGAATTTTCCCTCAGCAGGCAGAATGTCACCAGGTCAAGGGCAGGTCTGCTGCACTGGCCAGGGGAGCAGTGGGCTGGCAGCTGGTCCCAGAAACCAGATCTGGGGCTTCTAGCAGCCTCCGGGTCTGTCGTCTGCTAGGGTGGCTTTGCCTTTGTTAGCAGACTGAGGGAGCCCCGAGCAGAGGGGGTGGTAGCCAAGGGGGCAGCTGCCCTGGAGAGGGTGTGCCACGTGGACCCTTACTTTAAGGGGCCCTGGGGAAGAAAAGCAGAATGTGGCTCTGAAGAGCCAACCAGGACCCTACACTGAGTCTGCAGCAGGCCAGCTGCCCAGCATAGGGCCTTCCTGGCAGGACCTTGTAGGCAGTGAGCGTCCCGTCCTGGGAGGTAGTCTAGCAGCCCTCCAGGTGGGCATTGCCGAGAGCATCCCGCGCCCCCGAGAGCTCCAAGCCTCTGCTTGTCTCGGGGATGGATGGCCGCATCCTAAAGCTCAGGGACCTCCCCAAGGGCAGCCAAGGTGATGTAGCAGAGCCAGCCCTAGACCCCCAGCCCCTCCCTGTGGCTGGCTGGTGGGTTTGCAGGGTGGGGGCAAGGGGTACCCGCCCCCCCAGGACCCAAGCCATCAGCCCCCTCCTGCTGCCCCCACAGAGCCCTCCATCTCTCAGGCTGGGAGACGAAACACTGACCCCTCCCCCCCAGCCCCTGGCACCCCGACCTGCTTTCTGTCCCCGCGCATGTGACTCTGCCGGGGGCCTTGTGTGTGTACATGGAGTCCTTTCCGACTGGTTTATATCACTCAGCACAGCGTCTTCCAGGCTCGTCCACAGCGTAGCAGGTGTCAGAGCCTCCTTCCCTGTGAAGGAGGAGTAACGTTCCAGTGTGTGGCTGGACCACGTTTGTGTTTTGGTTCGTCCATCAGTGAGTGCTTGGGTTCCTTCCATCTTCTGGCTATTGTGGCTCCAGCCCTGGGGGTTTCGGAGAGTCTGGGGAGAACAAGTTCAGGGCCAGGGGGTCACACTGGTCTCGTCACGTCTCTGGTACACGCACTCATCCCCCCTAAAGGGCAATAAGCTCAGGCCTCTGAGTCCAGGCCCCAGAGGAAGATTCCAGAATGCCGCCCCACCTGCACCTTCCTCTCCGAGCCACACTGCCTTTGCTGTCCATCAGCCCACATTTTTTTTCCTCCAGAAAGACCAGGACACAGCGTGCTGCGAACCTCAGCCCTCACTGGAGGCTGCTGGCCTCCTGAAATTCTGACTTTCCAGGTGACCTTGGGCATGTCTCTCCTCTGAGCCCTTGTCTCACATCTGAAGGGCGGTGATCTGAGACAAGGGACTCACACGGTGACTTGTGTCGGCTACTCACGAGGCGCTGGACTCCTCAGAAACGCCCCCAGATGACTGTTCCTGTCCTTGGTCCTGCTGTCTCTGCGGCCAGGCCCGTCCCCCGGTGTATTCCGTCCACAGGTGTTTGCTGAGCACCTGTTTGGGGCAGGACGGGGGCGATGGGGGGGCTGCCCAGCAGAGGTGGCTTTAAGCAACCCAGAGGGATGACTGGACATGTCAGGAAGGAGGACAGGGTCACCCTTCTTCGTATACATGTCCAGGGCCCCAGTGTCATCTCATTTAATCCCACCTACCCCTGTCGGGTGGGCGATCGGGTAAACTGAGGCCTGAAGTGGTTGAATGACTTCCTTGAAGACGAAGCTTGAATTTGAACTTGGGTCTGTCTGGTTCCAAAGCTAGTCTTTCCCACTGCAGCTTGCGGCTGCCAGCTAGCCTTGTTTGTTTGTTTCCTGCCACCTTTTTTTTTTTTCAGGATGGGAGGGTTGTGCTTGCCCCCGCCGCCCCCCACTCCCCCCGTTCCTGCTGTTCAGTTCGGGGCTGTTCAGCGCCTCCTCACTTCCCACCCTGTTGACACGGGGCTGTTGCTGGGTTGGTTTTGTTTTTGACCTAGTCAGCCTGGCAGGGAAGTGGCGGGCTGTGTGCAGAGCTTCCCAAAATAGCCCCAGGCTCCCCGCCAAAGATAGAAGAGCCAGACTGTGTGCGATGGTCTTGGGCCAGTAGAGGATGACTCTGTTTCCTGCACCCAGCCATCCCCTCTTCTTCTTGCCCTCCCTTGGGGTCCCCGGCCCTGTGCCTCCCCCAGCCCAGGTCACCAAATTGCCGCTTCCCACACCTGTGCCCCCTTAGGAGTGTCTTCTCCCCAGAGTGCCCGGAGGCCGGATGGGTTTGGGATAGCCTGGGGCCTAGAATCAGGGACTCTCATTTCCTCCCTGTGACTGACATACGCAATGACCTTGACCAAGTCCCCGGTACTCCCTTGGCTTCAGTCCTCCCGTTGGAGGTGGGGGAGGCACATCTGTACACCTGCCCGGTGTTGTCGTGGGGGTGAGTGAGAGAGTGGGGGCAGGGCACCCAAACGGGCAGTGGGAAGGTTGGTAATAACGATCTCAGTGAGTCACGTCTTCTAACCCGGTTTGGAGCATGAGGACGCCGTTCAAAGGGAAGTGCTCCGTTAGCCGGTGGTTCCAGTACCGTGCCACGTCACCATGGCCCTCTCTCGAGTGTTGCGTGCTGGGCATTTTACGTTCCACTGTCTCTTAGTCTAGTCCCACTCAACTGCCCTCTGAGCGTAGGTGGCACTGGACCTAGTCTTATAAGAGTAAGAACTAAGGGTCAGAGGGGCGCCTGGGGGGTGCACTCGGTTCAGCGACTAACTCTTGGTTTCGGCTCAGGTCGTGATCTCAGGGTCGTGGGGTTGACCCCTGTGTCAGGCTCTGTGCTCAGTGGGGAGTCTGCTTGAGGTTCTCTCCCTCTCCCTCTGCCCTCCCCACTAAAAATAAATAAATAAATCTTGAAAGAAAAGAAAAAGAACCAAGGATCAGAGATTTCAAGTAACTTGCTGAGACCAGGTGGAAGGGGGAGCCGTGATGGGAATGCTGTTCTGGCCTCAAAACCCGTGCTCCGTCCGATGTCTCACCCCCTCCTCCAGGTGAGCCTGTCCCTGCTCTAGGCTCTTCTCCCCCGACCCTGAGCCCAGGCCGTCAGGGATCCCCTTGGCAGCCGGAGCAGCCAGAAGGTTCTGAGTACGTTCATATGGAAAGCCTGACGTAGGACAGAAACCCACAAGGGCCTTCCCTCAAAAGAGAGCCCTGGGCCCATGGGGGCATCTCCGGGACTGAAAAGCTGCCCCGTTAGAGCGGACATTGTAGTGGACATTGAGGCGACGTCCCAGAAGAGTCAGCGTGCATTTCGCAAGCTCCACCACACATCAAGCCCTTGCGGGCACCTGCATGCGCCCTCCAAAACCTGGGGAGGCCCCCTTATTTAGACTTGGCCAGTGGAGAAATGCAGCTCAGCGAGGAGGTCAGGCCACCCCTCCAAGGCCGCCGGCTCCTACGTGGCAGGACAGGACTAGACCTCAGTCTGTCCGATGCTCTCGCCGCCCCCCCAGAATCCAGAGAATAGCAAGCCCGTAGTCGCCAAGCCCCAGCCCCACTCCTCCCCCGTCCCTTCACCCGTGTGGCTCAGCAGCGTGGGCAGGGATTGGCCCGAGCGGTGTCCGTGGCCACTGGGGCTGCCCGGGGCTGGCTTCCTTCCCCAGAGTAGGGCTCCCATCCATGTTTGCCGATGCGATTATATTTACACACATTTCTCTGTGTGTTTATGTGTGTGCACAAAGCTGTCTTTGATTTGTGACCGACCTTGCGCTGCATGCCCCAGGGTCGGGGCCTGGCGAGTTTTGGGGGCAGGGTGTCTGTGATGCGCGTCGTCTGGACTGCATCGGCTGTGGGGTGAACCAGGCCTGATGCACAGTTGTTTCCCGGGGAAGAAACGCTGAAATGCAGAGCCATAATTCCTTAGCCTCGATTCCAGAATCCAGCCAGCTCAGAAAACCAAACGCTTTTCATAACTCATTTGGCAGCAAAATCCCGCCTGAACTGAGGTGAGGCTATTTATAGCCACCTTCGCGCAGTCCACGTCCGCAGAGTCCCCCACAGAAATGTCCATGTATTTGATTATTGGATGCCGCTGAGTGAGGCACCGTCACGCGTTGAAATGCGGGGAGCCCTGAATTCTGAAAAACATCTGGCCCCGAGGGTAAGCCCTCTCCTTTCAGCCTTCTGCAGATAGCCTCTGCTCCCGGGCGCCCCAGGTCCCTCCCCTGGGGTTCGTGGAGCTGAGGGAGGGCGCCGCCCCCAGTGCCTGCAGGCCCCCCTCCCCCAGCCCCCCAGCCCACGCCCCCGGCAGCGCCCAGCCGCTGGGTATCTCTAATGCCACCGTGACAGAGGCACTGCATCTTTCATTGCCAGGCACGGCGTGGGGCGGTCTCCACGTGGACGTCTGACCCCCTTGCTGGACGACCACGGCCTCTCTTTACAGAGGAGCACATGGAGGCTCCGTTTTAAGTATCATATCTAAGGACGGCGGTGAGAAGGGCAGGTGCTGGGGCTCTCACTTGCCCTTCCATCCCGCTGCCTCTCGGGGAGGGAGTCTAGGGACATGGCAGTGCAAGTGCGTCTCCCTGGATTTGCAGCCGAAGCATGTTGACACGGGGAGGGAGGAAGCAGATGGGGACCCAGGTGCCTCTGCGAGGTGGGGGTAGGCAGATGTGAGTCAGGCCCCTCCTTCGGCAGGGAGGAGGGAGGGGGAGAAGCAGGGGCCCCTCCGCTGCTGCAGGGCCTTCCGTGGGGCCCACCGCCCACCTCCCGCTGTAATTCCTGCTTCTCAGACAGTCCCTTTTGTAAGAGCACCTGCGCCACCTCCCCACCTTGTCTGTTCCCGGCAGCTGGCCTGCCTCTGGGTCTTGTCTGCCGTGCTCACGGAAGCCCCAGGCGCTCAGAGAGAGGGTGACACTTTGCCTAAATGCCATCTGCCCACTATTCTTGGGGCCACCTCCCCCACAACCTTTAGGGGCTCCCTTGTATCTGGGCTTCGGTGGGCTCTGAAGCCCCACGGGGCCCAGCTCCCTGGCGTGCAAGCTCTTTCCCACTTGTCTCCCATCAGTCATCCTGTGGCAACCCAAGGACCCCTCGCCACCTGCCACGGAGCCCTGCCTCAGCGCCTTTGCTCAGCCTCTTGGCCTCCGGAGCACCTGCCCAGCCCCCTTCGGAGGCACCCCTGCCCTGCAGGGCCAGCCTGCAGTGAGAGAATGCCCCTGATGGTCAGAGGGGCCCCGTGATGCGGTTTCCACATCAGCAGAGCTGTCAGTGAACCGGCCTCATTAGGGCGGGGGCCTGGGGTATCCCTACCTCGGTGTGAGCCCTGCCAGTAGGGGCTTTCTTGCCAGTCCTTGTTGGGTCAGAAGCAGATTATAGAAGGCAGCCGTGGCGCACTATAGAGCACTTTGGCTTGAGAGGCCGGGACTCTGGGCTCCAGTTCAGGCTCTGCCCTGAGTCCCTAGAGGGAGGGGAGGGGGTGGATGGATGCAGACGGGATGCATGATGGTTGGATCCCTGGGTACATAGATGGACTCTTGGACGCACGCGTGGATAGACGGATGCATGGGCAGTCGCGTGGTCTCGTGCATGCATGGATGTATGCGTGGGTGGATGGACGGACAGAGGCACTGATGGATAGATGCGTGGACAGATGGACGAGCAGATCGACTCCGGTCTCAATTTCCCACCTGTACAATGCTGGCGTTGGGTTACAAGCTCTCCTTCAGTTTCTGAGTTCTGTGATTCCGTCTGTCAGCCCAGCACCCTTCCAAACCCCTGCCCCCCTCCCCCGCCCCGGGCACCTAGAACACCATACCTGTGCCCGGGGACTCTGGAACCCTTTCTTGGCTCTGCTTTCTGCTTGCCCTGGGTGTTCCCGGGGCCTCGCAACCCTAGCCTTCAGCCTCTGCCCGTTTGTTTGGACGCTGTGTCCACAGCTCTCCAACTGGAGGTGCAGCTGGGCTTTCTCCGGACCTTTGTTTTTTCACAGAGCCGTTTGTTGATCTGTGGGAGGGCTGCGTGTCTGCTCAGGAGGAGCCCCTGAGGGATCCGTGGGCAGACGTGTGGTCATGTGGAAGGGAAGAGCGCCCCCTGAAGTTGGGCAGCCCCGTGGTGGCAGCAGGCCCTGGGGCCCGCAGCAGATGACATGCGGCCCCCCTCCCTCCAAGAGCTCACAGCTCTGTGGGGTAGCGTTGTGCATAGTAACACACCCCCTCCGTGCGCAGAGGGCCTGGCGGACAGAAAGGCAGCTGTGGCCAAGGAGGCTGTGGGCCAGGGACGGCTCTATCAACAAGGCAGGTGTGGCTGGGGCTGGGCTCCCTGGGCAGGGTGTCCCTGCGGAGGTGGGGACGCAGATGACGGCAGCAAGCGCAGGCACGGAGATTGGCCAGGGACCTCAACTCATGGGGTTGTCCAGGGTCTTCTGCTCCTGCAGGACTTGAGCGGCAGGATAAGGAGCCTCGGGGTTCTTTGGTGAATAAAGCTGAATTCCTGAAGGTCTTTAAGCAGAAAAGGGACGCAATTGGTTCTCCTTTCTTACAGTCTGTAAAGAAACAAAGGTTGAGTCAAAAAACTCCCCTCTGGTGCGCTGAGCCCTCACGGCCTCGTGGTTGGGACAAGGAGCTGGGATGCCGGCTCACTGGGAAAGGGGCGGCTGCCAGGACGTGTCGGACAAAGAAGGGAGACTGACGAACTGATGTTTCGCCTGACTTTTCTTTTTTTCTGGAGATGTAATTCACATAACATAAAACTGTGTTAATAATTCTGCAGCATTTAATACATACACCGTGTATTAGATTGTGGTCGTGTGACCACCACCTCTGTCTATTCCAGAACATTCTCCTCACCCGAAAAGGAAACCCGGAAACCATTAGCAGTCACTCCCCATCTCCCCACGCCCAACCCCTGGCGGCCACCGATCCGATTTCCTTCTCCATGGATTATGCCGGTTCCACGTCATTACATCACTGGAATCGCAGATGCATCAAATGCCGGGGGCCTTTTGGCCTGACTTCGGTTCCGCTTTGCCCCCCTGCCCCACCATCCCTAAGCTCATCTGTACTTCGTACTCTGTGGCCCCCAGGCCAGCCCGGTGTCCACCTGGCTGTAGCGCCTAGCCTCGCACCTGTCAGCAGTAAGCCGGACCTGCTGGAGAAGCAGTTCTTCTGCCCTCATGGGGCATGGATTCCGTGGAGGGCTGTGAGGCTGGGATAGTAACCCTGCCCCAACCCCACCCAGCAGAGAGCACAGACCCAGCTCCGGAAGTCCCAGTGCTGCAGGTCACGGCCGGGGCCCAGGCAGCTTCCCTCCTGGCCTGATCTGTGTCCACCAGTCCGTCTTGTAGACCCTCTACCAGGACTCAGGCTAAGTGGCTCAGTGGCCACCATGTAATGAACCACAGGGGAGGTGCCCCCCCAAAGACTGCTCCTTGGAAGATCCCCCTGAAATGACCCAAAGCACCCTCTTTCTGACTGTTCAGAAACACCCGGGTTCTTGGTGCCCTGCCATGCGCCTTGGTGGTCCTTCTCCCTGCCCAGAATCCCTGACCCCCACTTGCCAAGGGTTTCTAGAGGTCTGCAGAGCGCCTCGTGGCGTGCCCAGCGCTGAGTGAACCGGACATGGACGCTGCCCTTGTGCCTTGTAGTTGGGGCCCGGACAGTGGGAATGGTGTGGGAACAGAAGGTGAGGTGCTTGTCAGGGGGAGCCTGGGCGCCCAGCTTCTCCTAGAGTGATCAGGGAGGACTCTCAGCAGGAGCTGGTTAGGCGAAGTCTCACAGGGCACTTTGGGGGTTTGCCACGTAGACCAGGTGGGAAGGGCTTTATCGACAGAAGGAGCAGCAAGTGTGAATCGCAGCAAATGCTTTAGGCAACAGTGAAGGATCTCCCGCCGTGTGCCAGACGCTGGGGACCGCGTAGAAGATGCGAGCACTGCCCTTGAGGGCTTCAAAGCTGGGGTGCTGCGGGGCACAGGGGGGAAGCTTCGGGGAGCAGTGAGAAGGGGGAGGGAGCTGCAGAGTCGGGGCGGCCAGGTGGGAGGACCAGAGAGGTCAGGGGCAGAGCACAAAAGGGCCTTGAGGGATGTTCTGGGAGCAGGGTCCCTGACCCGGGAGGGAGCTGTCAGATGTGGTCAGACACACTCTGACAGCTTCTAGGAGGATTTGGGGGGACCCAAACTGGGGAACCAAACAGCTGGGCAGCTGTTCTGCCACCAAGGAGAACCGGCAGGATCCCAACCAAGGCCAAGGTAGAACAGGGACGGTGGGCGGGGCTGATAGACTCCCTGGTTCTGCGTGGTGACGAGAGGCCCACAGGGAGGGGTCCCACATAGTGCCTGGGGACCTGGTCCTTAGCAGTCGTGAGACGTTGGTTGAACTGCCTGATCTTGCCCAGCCCTGGTTCACTCTTCTGCGAAATGCCCCAGAGGAAGGGACAAGGAGATTTGGTTCATAACTTGAAAGAGTGCAAGCCAGGGAATAAGGCTGGACTGGGCTGCGCTTCCCCGATGGGAGGACCCCTGGGCTCATGGCCCAGCTCCTGCGAACTCTAGATCCCCCGCGTCTGGTTGCAGGGTCCTGGTCCCCCTTCCCAACGCCCGATTCCCACCTGGGCCCACCGCCTTGCCGACCCCTCCTCCCCCAGTTAATAATTCAGGACAAGCAGATGGCTCTGTTTTCTTTCCCTCTTGCTCTTGAATAGCCTCGCTTCAGCTGGGCCTGGGGTGGTGGGAGCCTGGGCGTCTCTCACCATCAGTGACCACGGCCTCGATGGGCCCTGATGGGCCCCAGGGCGCCCCAGCTTCCGATCTGCCAGCCCACAATCTGTGGAGTGGGGAGGCCGTAGACCCCACTGGCCTGCCTTCTGCCCGCCCCTGACTTCATGTGGGGCCTGTCCAGGGCACGTGGCCAGCAGTCACTGAATGAAGGGGCCAGAGGTGCCACTTTCGCTCTTAGAAACGTTCCTTGTTTGCTCTTCTGGATGTGCCTGTGAGGACGGGATTCATACGCATGCTTCCCACTTTGGGGATCTGAGGCTTCAGAGCGCCTGAACTTACCCAAGGCCAGAATGCCCTCAGTCCGCACCTGCCCGGTCTCCACTCAAGGCCAAGGGCTGGAGCTCAGGGAACAATGAACTCCCGGCCGGCAAAGCCCTGCAGGGGAAGCCTTAGCACATGCTCCCCCTCTCTGGTTGTTGACCTCGTTCTTAATGAAATCCTGGGGGAGCAGCCAAGTGCATGTGACCCCCTAATTGGGCTGAATGTGGACAGAGCCCGATCTCGAGGCCAGATCTACGTGGGTGATTACCCCAGCTCCTGGCCTGAGGCTGAGGAGGGCTGGGACAAGGTCCAGGGCCCCATGGGACTGGGAGAGGACGGAAAGACTTCCAGCCTTTGTCTGCTAACCCAGGAGGACTTGCTGGAAGAGGGGGGCAGGTCAGTTCAATTCTTTCACGCTTGGCGTCTGGCAGGAGGCAGCAGCACCGAGAAGCCACCAGGCCCGTGGGGGCGCCCTCAGGGCTAGGGGCCCTCTGTGGCACTGTCCCTGTGTCCGTCCACTCAGGTGAAGCCTTCCCGGTGAGTAGCGGGCACAGAATGGTCTGGAGCGGCTCTAAACCGAGAGTTGGTCTCCCAGGCAACGTGAGCCATCAGCCTGCACTCCTCCACCGGGGTACCCGGCACTGCCGAAGAGCCCCGGCAAAGTTCGGGTGTTAGCTCTCCGTCCCAGATGCGTCAGCTCAGGACAGGCTTCTGTGATGTATGCAAGGGACTGAGCTCAGCCTGATACTCTTTCCTGTGACGCTCGAGCTCCGCGCCGACCTGAGGGCCAGGGTCTGGGACTCAGTCCTCAGGGCCCCTCAGAGCTGACTCAGGGAAGTTTGACGGGGCTTGGGACTGGGCGATGATGTTCCAGGAACCAGATGGACCTGGGGGCAGAGGTGGCGGGAGCTTAACAGCACAGGGCAGAGCCCCCGGGGGAGGCAGGGGCCGCGCGATGGCTGCCGGGGGCGTGAACGTGTCACAAAAGGTACCCCTCCCTGACTAACTTCTCTCCCTTCCTTTCCTCCCTGCTTTCGGCTTGCTCCCTCCGGCGCCCCACAAGCATGTATGTTCAGATCTGTCTTAAGATCGTCTTATTAGCGTACGAGGACACTTCCGTAGACAGGGCTCGTGGGGAGCCCCCGGCACGGGCTCCCCCTGCTCTGTGTGCTCCTGCAGGGGAGGGGGGCAAGGTGAGGGTGGCCCTCAGGGGTCGGGCAAGAAGGAGAGTTGCCATCTAGGATCTGTTGAAAGGATGGGTCTGATTTTGAGGTTGATCAGAAGATCCCGAAGCCTGATCTCCCCGCCAAGTGGTCCAGAAACATGTGACTCTAAGCAAAGCCTACTGATGTGTGATTAATTTACAAATAGGCGTGCAGAGCGGGACATTGTGTACACAGGAGCCCGCCGTTCCTGCAAAGCTGTGTCAAGATGTCACCAAGCTCGGTTTTATTTTAGTACCGAGTTATTGTATCTGTTTAGCACCAAACCTGTGCACGCGCCAGGAGGCTGGGCTGGTGGCAGTATTGCTTCCGGGAGGGGACAGACCTTTGAGGTCGTTCCAGGCCCCAGGAAGGTGGGGGGCCCAGATTTGCGAGAAGCCCAGAGCAACTTCCCAGTTTCACAGAGAGTGTCCGTGTTTCGTGGATGAAGTCTCCACACATGGAAGATGGGCGCGCGTCCGGGACACTGGACTTCACGTCCTCCTGCGACCTCCCACGTCTGCCCTCCACCCCAGCCAGCCGCGGCCTTCCACTACCCAGGTGACCTCCCCGCGACTCACATGGACTCGGAAGGCAGACTGTGAGGTTTCAGAATGACCATACAAAGAAAACACCTTAGCCGATTTGAAATTTTTAACCTTGGTTGGTGGGGGGGAGTGAAATTCATCATAATGCCCTCTTGGAGGGGAAGGTTTACTCAGCACGCGAATAACTGTGCCGAAGTTCGAAAGATGGTGCATCACCCTACGATTAGTCAGGACTTTTCTGGTGGTAAATAGCAGAAGTCCAGGTTGAGCCAGCTCCAGCCACAGGGGGCCCCGCTGGGACCTCTCACATCCCCCGAGAGGGAGGACAGGGCCGCCCGCCTCGGCAGCCGCCGGGGTTGCAGATCCAAATGCCGCCAGGGCTTGCACTCGTGCTCAGCTCCGGTGAGGCCCACGTGCCGTTACGTTGTCCCAGACTGACTGCACGGAGAGCACGTAGCTGCTGACACCTTCCTTCCTCTGCCACCAGGGAAATGACCAACTCATGTTCCCTTTGACCCCAGGCTGAAAAAAAGGTCCCTGGCATTTTAAGCAGAGGCAAGGTCACAGTCTGTAGGCTAAGGGCACACTGCAGCCTTCTCTCCCTGCTCCAAACCCCTCGATGTGATAGATTATTAAATATTTTTTAATATTATTAAATATCCGTGTGGGCAAAGAGATGCCTTTAGTGTATAAGAAACCATGAGGAGTTAGCAAAAGGTGGGGTGAAAACGGAATGAGACCGAGGAAGGAAACAATGGTCAAATCGTACCCCGGAGGGAAAGAGGAATGTAGGTGTGTTCCCAGCCTAGATGTGACATAGGAGGACCAGGAAGGGGTTCTCGGGTGAGCTACCCAGTTTGGTGGATAAACGAGGAAGTAGAATGAATAAGCAGCTATCAGGTTTCTTCTCTTGTTGGGAAAGGAGAGGTGGAACCCTATTAAATCTGGGCACTCTGGAGAATTATATGTTTAAGTTTGTGTGTTTAAATATCGACTCTGGGGGCGCCTGGGTGGCTCAGTAGGTTAAAGCCTCTGCCTTCGGCTCAGGTCATGATCCCAGGGTCCTGGGATCGAGGCCCACGTCGGGCTCTCTGCTCGGCAGAGAGCCTGCTTCCTCCTCTCTCCTCTCTCTCTGCCTGCCTCTCTGCCTACTTGTAATCCCTCTCTCTGTGTCAAATAAATAAATAAAATCTTTAAAAAAAAAAATTAAATAAATAAATAAANCTGCCTACTTGTAATCCCTCTCTCTGTGTCAAATAAATAAATAAAATCTTTTAAAAAAAAATTAATTAAATAAATAAATAAATAAATAAATATCGACTCTGGGAATAGGAGTCAGCAGACTCTGGCATGCGGGTCCGATCTGGCCCATGCTCTGTTTGTGTAAATAAAGCTTTATTGGGACACAGCCACACCCATTTGTTAGTATATTTTTCTGTGGCTGATTTCCTGCTGTAGTGGCAGAGCCGAGTAGTTGTAACAGAGACTGCATGGCCCACAAGCCTAAAATATTTACTGTGTGGCCCTTAATGGAAAAAGTTTGCTGATCCTGCTCTAGAAAAATGAAAAAAACACAAAACGTCCAATGCAGTATAGAAAAAAATATATATATCTATCTAACAAAACAGAATGAATCCAATAAAGAGCAAAGAAGGTTGGAAGGAAATACATATAGTACACAGAAAATGGCAAGAATCCGTCTAAATATCAGTAAACACAATGATTGAGAACAGAGACAGTCTCTCAAAATGAGCTAAAAAAATTTTTTTGAATGAGACTGAAAAAGAAAAACCTAAGAAATTTGAAAATAAAAGGATGAGGAAAGAAATCCCTCACAAACAGAGCAAAGAAAGCAAGTGAGCAATGTTAACATCAGATGAAAGAGAAGTAACATGAACATATTTTAGGGACTGAGGAATCGCTTAAAGTGGTAAAAGGAATATTCTACCAGGAAGTTGAAGTTAAAATATGTGGACTTTCTGTACTTAGCAATGGAGCTTCAAATACGGTAAATAAAAATTGATGATATTATGAGGGGGGAAGAAGGACAAATTAGAGTCACAGTGCTGAGCTTTGAAAGTCTCCAAAACATCTGTGTAGATGCACACCGATGATAAAATTGTGTGGAACGTAACACACACACATAGCACACACGCAAACAAGTGCAAGGAAAACGGGGGAAATGTGATTAAAATCTGTAGATTTTATTAGTGTCGGTATCCTGCTTGCGATACTATTGTTTTGTAAAATGTTACTGTTGCGGGAGACTGGAGAGAGCCAGAGAGCACAAGCAGAGTGAATGGCAGAGGGAGAGAGGGAAGCAGGCTCCCTGCTGAGCAGAGAGCCCGATGTGGGGCTCGATCTCAGGACCCTGGGATCATGACCTGAGCCGAAGACAGAGGCTTTAACCCACCGAGCCACCCAGGAGCCCTACCCTGTATTATTTCTTACAACTGCATGCGAGTTGATGAGAAAAATCTTCAAGAGGAACACATCAGGTACAAAAAAGAGAATAACTCTTAGGTTAGATGAGGGAGTCAAAGTGAAAATTTTAAACTACAGTATTTTATTTTTATTTTTTTAAAAGATTTTATTTATGTATTTGAGGTAGAGCAAGAGCGAGCGAGAGAGCATGAGAGGGGGGAGCAGCAGAGGGAGAGGGAGAAGCAGACTCCCAGCTCAGCAGGGAGCCCTGATTTGGGGCTCAATCCCAGGACCCCAGGGTCATGAACTGAGCCGACAGCAGACGGTTCACTGACTGAGTCACCCAGGCGCCCCTCAACGACAGGATTTTAAATGAAGAGCAGTTAGAGCCCTAAATATAAAAACCTATGGAATGAAGCCAAATCAGTACTCAAAGGACAATCTATAGCCCTACATTCATTTATTAAGAGGCAAGTAAGACTGAGGCACCTGGGTGGCTCAGTGGGTTAAAGCCTCTGCCTTCGGCTCAGGTCATGATCTCAGGGTCCTGGGAT